>BTHU01000021.1:40607682-41090182 GCA_036184795.1 Tokudaia tokunoshimensis | reverse complement strand
AAGCATTTTCTCAATTGAGACTTCCTCCTCTCAGATGACTCTAGCTAGTGTGAAGTTGACAGAAAACTAGACCTGTAAACCCACTGAGCCACCTCGCTGGTGCTGTCAAGTACTTTTAATACAGTACAAAAGCCTAACTAATATATCCATGGAACAAAGTTTCCATGAGGTGCAACAGCAAGGCATCTTGTCTTTCCCCTCCACTGTGGGAGCTGGTCACTGTCACAAAAAGGCTGGAAGTGGGAGGGCACAACAGCGTGCACAAGCGGACCCGATTGGTTGGAGAAGTCCAGCTCTGATGCAGCTGCCCCATGGGGATCGGCAGGCACCCTTCTCTCTATCTCCTTATTCAGTAGTTCCTTTTACAAGGGTTTAGAAAGCACTCAGTATTTTCTCCGTTTTAAAATACATACATCTACATTAAATGCGTATCAGATACACATCCACATTTTCCTTCAGACAGACCTCCCACTATGGACTCTCTTTGGACGTGGAAACACATTGCACATGGGCTTCCTTCCAATCTGCAAAAACAAGCAAGGGAATCCTTGGATTTCAAGGGGTTTTTTGTTTGTTTGTTTTGTTTTTATTTTTTTAAGCAGTCAGGCTTTGTACAGACCTCTAATAATACCTTTCAGCTTGGGAGCCTATGACCCTCAACCTTTGTGAGGTGAGCCTCTGGAGAGGTCCTCAGTCCCTCAGGGGGTGCCTTGTGTGATATGTGGGGTCGGCAGAGATCTCCTAAGCTCTGTATCCCGTGAGCTGACACCCTACAAGTAAATCACGTTTAACTGCGGCACGGTGCAGCATAAAGTTTATGGAGAATACACATAAATTTGGGAATGGAAAGAGCAGAATTTCCTGTGGTGACAGGCAGCCAGGCTGGCGTGCTTTTATGCCCCTCACCCCAATTATGGGGCTGCAAATGGTATCAGGTGGAGGCCTCCATCGCAGGGAATGAAATAAGTGTCTGCAGAGGGAGGCAACACCTGGTACCTGGTGTCTGACACCAAATCCAAGACTGCTTTTAGTACTGTGCAGTTCAGTTGATAGACTACTGCGGGCAGCAGCTCAGCTCCCTCGAAACCCAGGCAGACATCTTCTTTCTAGAGGTTACGGTGAACTGGGGGAAGGGGCTGGGGGAGGAGAAAGGAAGAGAATGTTCTTTTATTCTCTCACCTTCTGTAGAGTTCTACTTCATGATTTTGTTTGGGGACCAAGGACTTTGCTCTGGCAAAGGACTTCTAAGAGAACACACTAAAACTGGCATCCATGGGGGCCTTAATACTGACAGTAATACAGCCTCATTCCTGCAGGGTCGTCTTGTGATCTGTATTTTCAGTTTTCTCATTGTGATATCTGTGAATGCAAGGGACTGTGGAGTCGGTAGGGCCAGGGGCTTCTCATAGAGGTCCAGCCCCTAGACTTGCTGGTGGCATCTGCAAACCCATCCAAAGCTTTATGAAACATCCTCTCCAGGAAAGGGGATGCTGGACTTGGGAGCTTGAGGGTGAGGCCATGGCGTTGGGATGTAGAGTGGTCCATCTTTGTTAGATGAGGACACCCCAGAGCTAGCATTGGGGGTGGGGAGGCTAGAAGCCAACGAAAAAGAGACAGACTTGCAGGTCTGGACCCAGTGAGGCACACAGAAAGTGAACTGTCGTCTGGAACCTAGGGCTGCTGCTCCTCAGTCCTGTATGGGAGAGGGGGAACATCAGTAGGGGCGGCAGAGTGCATGGGAGAGCGATTTATGACCCAGGAAGGTTTGCACAAAAGCTGAGCCTCTTGAGAGGAACCAGCATGGGGGCAAGACACCAGTGGGGTACCACTGGTCTCTGCTTGACTTCTGGCCTCCGCATTTCTTAGCTGTGTAGCCTGAGCAAGTTTTGTGAGCTGCGATATGGATTGACAAGCCTTACCACGATATTGGGGTGACAGGCCTTACTGTGATATCAGGGTGACAGGCCTTACCATGTGCCACTGTTTGGAACTGGACCTGGCTAAAAAGGTGCCAGGTGACTTAGCAGGATATTCCTTTCCTGCCCCATACTGTTCCCTGGACTTGTAATCTACTGGCTGACACAGAGGGCCTGGCACTGAAGACTACTTCCCTGATCCTGTCCTATCACCAGGGCAGTGTGGAGCAGTGGGAAGACGGACCCAGCTTCTCTCCTCACTTTGTTGTAGGGACACAGGTCACACCCAATCTTCCTGACTCCAGCTTTGGTAAAGCTGACAGATGTGACACTCAGTTTACTAGGTCACACATGCTATGTGCTCAGTCAGCTCAGAAGTACCTTCTGATAGGCGACACTTGCACAACCCATTTTCCAGATGGGAAATTGAGGACGAAATGTTAGATACAATTTTTGTAGGCATTACCTCATGGTCAAATTCATACCCCCCGAGAACAGTACTCTCTACAAAGAAAGCTCAGGTTCAGGGAAGTTTATTTAACATTGCATTTTTTCTTGTTTTTTCCTTCCTTCCTTCCTTCCTTCCTTCCTTCCTTCCTTCCTTCCTTCCTTCCTTCCATCCTTCCTTCCTTTCTTTTTTGGTAACAGGGTTTCTTTATATGCATCCCTGGCTATCTCAGAAGTCACTGCATAGACCAAGCTGGCTTTGAAAGCATAGGAATCCCCTTGCCTTGGCCTCCAACTCCCTGAGATCAAAGGCATGCGCCACCATGCCCAGCTTAAACACTGTACATTTGAGACCCTGTAAAGGGTCCTAAATGAATACTTTCTCTCAATTACTTTTTTTTAAATTGAAGACAGCTTATTTAATGCTGTATTGTATTCCATTCTTAAGCATACAGATAAATGGGTGAGTGCCTGTGCGTGTGCATGTATGCATGTGTGTGTGTGTGTGAGTGTGTGTGTGTGCATGTATGCATGGGTGTGTGTGTGCATGTATGCATGGGTGTTTGTGTGAGTATGTGTTCATGTATGCATGGGTGTGTGTGTGAGTGTGTGTGTGTGCATGTATGCATGGGTGTGTGTGTGCATGTATGCATGCGTGTGTATGCATGCGTGTATATGTGCATGTATGCATGTGTGTATGCATGTGTGTGTGTGCATGTATGCATGTGTGTGTGCATGTATGCGTGGGTACAGGTGTGTGTATATGCCTGAAATGGCCAGAAGGTGTTATTCCCAGGGAGCTGTCCTTACTGAGTTACGGATCACCTATCATGGGTACTAGGAACCAAACTGAGGTTTTCTGGAAGAACAGTAAGTGCTCTGAACTGTCTGCCCAGCACTCAGCTTTCTTTCCAGCACAGCCCTACATTTTCTCATCCATGAAGATAGCTCATCAGTTCTTGATATTTAGTTTGAATAACAGTGACCTGAGCAATATTCTAGTTACATTCTGATGGCTAAGCATGGCTATCACATGGCCCAGTATTTCTACTCTACACACTAAGGGAGTTGAAAATCTACACCCACACAAATGCTCAGAGCAGCCCTGTTCACAAATGTCAGAGAAGAACCAACCCAAATGTCCATCAACTGATGAATAGATAAATAATAAAATGATACAATGGAATATTAGTCCGCAACAAAAAATATCAAGAATTGGCACAGATTATGCCGTCAATGGCCTTGAAACTATACTATGAAAAGAGTCACAGGTGGCCACGTACACTGTGATTCCTATTGCATGAACTGTCCAGAGGAGATACATGTAGAGACAGAAACTAACTTAGAAGATGCCAAATGGCAGGGGGGTGGTATGGATGGCCATGAACAGAGGGTGTGTCTTCCCCAGGATGTTATTAAATTAAAATGAAGCCTTTAGGCTAAGCCTCACTCTGTCTGGGGTCCATATGGCATGAGGTTAAGACACATTGAGAGACACCAGCGACATATTTGCAGAGAGGAAATGCTATCTTAAGGGTTTTCTACAATGTGGTGTCCCGATCATTTTGAGACGGGAGAAACATCTGGGCACAAACTAAACCTTTGGCTCACAGCATTTTGCCCTTGCGCTTTGAGGCAGCACCATTGTGCACTTTGATTGGCAGTCCCTAAACCAATGCGTCCTACTTGGTTGTTAGCTTCTTCGATCACTAATAGCTGGGAGTCTGCATGAAAGCTTCTGAAGGGGCTGGAGAGACGGCTCGGCGGTTAAGAGCTCTTACAGAGGACCCGAGCTTGGGTCCCAGCACCCACACGGTCTACAAGCTCCTGCAAGGCCAGCTCTAGGGGACCCAGCGCCTTCTGGGTTCTGCCCACATCCACATTCATGTGCACATGTGCACGCACATACACATAATTAAAAAATAAAATAAATCTGTAAAAACGTTGATTTTTAAAAATATGTTTCTAAAACTAGGCCATGTTTTCGGCATTTGAACAGTTGGCTTTTATGAAAACATTGTAATTATTGTTTGGATTTATATTACTACTTTTGTGTAATGCTAGGGGCCAAAACTGTCTGCCTGTGAGGCAAGCACCCTACTCCTGGGCTATTCCCCATTAAGATATAAAAGTATTTTGAATTTCTGAGGGCCCTTCCCCGAAAATCCCCAAAAGTGAGATTTTCTAAATTTAGAGGGAAATGATAATTACTGAGATGTAAAAATTTGAAGTATTCAGTATTGTCGATAATTCTCAACATAAAAATTTCCCAAGCTGAGTTTCCTGCAGTAAGTAATTATGCTGGACTCTTTTCTCCTAGTCAGCTAAAAATGTTCCTGTCTACATTCATGCCTTGGAGTTTAATGGAAAGTCCAGAAATAACATGGAAATAGGTAAGTTTTTTTTGAAAATCCTACAAATCTATTTTGGATTGTACTTTTAAAAATGGAATCTTTTAAGAAATTACAATAGTTAACTTCTTTTTCTGGCTTTTGGGGGAAAAAAGGTTTGAGAAGGAAATAAAAACTTCAATGGACAAGGGAGGAAGGTGTGAGCAACCATTGGAAACGCTGGGGAAATGGTTGTCCCGAAGGGAGACGGAGCGATCCAGGCCCATTAGACACGCCACTACCAAGTTCTTGTCATAAAAGTCCGGCTCTCAGCTACAATTTCTTCTAAGGGTTCATCATCATTGTCCACTTGACTGGACTCAGAATCAGCATGGAAACACACATCTGAGTCCGTCCGTGAGAGAGCATTTCCAGAGAGTTAGCTCTGACTGTGGGAAGCACCCCACTGGGGGCCAGGCTTCTGGGCTGAATAAAAAGGAGAAAGTCAGCGAGCTTGGCCTTTTGGGGCTCTCTGCTCCTCTACCGCAGATAAACAGCTGCTTTAACTCTGTGGTTTCTCCTCCATGATGGGCGCATCCCTCCTCAAATCGTGGGCTAAATAAACCCTTCCTCCGTTAAGTTGTGTTTGGTCTGGTATCTTGTTAGAGCAATTAGAAGAGTAACTAATACATGAGCCAGATATTAAAAATGAATACAAGCCACTTCGATAACATTCAGGTCAATGTGCCGATGGAGAGTCGCAACTCGCATGTTTGGTAATTTTCCCAGTGGCATTTAAGAGAGGCAGCAAGCCCAAATGCTTCTGGGTCCAAAGCCTTATCTGTACACTGTACAGGTACCTCTATGACTGTACTGTACTTCTATGACTGTAGATGGTATTCAAAGGCTTGGTCCTGACTCCCTGTTCCTCTTAGACATAACTTCATGGAGCCCACATACCAAGAGTAGGGTATACTTGTGAGCCACATTGATATGTGCATTATGGTCATAATGCAGCCAGAAACCCTGCAGGATGAGAGGCTTGGCTTGCCACGGTTGCATTAGTAACAGCTTTACCCCCAGGGCTTCCTTAAGAAGCTGCTGTCCTCTTCCTGGGCTCCAGGACAGCAGGCCCTCCCTAGTCATACCTGGATTTGACCTGAGGTTTTCAGTCAAGAGCAGAGGGTGGTGGTTCGCCTGCAGATCCGTGATGGAAAGGCTCCTAGTACCTATAGTTCGGAGCCATTGAGGTTTGGAATATTTTCTGAAAGCTTAACTGGGCAGGAATCTGGAAGCAGGAGCTGATACAGAAGCTACTTGCGGGCTTGTTCCTTGAGGCTTGCTCACCCAGCCCAGGGTGGCCCCATCCACAATTCGGGGGGGGGGGTGGCTGGCATATCAATCACTAATTAAGAAACTGACCCACAGGCTTGCTACAGCTACATCTTATGGAAGCATTGTTTTCTCAATTGAAGTTCCCTCCCCTCAGATGTAGCCATTGTATCAAGCTGACATAAAACTATCTAGCATAGAGGTTTGGGTTTTAAGAAAGAAAAGTGGGCTCTAGAGCCCCTGGCTCCCCGGGGACAGTCCCTTAATGATGGCTCGAATGGTCTCTTACCCCACCCTTGAGAAGTGTGTCAGGATCTTAGGCGGGATGGGAGGAGGTACGTGCCATGGCTACAATTATCCAAAGAGCTCCTGAGAAGGGAGTGGAGCGTCTAAAGAGTGGCCATTCCAGAGCAGGACTCCAGATGCCACTCACTTTGGTGGCATGATGTCATAAAAAAGTTGAGGCGAAGACAGAAGGCCAATCAGGGTTGCCAATGTAACTTTTGACATCCCATCTATAAAATCAGGAGCTTTCCCTCAGCATCCATCCCCATGTGCTACTTGTCTGTGGTCCTCTGGGACTCTCCTGGAGGACAGGCTCATCAGAACCAGCAGGGCAGCATCTCCTTGAAATTCTCAGGTTTTGAGTCAACCCAAAGCCCCTTGCAGCCTCAGCGGCCCCAGGACTGGTGTGCCTGAGGCAGGTGCTCCCTAAAACCCAAGAGCAGCTTCCCAGCCACTCCCAGGAACGCAGCACAGGCCACCTGACCAATTATCCCAGGGACTGGCTTGTTCAGGAGTTAAGGCCTGCGGACCCTGTCTGGCCTGACTCGGCTTGCATGGCTTCTCCAAAAGCTGAAGGCCATGGCTGAAGCAGTCTTTGGCCCTCACTGGAGGGGCATGGTATTCCCCATTCCAGCCAGGGGTGACTGTTCGTGAGACAGTTGCTTCCCCAGGTCAAGGCTAAGGACAGGAACCTTCCAGGTTGAGCCAATGGGGCCAGGCCTGGACCTGGACCATACATGTGTGTCACGGAATAGTCTGCTGCCGCAGTTTTCTGTGGGAGGAAGGTGAGAGGGCACGAGGGTAAGCACACTGCTTGCTACGTACTGAGGTTCGTGTCCCCCTCCCCCTGGGTCCTTATGCTGAACTCCTCACTCCAGAGTGGCAGCATTAGAAGGTGTGGATGCTGGGAGGTGACTGGATCATGAACTCGGAGCCCTCGTGATGAGGGTTTTTGCAGCACACTGCTGTGATCTCCCACATCTCTGCCACTCGAGAACACAGTAAGATCACTCTTGGACTACAGAGATGGTTCAGCAGTCAAGGGAACTGGTTTCTCTCCCAGGTTCGATTCCCAGCACCACTTGGAAGCTTACAACCACCAGTGAGTGACTCCAGTCCCAGGGAATATAAGGCTCCCTTTTTGCCTCCACAGACACAAGGCATATAAATACTACACAGACAGACATGCAGGCAAAGTGTCCCCTATAGACCCACTCATTTGGATGCTTGGTCACCAGGTGGTAGCACTGTCTGAGAAGGCTTACAGATGTGGCCCTATAGAAGGACATATGTCATGGGGTGGGGGTGGGGATGTCCGTGGGGGTGGGGTGAGGGCTTTGAGGATTAAAAGACACCATTTGCTCTCTTAGTTTCCTGCTGCCCTGTCTGCCACCTGCTGCCTTGACCCCCCCCTCCCCATGACAGACTCATGCCTCTAGAGCCATAAGCCAGAATAAATTATTCACTCTGTAGTTTGCCTTGGTCCTGGCAATAGGAAAGTACTAATACAATTACACACATAAAATAAAAAGTTAAAAAAAAAATCAAGGAGATAGTCTATGGACCATCTTGGCGGCAGTTGACGTCTCCATCCTGGATTTCCCAGCCTTTAGACCTGTGAGAGACAAACATTCTGATGTACATGAGCCACCCAGACAGAACAGACTGAGATGTGTGTTCAGAGGCAAGCTCCTGGCCTCCTGTCCAAAAAGGCCTGACTCAGTAGGTCTGAGGAAGGCCCCGGCCAGTCTTCATAAGGATTCTCATAGGTGATGCCAAGGCAGGCCTGGGGTCTGGGCTTTTAGGCTTGGTTGCCCTCCCTTCAGTAAAGCTCGGGAAGGTCAGGGGTCAGTGCAAGAATGTGTACTTTATTTTAGCCTTTGGGAGCCTTTCCCTCTTTGAGAGGGCTCAGAACAAGCTCTTGATGCATCTATGACCTATGACCCTAAGCATAGTCCACAGAGGGAGAGAGGTATGGGAGCCAGGTGGGGGATGGGGGTTGGGGTGGACACTGGGACATTTGGGCATTGAGTAGTCACTAAGCTAGAGGTGTCTGGAGCTGAATGAGCCCCAGGCCCAGGGCCCCAGAGTAACTGCTAGACCCACATCTGCAGGCAAGATTGCCATGGGAAATTCTTACATGTTGGCACAGTGCAGCTAACATCTCAGCACCGTCTGCCTTGAGGGAGCGGTTAGCTATTCTTGACCTGGAGCTATGGAATCTTGCAGTTGAATAGACATGCATCCACAGGTAACACACACGCACATACCCTCTCCTCATAAGCCTGAAGTCAGGAGTGTTTCTTGGGTCAGTTAAGGGTGGGGCTGTACAGGCTCCCCACCCACATGACAGCCTCCCGAATCGGGTGCACAGATGTCCTTGCCCAGTTTAGTGCTTTAATCGGAGACCGTAGTAATCCTAACAGTAAGGGGTGACAGCACTTTTGCCGAGCGAACAGTTCCAGAAAGTCTGAGGTTAAGCACCAAATCCAGTGTCGTGGTTCCAATCAATTCAGGAAACAAACAAACAAACAGCAAAAAAAAAAAAAAAAAAAATCCACAATTTATTTGCATCTCTGAGACTCAGATCTTCTGGCCAAAAATGTGCCCTTTGATTTTCATCCCTTTAATGAGAAGCATTCTCAAGACGCATTTCCATTTTAGAAGAAGGAGGGGAAAAAAGGGTCTGATGCTGGCGAAAACTCTGCATTGAAGGAAATGAGACAGCGGCAGCCGAAGGTTTCGGTCCTTGGACTGAGGTCCGTGTAGAATCTGAGGGTCTAAAGTGCGCCAAGATCCCATCCGCGGTGAACTTGGAGGCCAGGAGAAAAACTCTAGGACCCAGACTAGGGTCCGAAGCTGTGGGTAAAGTGGCGCTGCCGTCAGGTGACCTGCAGCCGGGTACAGTTGCTTTTAGAAGGCAGCCATTGCTTGGTGTTAGGTCCTGAAGGATGGAGAAGTCTTTAAAGAGAAGGACAGAGTACATCATGTCTGGAGTCAGGAGACAGGGTATGATGGTGGGACAGAGAGAGTGGGGCCAGCCGTTGCGAGTGGAGCCCCCTTGAATTAGCTCACAGGAGATGTCTCAGCTGATCGCAAAGCAAGAGTGTTCAGGCAACGTGGCTGACCTCCCGATGTGGGACCCAGCGTGGCTGACCTCCCGACGTGGGACCCAGCGTGGCTGACCTCCCGATGTGGGACTGTGGGCAGTCAGTGTCCCAGGATTGCTCGCTCTGGTGGCCCGTGGTCTCCAGCCACAGATTCTGTCTGCAGATTTTTGTATTGTACTCTGCCATGGGACCTCTGCCTCCAACTCCATCGTCAACCGTCTATCCAGTCTCTTAGTTCTTAGTTCCAGCTTACGGGAGATAATACAACAGCCAGTGGCTAATGGCTTGGTTCCCTGTGGCCAGACTCGACCCCTCTTATTGTGACTCTGCAGAGCTGTGCGTCACCTGTCAGGGCCTGCCTGTTGCTGGGTTAGAAAGTGGGAGCTGAGTGAGGCAGGTTCTTCATACACAGTTCTCCTTCTGGTAGTGAGGGTCGGAAGGAGGAGGATGTCATGAAACTTGTAACTCTAGATTATTCTGGACAAAGGGTGAGACAGGAAATGAGGGCAGACTGCTAATGTGTAGCAAACATCTGCCCCAGCCAAGCCCTTTTCTAGGTGCTGTTGGCTGATGTCTTTTTAAATAAATGAGCCTCTCTGTACCTTATTCATCTCCTCTCATCATCCTTGCTCCTTCTCTTGCAGATCTCCTCCGCACCCCACCTCCACCCTACCCCCATCCCACACCCACCCTACCCCATCCCACCCCCACCCTACCCCATCCCACCCCCACCCTACCCCCATCCCACCCCCCACCCTACCCCATCCCACCCCATCCCACCCCCACCCTACCCCCATCCCACCCCCACCCTACCCCCATCCCACCCCCACCCTACCCCCATCCCACCTCCACCCTACCCCCATCCCATTCCTACCCCACTCCTACCCCACCCTCTCCTCACCCTCACCCCACCCCACTCTCAGTCTGCCCCACCTCACCCAACCCTCACTGCCATTCCACCCCACTCCTACCCCACCCCATCCAGTTCCCACCCCACCCCTGCCCTGTCCCTTACCTCACCCCCACCTCACCCCACCTACCCCACCCCCACCCATATTCACCCTACTTCATCCCACTCCCATCCCATCCCACCCCCACCCATCCTCACCACACCCCATCCCATCCCATCCCCACCCCGTCCCACCCCATCCTCCCCACCCCACACACTATCCATTTCTGCTTTCATGTCCTACACATACGACTTTTTCTTATTTTCCTCAAAAGCCCCCTTTTCCTAACTGAGGACCCCCGAAGCTTAAGCAAGAGGCTCAGAGGTCAAATAGCTTACCCAGGGTCACACAGCTAGTAACAGAACTGTGCTTTGAATCCCAATGCTGTATTGATTTGAAGCCCTCTGTTTCCATGTAACAAGGCATGAGAGGACCCAGCCCACCGCATGGGTCTGCATGCGCCTCGCCAGTCACCAGTCCGCGAGTCCGTCCTTTCTGTTCCTCCTCTGGGTCTTGATCACTGTTAACAGCATCTCCACGTGCTCAGTCAACTGGGCCCAGATCTCTCTAAATTGGTTTCCTTGTCAGTAATAGCCGTGACTATTAATGGAGGCAGAGGCAGGCGGATCTCTGAGTTCACAGCCAGGCTAGTCTACAAAGTGAGTTCCAGGATAGTCCAGGCTACACAGAGAAACCCTGTCTTGAAAACAGAAACAAAGAGCAGCAGAAAAGGACTAATAACGACGATGTCCCCAAGATAGCGAGGATGTTTGTGAAGTGCTTAGCCTGAGTGTGGCACTTGACCCATGGTGCCTACAGAGTCCACACAGAGACAGCTCTAAGTATTTTCAGAGTTTTGGGTCAACCAGTGCTCAACATTGTCAGTGTTGGGTGTAGCCAGCTCTGGACAGGACAGAATCAAATGGGTATGGCTGTGTTTCTAGAAAACTTCACAAAAGAAAGCATCCCAACAGGCCTGGGGGTGTCCTTTTCTGGTCCTTACTCCTCATTTCCCATTAGCTCGTGAATTTTTTTTTCTCAGCTGTGAGAAACATTGGTTGGCACTGTTTGGTTTAGGGACAGAGGTGTATATTTTACATATCAAAGCAGACCTGGTCTGTAGCTTCTCCCAGGATCTCTCAATCCCTACCTGGCATGCCCTGCCCCCAACCCTGAACTTCCCAGCCCAGAGGCTGGGCTGCCCTTCCCCTAGAGGCTCCTCCCTATACAATCCAATTTGGTCTCTCTCTTGCTCTTCCTCTCTCTCTCTCCTCTCTCTGTGCGAGCCCTTTCTCTCTTTCTCCCGTTCCCTCCCTCCCCCCAATAAACCTGCCTATATAATCTAATGTGATTGAACTGGCTCGTTTCAACAGGCAGAGAAATAACCCATTGGGTATAGACAAGTATAGATAAATACTAAAAGAAAGACTAGTGGGCTGAGAGTGCTTGCTGAGTGTATGCGAGCCCTAGGTTCAAAAGAAAACAGAAGAATGCCCAGTGAGAGAAAACAAGCAAGAAAGGAAGGACAGGCAGACAGGGACAGAACAGTGGGGCTCACCTGGGGACGCTGATACAGGTGAGCATAGGATGCACGGACCCACCCTGTGGTTTTTAAGTGAAGAGAGATACAATGTAACAACTTATGGACTTACCGGAAGGGCTGGAAGAGGTTCACCAAGGCAACCACTCAGACAGCAGAACTGTGGCCTCTTGCACGAACCAGGAGGGTGAGATACAGAAAGCCAATGTTGGGGCTGTGGCTGCAGAGCCGTGGCAGCATGCCCTTGCTTCCTAGGGCACAAATAAGCACAAGCTTCAGGGACCTGGTATGTACCTCCCTCAGGCCTTCCAAACTTTTCACAACTACGTCTGACGGCTACAGTCTAATTCACGATTGGGGTGCAATCGGTATGGCAGTCCGGGAGATGCGGTTTTCATCATCTAGACACGGCGCTAGGGGAGGCATCCGAGGGAGCTGTGACAGCCTACATGTTCTGGTGATGAGCTGCTATAAAACAACCCCAAACCTCACAGCTAGAGTCCTCAGCCATTTCTTTTGTTTAGAAACTTGGTTTGGGCGGGGCTTGGTGGGAGCAGCTTGTCTCTGCTTTGCTGTGAGTCGCCTGGGATGTCTCAACATGGGCTCCACTGTGTGGGCCAGCCCACGGGCCACCTGGGAGCTCAAGTCCTCACCCACGGTCCCAGCTGGCTTCTTGCTCAGCAGCTAGGGGCTATTGTGAAAGATGCCCAGCCTCTCCCATGCAGCCCCAGCTGCTGCCCGGAGGAGCAGAGGCCAGTTGTCGCCAGGAGCCCCTCTGAACTGCAGATTTCTGCACAAAATAAATGACTTGCGTCTATTTTCTGCCATGAAGTTTTGGGGGGTGATTTGGGTTGTAGTAAAAGATTAAGGGAAAGTGGAGGCTATGCTGGGGTAATTAGTGAGGAATAAGGCGGAGGAGGCAGAGGGGTGTGGTGCCCCGTGAGCATGGTCTCTGCCCTGGCCTCCTCACGGTCAGGCGTGCCTGCTCCCTAACTTGGATGCTTTTGTGTGTCCTACACTAGAGTCCATGCTCTGGTTAAGTTCTAGGAGGAAGTCTGTCATTGTTACAGGCACTGCTACCTGGGGACCGCCTCCTCACAATTTCTGATCGTGGCTGAAAGGCTTAGATTTTAAAATCGCTACGAACAGGCAAGGCTGACTTCATGGGGCCTTGATTTCTATGCAGGGTTTCAGGACAGCTCTGGTGATTTCACACTGCAGGATTGACACCCTGGTTTGTACGGTAGGATTTGAAAGGGTGGCATTCACATTTGAATCATTATCCTTTTGCATATTTATTGTAGCAATTTCCTGGCAGATGGCAGCAAAGCATGTTGAGGTAGGGCCGACTTTTCTATTTGCATAAAGCTGATTGATAGCAAGTAGCAGGAGACGCAGGTATAAAGTCTGATAAATCATAGGTCGGGGGCAGGGCTGGGGGCTGGGGGCTGGGGGCTGGGGACTGGGGGCTGGGGGTGGGGCAGGGAGGAAAATTTGGGTCAGGAAAGGCCCATTGCTTACCTAAATGGGCACCCGGGAGAGAAGTGTTGAGATTTGAGGGCTACGAAGTTCAACTTTGAGACCAGTAAGGTCCCAGAGGAGACTGGGCAAATCTCACACAGGATGCCTGCTCAGGATGCAGTCCTGCAGCCACAGGTCTGCCTTGAAGGGCAGAGACCTAAGGGTTTAAGTAGGCATGATGGTACCTGCCCCAGATCCTAGCAGCTGGGAGGCTGAGGCGGGCAGGTCTTGAGTTTGGGGTCAGCCTGGGATGCATAGTGAGAACACATCTTAAAAAAAAAAGAAAGAAAAAGTCTGCTTTTAATAAATTAACAGGGATCCCATGAAGGGAGCTGTACCGAAGCAAACAAAAGGGGGGAAGGAAAAATGGTGTGATCGCGATGGGAAGAGGTGGAAGGGTGTGGGGGCTGGGAAAGGAGGGAACAGGAGCAAGGAAAGCTGGTATACGAGGCTGTGTTCTGCCAGAGGGCAGGGGATGCCTACAGCTACAAATGCTATGCTGCTTTGGAAAAATCTGTATTAGTCATGAGCAAATATCATAATTCAGAGCAACATGCAGCTTCCGACTGTCAAAGTCGATTACAGGGCCCCCTTTTATTTCAAACGACCTGTGGACTGTGAGACCCTTATGGCCAGAACAAGGCTCTCCATCTTGCATTTGCTTTGGAAACCAGCCTCTCAGGCAAGCATAGCGTTTTGTTTCATCTATGTATCTTCCAAGGTCCCCTTTGGCTGCACGTATGCTGCTTTTGTTCTTGTCTTTGCCGTTTTAAGTACAACTCTGCTCCGTTCCAATCCTCCCCCTACTACTCAAAACCCAAGGACTGTCTGAGTCAGCGCAGACACGTACAGACAGAAGGAAGCATCGCTTTCCTGCCCTCCAACATGGCGAGGTCATGGTTTAGCGATAGGGGAGACAATGATTAATGTCTTCCATTTTCACTTAGAGACCTTCAGGAATGTACAAACAAATATTTTCTGATATTCGCAGGTTGGGAGGAGGGAGGTGAAGTGGCTCAGGAAGGCTTTTGCCGGTTTATACTCTTCCTCCTTCTAATCTCACAACAATGCTCTGCTGGCTGCCCTGGAGCTGCCCATGTTTTAACAAAATCAAGAAGTCTATCAAAGTTTAAAAAAAAAATCAATGCATTTTACGTAAAGGATTTGGGCAAATTAGTATTCACTTTCACCAATCCTCCTTCCAGTTATTTTGTGTGCGATGTAATACAGCTAATTTACCAGAGAGCTTGTTACTCACCCCTGACTCTCTACACAAGGGCTGTCACGAACTAACCATTTCCTCACGCACTCTCTGGGAACTGACAGACCTTCAGCTTCATTTAGGATGGCTGGGGTCCTGAGGCCTGGCCCCGTCCTGGTATCCTCCAAGGCTCGCTCACCCCCTTGGGGGAAGTCTGAAAAATGAAATGAAACGATCCACATATTTGGATTTCATTCGTGACAAGTTTATGTGAATCCATTTGTAAACACATGCAAAAAATAAATAAATAGATAAAAAGAAAGAAAGAAAGAAATCTCTTGTGCTGTTTCCCCATAGTATTGCATGTGTGCTTTTCATTAAAAACACTATCCGAATAATACTCATTTCATTCTCTCTTGCTTCCAATTAGCTACCCATTGATTATTATAGAGCAAGCACTAGATAATTAACCAAAGGAAAAAACACCCCGAACAAAACAACCAGAACACCTTGTGATTCTGAGTAGTAATTTGCCTATTGTATGACAGAGTAAATGATGTGGCTAGCAAGTAAAGGATGGAGAAACAGGAGAGCTCTGTCAATGCCCCAGGGAGAGGGGATGGGTTAGTGCTAGCTCTGTGCCAGGGATTCTTGGATTCTATCTACCTAGTCATACTGCGGCAGGGACCCTGGGACTCAACATCCTGCCTGGAACCTTATCCCTGGACTGGATCGATGACTCATAGGTGCTTGCTGTGCATTCCTGAGAAACTGAATTCGGGTCTCTAGTGCCCATGTAAATTCGGAGGCAGAGACAGGTGAATCCCTGGAAGCCCTCAGGCCAGCTGGTCCCGTGCACAATGACACCGCATCTCAAACACGTTGGCAGGTAAGAAAGGACTAACACTCAAGGTTCCATATGCGCTTGCTACACCTCCCCCACCCACACACCTCGAAAGCACCTTACCCCTGTCCTTGAATGCTGCCATTTGTCACTCCCCCATCTAGAAGTACAGGATGGGAGAGGGGGTGGGCAGGTGGGGGCAGAGTCACCTGCAGCTTTCTTTCTTTCTTTATTTACATCCATTTACTGACCAGCTTCTGTGTTCAATGCATGGGAATTGGGTGTCACCTTGAAAGCAAGAAGTGCTGTCCCTAATATGTGATACCTAACCCACTCCACCGGGTGCTGCCAGCCCTGCAGACCCCATGCTGATCGGGTACCTCCCTTCTACTCAGTCCTGGGCTTCCTATCTACGGACAGCTAGTCCTTTGGGTCTCTGTCTTCACTGGGGTATGACTATTCATTGTATGTCTTTGAGTTTCTGGTACATGTGGTCTAGCTCATAATGAACATTCATCAGAAGTTTAAAGCAAGGAATAAGAACTAGTCCTCATATCTATCTACCTTCATGACTGTCTTCCTCTCATCTCTCCAAAGAGTGATGACCAGCACACCTCGTCCCAGGTTAGTTTTCTCCTTCATCCAAGGTGTCCATCCCATCTACTATTTGCAACATCCTGGCCAGGAAGGCTGATCTGATCTCTGTTTCCAGGAGGCTCCGGTTGCCTTATCTTTTCCATTCTGTCATAAAGCCCTCCCTTGATTTTCCTCCCACTCGACCACGAGGCTGTTCATGGTTGAGTGGGGAAGTCAGGAAAGCCTCATGAGTGGGGGGGGGGCAACGATACCTTTTTCATGTTTAGTCTCCCCACAACCGTAAGTCACCACTTCATAGAGCTTCTCACATAGGTCAGAGGTACCTCGGTCATGAGAGCCGCAATAGGGACATTGCAAGTCACAGGCCGTGGACACCGCACATCTGGAGGGTTTGGAGATGCGTTTTTATATGAACACAAAGATGGTTATCTTAGGAACTGGACTATCCAGTCATCATAAAACTATCGAATTCAAATGGGACCTCCCTTGCATGCATTGTGGACTGTACCTCACTTGGTCTTTTATTCCGGGCAGTTACTCTGTGCAGTCAGATTGCACGGTCCAAGAAGTCTGACTTTCTCCCTAGGGTGTTATGGCGAGACCCGGAGAAAGGAGTGGGGTTACTGGTTGTGCCTGGTTCAGGCTGGAGAGGAAGCTTTCACAGTTATCTTGAAGACGGATGACTGTGCACTGTAGCGGGCAAGGCTGGTGCTGAGGCAGCATGCCGCAGCTCCGCCACGATCAGCAGGCTCTTAGATAAGCATGTCATCTGAAGGCAAACCATCACCCCACCGGGTGTGGGTACCAACCATCTAACCATTCACTCATGCATCAGCCCCACATCTGCCAGACGCTCACCACCATTCAAGGTGAGGGGGAGGAGAAATCAGGACACTGGGCAGTTCCTGGTCCCGAGGCCACTTAGCCTGTCACAGAAAACCCATCGGAAGAAGAGCAGCGTTACTGAACACGTGGGTGGTTTGAGGCACAGGATGACGTAAGTTCTGAGGACTCCAGAGAGGAACACATCGTTCTGGCTGTTGGGCAAGCCGTCATCTGTCAAGCGCTGAATTCTTACAGGGTGGTTCCTACAAAAATCACAAACCACTTTATAGTTCAATGTCTAGAGTTTGAGAGAGGAAGAGAGAGAGAGAGGGAGAGAGAAGAGAGAGAGAGAGAGAGGGAGAGGGGATGGGGAGAGAGAGAGAGAGAGAGAGGGAGGAGAGGGAGGGGGAGAGAGAGAAAGAAGAGAGAGAGGGAGAAGGAGGGAGGGAGGGAGGGAGGGAGGGAGGGAGGGAGGGAGGGAGAGAGAGAGAGAGAGAGAGAGAGAGAGAGAGAGAGAGAGAGAGAGAGAGAGAGAGAGAGAGAGAATGAGAATGAATGAGAACTACGGGCCTCAGACATGCAAGACAAGTGGTTTACCACTTAGTTATATGCTCCTGCTTTTATTTTAAAATAAAGATATATAAAGAGGTCCCCATGTCCTCCCTATAGGATTCTGTATATTTTATACATTGGGTAAAAATGAAGAATAGTTTGTCATAAAACTTCTTGGAATACTGATATCAACACCAGTTGTGAAGGTTCATTTGATATTTAAAAGATAATAAAGGCATTTATTACATTCTGTGGAGTTGGAATCTACATTTGAGAATTAAAAAAAAAAATTAAAATGTAGATAATGATGCCGAAGGCTGCTTTCTCCCCTCTTTGGGATCAAAGCCAATCTCTTCCCTTCCCTCCCCCTCATCTCCCCTCCAGAAAGTATATTTCTGACATTAGCTTAACAGAAGGTCACAGTGTAACACACAGTGGCCAGAAAGTCAACAAAAGCCATCGGAATCTATTAAAATACCTTTCAGAACAAACTGACCAAACATCATTTTGCTCAAACACACCATTAGGAAACGCCCACCTTGTGTGCCTTCTTGTTCTGCGTCACTGTCAACAATAGACATATCATCTCCTCTGCAGCCAGTCTACAGTGCTTTTTCCTGGGTATACTGCTGAGAATCTTACCTTCCCATGAAAGAACCGTTCCAATTAATACGGCAGGCACTCTTACAGCCCCGTGAGAAATTGCAGATAAAGATTTCATAGCTCTGGGGGTACTAGAGAATCCTCTGCTGCCAAGATTTAGCCACAGAAGGATTCCTGTCAGTCTCCGGGTGAGTATGCCTGGAAATCGAGTCACCACCTTGGGGCAGGTTTTGAGGGACCATGGTCACTGTTGACTTTCCCCATGGAAACACCTGTTCACTTTGGCGGGGCTGCTGACACATGGCACCTGGCATCTGCTGGGGTCCTATCAGGTCTCTCAATGCTGCAGCCTGAGTGTGTGCTGCAACAACAGTGGGGTGAACCAAAGTGTGCTCCTGAGCTATGAAAACGGACATCTCCAGTCAGCTTCAGATTTGAGCTCGTAAGAGAATAGTTTATTGAAAAGGTATCCAGCGCAAACTTGGCAGCCCCAATTGGTGGCTCTCAGAGAGTAAGTACTTAGTCCTCACGTTGGGTTACTAAAGGAAAGCAATGGGGCTGGAGAGATGGCTCCATGGTTAAGAACACTAGCTGCTCTTCCAGAGGACCTGGGTTCAGTTCCCAGCACCCACATGGCAGCTCACAACCGTCTGTCATTCTAGTTCCAGGAGATCTGACGCTCTTACACCAATACACATAAGACAGTTATTTTTTTCTAAAAGAAAAATAACAAAGAAAATCTCCCTGAACAAACATTTTCACCTGCTTCGCAGTAATGCTATTTTCCCTTTGTCATAAGAGAACTTTCTGGTGAGCAACTTCAGTTTCTTGACCCCAGCGTCTATCACTTATCAAGAGGCTTCTGGGTGGGAATCAAGCCTCCCTAGAAAGCACATTGGGCTTTTAGAAAAACCTGGACACTTCTTAGATTTCTTCCTGACTGTAGTTCTTCTATTCTAGAATGCTCCAGGACTCTGATCTCATAAGTGTGCCCTCGAATTGACTTATGTCCTTAATTTTCCGTTATATACAAGAATCCACACAGAACTCACTTGGTGAAAAGTGAATTTTTTTTTCTCAAAGACTTTCTGCTTAAAACAAATTTTTTTTTTCAGATTTTTTTCAATGAGTCAAAACAAAAATCCTCCAGGGAATATTTGCAAATTGTCTAATGCAAAGTGAGGATTGAAAATAAAATTATCTTAACAAAGATCTAGAACCTGCTAATGACTAGTCCTACATGATAAAAGCTGTACTAATAATAAGTCTCTGAAACTCTGATCAGTGGCATTCATATCCAAAATAGTAACAATTTTGATTTAAAAAAATGTTTCATCTTCTTCCCCAAAATGCTATCTTTTCTAAAGGTAATATTATTTCAGTAACAATAAAAAGCTTTTCCTCCTTCTGTGGCTCCGTATGATGCGGGTGGCCTTGGTAGGGCTGCTGGAGGCTGGGAGAGCATCTTGTCCGTACCTCTTCTCCAGACATTCTGGTCTGCAGGGGAGGTCCAGGGTCCTGCAGGGAGCCAGGGAGCCATGGTAGACCCAGGCCTGGACAGCTACCCAGTCCCCCTCCCCATACCACATGGTCATGTGCTCAGCAACTTCATTTTAGAAGTAGAGGGATACTTGGAAATGTCTTTATGACTTGAGAGCAAGAAAGACTATTGTCTCCAGTACGAGTAAGACAGTGAGTTCCAGTGAGAGGCAGTGCTGGGTACACTATGGCGCCCAAGTATACCCAGCTTTGCTGTAGGCAGTGTCTGAGTTAGCCAGATAATTGCTTTGCCTTTTGGTGGGGAGGGTCTCCAGATGTTCTGCATGTTTCTGTCATTTGGAAATCACTCCAGTGGCCTGATTCACCAGGTGCTTCCTCACCATCTGGTACGGGCCAGGTATGTCACAGGACGCCTACATTCCGTGGTGTACACAAATAAACAAAAAAATTTTTTTTTCAAATGTAAAATGCTCTCTCTTTAATTACTAAATTAGGAAAGTTAAACAATTTAAAAATGTAAACTCACAAATAAATCATTAACAAAAAAAAGGAATTAAGACTTCAGAATTGCTAGTCAGTATTAAAAAACTCAATAGAAATAGGAATTGATTCGTTGTTAAACATATGTAATTCGAGGTTGGTACAAACAGCAACTAAAAATGTAATACTTTTTTTTTGTGCACCCCCATGAAATGTAAAGTAGTGCATAGTTATTTACTGGAGTACTCCTGACTCGGAGAATCATTCATTAACAGTACAGGACAGTAAAACACTTATTTTACAATGGGACATATACAACCCCCCACCCTTGCCTTCCCCAGAATATTTAGTTGCATGAGAAAGTTTAGTAGGTTGCCATGACTACAATGCTATGGGTTTGGACCATTTAAATGTGGTTACAAGATTTATTAAATAAAAGGAAAACACGTGAGAACCCTTCAGCATCCACATTTATACAGAAGTTTGTGTGGTCTCCGTCTTGCAGCTCTTGTGGTAGAACTGGCTGACTGCTGCCGGCTTAAACATGCTCACTCCCAAGTTTCAAGAACGAATCACAGTTTGCTGGACCAAAAACTGGCACTAAAACTCGTGAACTCGGCCCCGGGACCTGAAAAAAGTCACATGAACAATCTACGGGTATGATTAGGAACCAAAAAAGTGCAATCCAAACGAAGGGAGGGAATCATGCTTCGTAGAAGTCAGAAGACGAGGCCACCGGCTTTCAGGACGACACCAGGGCTTCGATTTGGCAGGTTTTTGCAGTCATCCTCACTCTGGTCCTGTAGCTATGTGGCCTGTGCTGGCCACTGTCTCCATGGTAGCACCCACATGGTGTATGTACAGGAACATATGTTAACATATATATCATATGTATATATATAAAAAAAAAACCCCAAACACCTGTCCTGATCGATTTTTGTTAAAACATGAAAAAAAATTTTATTGTTTTAGACAAAGAGGCCACTTTTGGAAAATAATACTTTTTTTTTAGTTGAATCAGGTGAAGACAGAGTTAAAATCACATAGGATTTGCTTTTTTTTTTTTTAAAAAAGGAAAGCACTGGGATTGTTGGCACAGGAGCAGCTATTTACACTGAACAGAGGTTTGGCCTTTGACATAACATCGATACAATGCATTTCCAAGTCTGAGAAATAACACGCTTCTGTCTCGGATGGTTCACAGAGGAGGTTCGGACTGGGGGACAAGTGTCATTAATGAGGGCCGTGAAAGTTCAGCTTCAGAGTCACATGCAATCTGATCCTGGACGGCTCGCTGCACTGGGCAGCTGGCTACGGAACTGGAAGCTAATGGGGAGGGGTGGGGAGGCCTCGGGACGAGGCCTGCGAAGACGCGCAGGCTCTCACAGGTTCTCGCCAGGCTGATACTGGGGCTCTGTGGCGGTAAAGTAGTCCTCCAGGAAGCCCTGCAAGTACTCGAAGGTGGGGCGCTCCTCAGGATCCTTTTTCCAGCAGTGGATCATGAGCTCGTGCAGGGAGATCGGGCAGTCCTGTGGGCAGGGCATCCGATAGCCTCTCTCCACCTGCTCCAGCACCTCCCGGTTGTTCATGCCTGAGAAGACAAGGGGCAGTGAGCACAGGCACGTGGTTAGAGCGTAAGAGGCTGTCCACCCTCTCAGGAGGGGAACCATGCCTGTAATAGGCTGTCACAGCAGGAGCGAGTGGAACAAAGGAATGGAGAACTCATAGATGCAAAAGCCCAGACAGTGACTCTCAGAGCACTGCAAGTGAAAGAAGCCAGACACAAATGACAGCACACCGTACGATTTCGCCTAAGTAAGACCCTAGAAAGGCCAAAGACTGCATGATAGAAACCAGATCAGTGGTTGCTGCGCATGGGTGGGGTTGGGGGCCTCTGCTGAAAGGTCAGAGGGAGCCGAGAGGTGACAGAGGCCATGGTTGAATGCCCACGTTTTTTTCCTGTGAAGGGCCAATAGCAAATACTTCTGTCTGTGTGGGCTACATGCACACACTCTGTCTTATTGGTATCACTGAAACAGTTTAAAACCAAACCCGGCTGGGAGCCATGCTCTGCCAGGAGATAACACAGGCTGCAGCCTATGAGCCCAGTGCAGCCTGTGAACCATCAAGTCTCATCCATCAAAACTCATGGGGCTATATTTTTAAGTTAACATCCGTTATGTGTAAATTACCCCTCAGTAGAAAAGGTAAAAACACAGGAATAGGGGAAGGTGGCTTACTGGTTGATAGCATGTTCACTCTTGCAAAGTACCCAAGTTCAATTCCCAGCATGCAGACTAGGCAGCTTGTCATTCCAGTTCCAAAGGAGCCGGCACCTCTGGACTCAGCAGACACCTGTACTTGTGTGCATATATCCTTACCCAAACACAGTTAAGAAGAAATCTTTGGGAGCTGGAGAGATGACTCAGTGGTTAAGAGCACTGGCTGCTCTTCCAAAGGGCCCAGGTTCAAATCCCAGCACCCCCATGGCAGTTAGTTCACAACTGTCTGTAATTCCAGTTCTAGGGGATCTGACACCCTCACATAGACATACATAGAGGCAGAATACCAATGTAAATTAAAAAATATTTAAAAAGAAATTTTTGTATGAATACAGCGCACACATACTCCAAAGAATGAAAGTAGGTCTTCTATGTGCAAAGCTACAGAATCCATTTGTAAACGCCATAGTTTTCCTCATGCTTGGGCATGGTGTCTGAAATTTGCCTTCATGCCAGCAGGGCTTGGCACCATCTGGCCTGGTGACCCCCAGAGTGCTCTGGTTTGGGGACTGTGACAGGGAGGCAGGGTGTCTCCGGGGCCTTTGCTTATGGATGACACTGTCCGGCCATCTATCATCTGAGACCTCTCTGCAGGAGTGGCCTGATGCTGACATCGTCAGACTGGACAGCAGAAAGCATCGTGGGAGGCCGAACAAGGCCTCGAAAGTGCTGGTCTTCTTGTCAGTGCAGGAAATACCTCATTTAGTGTGACTTCCTTCTCAGCTACTTCCAGGTACTTTCTCCCTTGCCTGCCTTTCTTTCTGTCTGTCTTTCTTTCTTTCTCTCTCTCTCTCTTTCCTTTCTCTGTTTGTCTGTCTGTCTGTTTGTCTGTCTGTGTGTTCCAAGACCTTGTAAGCCTGTCATCTAAAAATCTTCCCTAACTCCTGACAGTTACAGCAGCAAGAATCTGCTGTAATCTATAGCCTGAGACTCGGAGTTGTCACTAGTAAGGAATCTACATAATATTCAACATAGCCTTCTTTAATCCTGGGGGAGGGGACCATGGGGTCGGAACCTGTCACTCGGCCAGAGGTCCTAGGTTTGGGGCATATCCCTGTTTCCCTCTGTAGGGATCACTCAGGCTTCTGGGTTGCTCTCACCTTTGCAGCTGGACTGATCCCAGCTAGGTCTCCCTGGATGACAACTGTGTCAGTCATCTGTTTTTCTAAATCCTTGTAGGATGCTTTTTTAATTCTCTGACAAAATTCAGCATTCCTTTGGCTGTGTTTAAGCCGACCTTCTATATGACCAAATAACTTCATTCTAGTCAGGCTAGCCCCTTGCTTTGAGAGCTCAGAATCCAGTGTGTGTGTGTGTGTGTGGGGAGGACCCCTCTTCTGCTGGGTGTTCCCTGCAGCCAATGAACTCAAATCCTCCTCCTGAGGAGTCAGGATCTAGAATGGAGAGCTGAAGGCAAGGGAAGGTACATGAATTGCAGCTCTTTCCTGAGTGCTCCAGACAGAAAGGGTAAGGGACAGAGGCCAGCATTTCCTTAGGAACAGTTCCAAAGCCCAGTAAGCTCAGGAAATCATGCTTTTGTAACTCACTGGGCAGCAAAACAGACCTGAACCTGTGAGGTTTGGTCTTGCTGTCTATTGTAATGCTAAGTGTGTGTGTGTGGGGGGGCAGGGGCAAGACCTGGAGTCTTCAACGTAGACCTGTGTGTGACCCTGAGGTTTAGGTTTCCTGGGCTTGGGGTGGGGTACAAGGGGGAATGAGGGGGAGGAGAAGGTGGAGGAGGAGGGAGAAGCCGCCTCTGTGGGTTAGGAGGCCTGAAACTGTGGCCCTCAGGGCTGGCCAACTGGAGTTAAGAGCAGCCCAGATAAAACAGTAAGGAATAACTTGGGACTATTGATAGGAAAGTAGAAGCTAATAGCACAGAGGGTAGGTATCTGCCCAGCTCTAGTGCGGATTGAGACTTATTGTAAATATGAAGGTTGTGTGTGTCTTTTACCTGGTAACTAAATTGCTAGAAACCCCAGATTGGGATTCAAAGTTTCTAAAAACATAAACCAGCCACCAACCCTCCCTGCTGTGAAGCCTTGGTGGCATTTCCTTCCTCCTGTGTTTCATCCCAGACGCTCCTTCTGTTATGTAACATGTCAGTGGGCTGACTTTAAAAAAAAAATGTCTGATTCCAATGTGTATTTGCTCCCATGGGGGTAGCTGAGAAACTGGGGCCCAAAGACAGCGCCTCTCTATTCCAGGAAGCCTAGAGGGTCAAGACAAGAACACAGCCACACACAGGGACTGGCATTCTCTCAAGCAATTCCTTGCTGCACAATGAAGTAGATAAACCTCTTAGTTTCGTGGTGTTTCTGGAACTACACAGCTTGAGTCTGCAGGACTCTCCCTTGTTCTGGCTCCTGGCAGGAGTCCTGGAGGGAAGAGCCCCAGAGGCCTGAAGCTCAGAGGTGCGACAGTAGAGTCTCCCTAGAGCTACAACCACTCCCCAAATACGTCTCAAGGCTTTAACCTGGCACTCAGTGCACGGCACTGCACGGCCGGAATTCAATTAACTGCTTTCCCATGATTCCGTGAATCTTTTTGTCAGTAAATGGTTTATTTCATTAAAAAACCCAAAGGCCTCAAATGGAAATATTTCCTTTCTTTAAACTTTTAATTCAGTCTCTGCCAATGGAAAGTTTAACTGGCCATTTGGGTCAAGCCTATTTTTCCAGAGTTCCACCCAAAGCTTGGACGTAGCAGATGTAACAACCCGAAACAGCATGTCACATTTGCTAAGAAGGCCTCCTTCCATGGGACAGAGCCATACCTCAGTATATGCAGAGTGATGACTGGGACAGACCTGAGGGCCACACTGTCAGCTTTGATGCATGCTCTTAGCTGCTGCCATCTTTCCAGCAGCTCCCCACCCCCATCCCGTTTCTCCTTTCTTGTCATGTGTTCTCTCCAGACCTCTCAAAAGCCCAGGGAATATATGAACAGCTCTATGCACTGACTGAAACAGTCAATGACAGCTTTGCCAAAAAAGTGGGACATCAGACACTGTAACTGGCTGAGTGACAACAGAACCAGCTGTCTTCCAACCAACCGGAGGCCAGAACACACACCGGCGGTCCTGCAGACCTGCCACTCCCTCAGCCAACCTTTGCAATGGTCAAGATGTGCTGACTCAGCAAGGATTCAGTGAGTTTTCAATCCATAAACAGTACTTCGATTAAGTGCACCATGGTAATATTCTTAAAAAGTACCCATCCATTACCCAGTTTGGTCTCAACTCTCTTCTGTGCTCCACAGCTCAGGAGAACAGCATGTCCCCGCTCTTTCCCTGGATAGGGACCGTTCCTCACTTTCCCAGGGCCCATGTGGTGGCCCTGAGGTCACCGATCTCCACAACCTGCCACTCTGAGGTCTCCCTTCAACTCTGTCTTTCATGTTTTCAAACATGGTCATGGCTGTAACAGCTCTAATCCTCTGCCCAAAACACTGGGCTGTGAGCCTCTGGCCGAGTGGACTACACTCCTTCCTGACAAGATCTCTGTGTTGTTCTTTCTGAGTCATTGCTGGCTTCCTTCTCAAACACAAGGGGTCAAGGGGTCAGGTCTCCAACTCTTCCTTTCAGACGCAGACGTTGGGCAGCTGCCACACGGACTGTCATGTGCACATGTTTTCTTTCCTCATCCTTTGGTCCTTGCCTCTCCTCTTCTTGCAGGCATCAGTGTTATTCTTTGAGCTGTCCAAGAACGCAGCTTTTCTTTATGGATCTTGAAGGAAGGAATAAAAGTCGCTTCCACAGGCAGAACACTCAACAGATGTCACTTCTCGACTCTGTACCTCTTGGCAGGGGACCTGATTTGCTCCAGCCTCAGCGTCTCCCTTTGTTAACAGAACACCTTACCCATCACCTTAGGACAAGGTCTCACCAAAGAAGTATTAATACTTTACTGCTTCCCATTTTTGTGTGGCTTCTCAAGGGACCTCAGAGCAGACATACCTGTAGTTAGGGGTTTATTTTCTAGTCACGTATGGATTTCACCATGGCTGTGGGAATCTGGACATCTGCACTGTGTAAATAAATGTTTTAACAATGGGGATGATACTCAGGTTATCTGATATCAAATTTCTTTTTCGAACTGAGCTTTTCATTCAAAGAGACTGACATTATATTGTGTATGGATGAGGCCTTCTGTTTGAGGCCACTTGCTTCCCTGTATAAGCTCTCTTAAAAACCCATCTGTCTGCTCGCTGTTGAGAGCTGCCGCACGGGTGCTGAGAGAGAGGGCGGCGGAGTTAATGGTGCCTGCTCAGCGAGCCTGCACGGTGCCATTGCAAGTGTTATCAGATCATCCAGTGTTTTCCCTTATCTTACAGGAACGGCCAGGAGGCTTTGAGAGCAGCTCCGTGGCTCAGAGTACAAATGTGGGGCAGAGGGATGCTGACCAGAGGGTACAGAGGGAAATGAAGGACTGACCCTGAGAAGGCACAATAATTACTAGTTTTGTTTACTGTTGCCCATCTCTCCAATCACCTGGGGCAGCTGTTTTTATTAAAACCACTGTATTAATAAAATCAGAAATGCTGGCCGGGAGAACTGCAGCACACAAAAGTGATTTGAAGTAGATAAAGCAGCATTATTATACTTTCTGGGTTTTTCTTTTCTTGTTTTCTTTTTCTTTATTTTTGGAGACAAGGCCTTGCTACGTAGCCCAGGCTGACCTCAAACTAACAGTAATCCTCCTGCTCCTGTCTCCCAAGTGCTGTGATTAGAGGCCTGAACTTTTGATAATACAGTATTATATAAAAAAAACTCCTCTGTTCTCTTAAGAGAGAAGTGAAAAAAAGGAGGGTGAAGGTGCCAGTGTGGGAGGCAGGGGCCTGACCACAGCTAAGACCAGCCGGCAGCAGTGCGCTGTGCTCAGGCTGCACTGGAGACCGCCCCTTCCTCTGCCCCCCGGCTTCACACACAACCTCCTATCCTCTCTTCCTCTTATCAGCCATGTCGGCCAAGAGAAACCTTGCAGGGGAGGCGATAGCATTCTGTGCTCTCTGAAGGAACACAGTGTCCTGAAGGGCTTTGGCCCTGGGGACCACAGGCTGGGAAGGCAGAGGACCTTGCATGCTCTGCTAAGGGTGGTTGTTTTCAGACTGTTTCAGTCTGCCTTTGTCGTCAGCTTGAGCACAAGAATGCCCATCTGTACGGTATGTGATCGCACAGGGCTGGTGGAGTCTGCCTTTGTGGTCAGCTTGAGCACAAGAATGCCCATCTGTACGGTATGTGATCGCACAGGGCTGATGGAGTCTGCCTTTGTCGTCAGCTTGAGTACAAGAATGCCTATCTGTACGGTATGTGATCGCACAGGGCTGGTGGAGTCTGCCTTTGTGGTCAGCTTGAGCACAAGAATGCCTATCTGTACGGTATGTGATCGCACAGGGCTGGTGGAGTCTGCCTTTGTGGTCAGCTTGAGCACAAGAATGCCCATCTGTACAGTATGTGATCGCACAGGGCTGGTGGGAGGGCGGAGCAGGCGCCCTGCCCTTTACAGGAGGTGCTAGTGGTTTGGCTGGCTTGCTTCACCTGTCCAGGTCATTACCAGGTGACTAGATCTGCTCATGGAGTAAGCAGCGGACGCTTGCTGAACGAGCTGAGGGTGCTTCAAATGCATGGGTGAACAGAGCTGCTTAAGAGGACAGCCCAGCAGCAGGTGTTCAGTCAAGGGCCAGGGCACAGCATGGCCAGGACATTCTGCCTATTGGGTTACTGGAATCTGAAATTTGAACACGGGGTTAACTTCCCAGAACTTTGGGGATAGAGGCTACTTTGTGGCTGGGAACACTCACCCCGTGTCGGCCATATGTGAGGATGCAGAGTTAGAAGGCTCTGCAGGCTATGGGCCAGCTTTAAAAATGTTTAAAAACCTGAGTCTTCTTTTTTTAATTCAATTTTCTCCCCCTTTCTTCACGTACTCCTTTATTTGCTTCTACAGAGTCTACTGTGGGCAGACACTGCCGGGAATCAAAACATGGAAGACGCTCTGTCTCCCTCAAAGAAAGGAGAGCTGCTGGGAATTCTAGACAGAAGGAGAAAGAAACATTCTGGGCATATTGGTGCACACTTTTAATCCCAGCACTTGGGAGACAGATGGACCTCTGAGAGTTTGAGGTCAGCTTGGTCTACATAACCACTTCTAGGCTAACAAAGTGAGACCCTGTCAGAAACAAATTTCTTGGTGTGTCCAAGATGTGAAGGGAGAGAAACAGCAGAGACATCCTAAGTCAGATCTTCTCCTCAGCACTGCTCACTTCACACACATTGAGAGTATACTCACATCTAAAACACACAACTACACCTAAGGTTTGGGACACTGCAAAGAGTCAGGGGGCGGGGAGTTCTGTGAAGTCGTGTCTCCTATTAACACCAGAAGCTACACCAGTAAAGTCTCACTGACATCACTGCCTAAACATGGCCTGACAAGGAGGACACCAATGGTAATGCCAACCGAACGGGAAAAAAGTCCAGTGAGGCCTGAACCCTATGCAAAAACTAGAGGCGACTGAGTCAAGCTGGAGGGAGAGAGGCAGCCCTCCCCAGGGAAAAGCACACCAGCCAGTCATCCAGTGTGGAATGGTCAGCTCTGAAAACGTGACACAAGTAACACTGTATAGACTCAACAGGCTATATTTAGAAATCTACATGCATGTATATACAGATACATCTATGCATGCAATATCAACTGATGAAAAAGGGCTGTGAATTTGAAGGAGTAGGGAGGGGTAACTGGGAAGGTTTGGGAGGAGGAAAGGCAAAGGAGAAACTCTGTAACTAGAATACAAGCTCAAAATTAAAATAACAGCATCAAAAAGAGTAAAAGCATGCTTGCTCACAGCCCTCAAGAGGCCCCTCACACTCGCCTCCCGCTCCCTGGCTCGCTGGTTCACTGGCTCCCTCCTGGTGTGCACAGTGCCCCTAGACACCCACCTGGCCCAAGTCTAGCTCCTATCAGAGTTAAACTCAGTGAATACCTCTTAGTAACTTCTACTGTCACCATCTCCTAACCACACCCCTCTCTTGCTCCACTCAATGCTACTGTAGCCAGGATGAGTGTAGTTTATTGGTTTGTATTGCCTATCTTCTTCAAGAAAAACGTTCCTGAGGGCAGGAATTCTCACGTTACTTCACTGCTATAATCCTTGCGCCTGGAAAAGCACTCTATGCATAATAGGCATTCAATAAATATTTGTGGACTGAATGAAGGAAGAGCCGATAACGCACTGTGCAAGGTGCGGCCTTCTAGAGTTATCTGGAGGGCAAGGGGAGCCCTCGGCATCTTTAACCAGGACCAGAGTGAGATAACTCATCTCTTTTCCAGGATAACATTTCTGCTGGCGACAGTGACAGAACGGTGGAGGACAAGGGGAGGAAGGGAGAGACCAGGGGCAGGAAGTTCCATTAGGAAGTCACCACCCAGTGACAGCTTGATACAGGCAGGGGCAGTGAAGGCAGAGGGGGAAAGAATTTGAGAAAGCCTCTAGAGGTGAAATGTCATGCTAAAATGCAAAGCTCTGAGTTTCGGCATCAAGCTCAGGAAACAGCCTTGGCGCCGGCTTTTTGTTTTCCACGTGCAACAATCCCTTAGCCTAAACACAGTTCTCATCTCGATGCAAAGCATACTTTATTAAAGCAGGCTGGACTCCAGCAAGGGTGGTACGACTGACCAGGCTGCAGCACACGAGCTGTGCTTCGTAAAGGGGTCCGTCTCTCTGACCCATTTTGGAATCGGATGGGTACCTGGCCAGCTCCCTTTAGGCTCAGGACAACATTTCAATACTCCTCTCCGGTTTCAAGGCCTTGCTCGGTTTCAGTGTGTCCTCCCTTCCTTCTCTGTCTCTGGTCAGTGCAGTGAGCACAGCCTGAGTACCCAGCAGGCCTCCTCGGTGCTAGCCTGCCCTTCATCTGGCCACGCCTCCAGCAGTACTCAGTTCTTCTCCGAGGCTCACTTCTGCACTCACTCACATGCTGGGTCTGGGAAGCTTTGCTAAACACAAATAAGTCAGCCCCCATCTCCTTTCTCTGTCACTTATGAGCCAGAGCCTTCCTACGTGACATGGGGACAAAGGGCCATTTTCAGGTATGAAAGAACTCAGGAAAGTTTACCACCACCTACCGTTCTTGAGAAGTGAATTACTTGAAAATACATTCTAGGCAACTGAGAAATTATTGTGTCAAAGTGCACAATGGAAGCATCTGATCAACAGAGACCTGGACTTTCTCCTGGACTCCCACCAACAGGGAAGGAGAGCTCCAATGCAGGAGAGGAAGCAAGGGGAGCCCTCAGTACAGGCTGACGGACTGGGACGGGGCCACACCAACGACCACGGTGACACATGGACAAGGCTTAATGAGGTTTGCGCCCTGGAACTGCTCTTCTCTGCTAGGCGAGCAATCCGGGCCTTGCAGTCTCTCTGTGGAGGCTTCTCCCTTAAGAATTTCTGTCACACCAGAAGTCCAATTGACAACGGTTATAGCTGAGTTACAAAATAAAACTAAGCAGCGTCCATGGCTATCTGGGATGCCTTCTAGTTGCAGGCAGCTCCCTGGGTCATCAGGTCAACCTGCCAGGCTCCAATGTGTCTTCACAGCAGCACACAGGCCCTCCTGGCTGGCTCCGTCCCCTTTCTAAGACCATCAAACACTTTGCCTCATCCACTGTCTCAGACCCTCCCCTGTAGGAGGAGTCTCAGTCTCGCCTTTGCAGCTCTCCCGGGAGACAGGTAGGACTCATCTTGCTCACTGTGAACAAGCCTCTTGCCCTCCAAGCTCTCACTTTCTTGCCTTGACCCTTCCGCATGGCCCCTGCAGATGGTGCAGTCATGGAAGCCTATAACAGATCAACATTTGCTTACACGCATAGTAAGTGCACCATGCTGGACCCAGTTCTCACTTAACCCCCCTGCTCTCTTCATGGGTCTCCCGATGAAGGGCCTATCATTTGTCCCTGCTTCTGCCATAAAATGGGAACTACGGTTGGGGAGCACGCATGGTATGCACATCTAAGCAATCTATCCTCCATAAACATGGCGCAAGTACTCTCTGTGGGCGCAGGACAATTCACAGCTCGCCATTCCCTATCCTGCTCTGGGACAGAACCTCACCAGTGCCACCATTCCCTATCCTGCTCTGGGACAGGACCTCACCAGTGCCACCGAATGGCTCATGTGCACTTTCCCAAGGGAACAACAAATGCCAGGCCAGGTCACATAGAATGATGCTGAGTGACGGCATCCACTTGAACTTGTAAACCTAGGTTATTTTCTTTGTGCTAAAACCCAACCTGACAAAACCCTGGTCTCCAAATACTTCCTCTTCTGAGCCCCCCACCTCCACTTCTTTGTCTTGGCCTCCGTGTGTGTGTGTGTGTGTGTGTGTGTGTGTGTGTGTGAGTGTGTGTGTGTGTGTGTGTGTGAGAGTGACCCAGGAACAAAAGCAGCTTTGTGTTACTGGAAGAGAAGGCTTCACAGAAATGCAAAACAACATTAACCTTTTCCTGTAATTGCTTTTAACACACCGGGTGTCTACAAACCTGGGGAGATCAGGAAGAAATTAGTTCAAAATGTAGACAATAGTAATGTTTTTTAAAAAGTACCTTCTCATTTTTAAAACCTGGAGATGGTATATTTTCATCCTTGAGAAGCAATTCAAAACCACACATGCTGGGCCCCACCCCCTCCTGGGCAGCCCTTTCTTCTCTGCGGTTGACTATTCCCAGAGTGTCTGTCCACTTGTGCATGCTGGAAGCAGCAACCGCAGCAGCAACAGCAGCAGCCGCACTTACACACCCCCATGTCCCAGTGCTGGGCTGGGGCTTCAGAGACCGGCACTTTGTTAATTCTGCCTCAGTGCCGACCTTCCTCCCTTGGAGGTCTTGAGGCTGTACTAGCCTAGACAGAGAGGCTCTTCAGGAACATGTCTCTGTTCTCTGACGATGACCAGAAACAATCAGACAAAATGAACAAAGGGATTACAAATTAATCGGCTCTCGCTGGCTCCTCTGACGGCAGAGATATGATTACAAGCCCAGGATTTGCAAGAGACCTACATTCCTCATTAATCTCTACTATCCTTTCCATCACGGTGGGCTTTTTCTTTTCTTTCTTTTTAAAAGCTCCTTTTTAAAAGGCAGGGAATGAAGAGAGCGAGCCGGCTATGCTCTTTCTTTGCTCAGCAGTAACTGAAAAATATGTCCTTAACATTTCACAAAGCAGATCGTCCCTGCACCGAAACCAGCAAAGTGTGGAGGCGAAATGGCGTGTGTCCTTTATGTCTCCGTCTGGCTAAGTTAATGAATTTAAGCATGGATAACCTTAACCCACAGCTTCTTCAGAGAAGGAGCATCTGATAGCCCAGAAGAGCTGCAGGCCCCCAAGGCTCCCGCTCCCCCACAACACACTCCCTTTTGTGTGCTTTGGCCTTTCAGCAACAGGCAGAGAACGGCTGGTCAGCCTGAACTGCCTTTCCTGAGCCTCTGCCCCAGGGCCATCTGCAGCTGGAGCCTCAGAGAGAACAGCTTCTGTCATCTTCCCACCAACTCTGCTCTGTGGGTCAGTGCGACAAATCAAAAAGCAACAGGAACTTCTCTCCTTCTCTTTCCCAGACATGTCTACAAGCTCCATTTGGGCACAGGCTCTGCCGGGGACATTTCTGCTGTGGGAGCCGTGACACGTGCACCTCCTGAGACAGGACAAATTCCATGACCTGTGGGAACTGGAACATTTATACCAGCTGCTTAGCACATTAAATTTGGTGTACAGGTCATGGCGATTCTTAGTTCTGCATTCCCTTGGCTAAGTACCTTGGCAGAAGGCTGGGCACAGGGCTTAGAAAGGCAGCTGGGCAAGACTCCTGTAAAATGAAGTTAAAACAGAACCCGGCAGACACCCATTTCTCAGGTCTCTGTCCTTACCTGGGTATGGCACTCTGCCTTTGGTGACCAGCTCTGTGAGTAAGATCCCAAATGACCACACGTCGGACTTGATTGTGAACCTTCCGTAAAGGGCCGCTTCAGGGGCTGTCCACTTGATGGGGAACTTCGCACCTGCAGAGTGAAGACCCGGTTACTCATGAGCTGGAGAGCCTATGCTGGGTGAAGAGGGAAGACAAAGCGTTGGAAAGCCATCTGCAGGGGGACAGGGTGGGAGATGAGGACAGGAAGAAGATGGGAAAGGAACAGCCCTGGACCTGACTCAGTTTTAAGCAAGTCACTTTAAATCTCCCTTCAAAGAGTTGGACTTCAAAACCCTTAATATGTCAGTAAAGAGAAGAGCTAGCTTCTTGAATATGATTCCATGATCACACTGAATGGTATATACTTGATCTGGAGAATGATTCCTGACTTGTGTGTGTGTGTGTGTGTGTGTGTGTGTGTGTGTTTTCTGATTTGAGCATGAATGGCCCCCAGAGATTCCTGCATTTGAATGCTTAGTCAACAGGGAGTGGCACTATTTAGAAAGATTAGGAGGTGTGGCCTTATTGAAGGAGTGTATCACTGGGCTTTGAGGTTTCAGAAGCCCAAGGCAGGCTAGTGACTTTCTTCCTGCTGCCTGTGGATCTGGAAGCAGTCTGCACCATGCTTCCCACTATGATGATAATGAACTGTAAGTCATGGGCAACTAAATGCTTTACTTTGTAAGAGTTGCCTTGGTCATGGTGTCTCTTATACCAACAGAACAGTGCCTAAGACAAAATGTATGTATATATAAATCCACCCTTATTCCTCTCAAATAATGCTGTATTTTAATAAATACACACAGGATTAGATCATCATACTATTCTCCTGTGTCTTCTGGTATATAAAGTCATAGATTGGTCTTATGAGGTGCCACAAATCCATAGAAGCCCTGGCTTCCCCTAGGATGGAGTGAATGGATAGAGTCTGTACATTACGCTGAAGTGGGTCATGTTTCCTGTTTCTTACACACACCGTGGGGACAGGATTCTGCCCATGGCTGATTTCTCACTTCCTCCTACCCGTTCTCTCCATGGTAGCCATCTTTATTCCTGGCACATTTTTATTCTGCACTGTGCAACCACTGTCCTTCTTCCTTTCTCCTACCAGCCAGAGAGGGTTCAAGTGAGTAACACTTTTAGACAGGGCATGCCTTGAAGACAGTTTATGAGTCTGATGGCTAAGCATTCAAATATATGAGCCTATGGGGGCCATTTTTATTCAAATGAACACACACACACGTTAAATTCATTTCAAAGGCAATAAGATTACATCTTTCAAGTGTCTCTGATTATTAGGAGAATCCTCTTTTTCCACATCTAAAGGGAAGACACAGCCCACGCTGCTCCTCACATTGTTAGAAAGATGTGGATAGATTAAGATGGACCTGGCAGCCTGCGTTTTCACGTCAGGATCAGCAACTACAAAGCAGTTCTGGGCACTTCTTGAACAGACCAAAGGGAAAAAATACAAGGAATTTGTATTATTTATGCAAACAATAACACACTAAAACCATACTTATTATGCTTAGGAGTTGCGACAAAGCACAGATAAAAATCAGAACTGTCACAGCGTCATCTACGAAAAGTCACTGCGTGCAAAAGTGGCAAATGATTAAAACCTTTAAATTATGTAGGTTTACTAGCCTGACGTGATAAATTACAGCAACTGCATTTTTGCTTTAAATACAGTACACCATAACAATGTGAACAAATATGCCCTGGCGTTTTCAGCAATGCCGTCTTCTTCTCCATCTCTTTTATGCCAGTGTGAAATCAAAATTAAAGAAAATCCTACAATTTCGCTCCGTGGCATCTCACCCTAATTCTGGAGCAGGCAAGTGTCTGTGTCACTCTCTTCCACTCTTACGCATTCTACTTGAAATGAGCGTGTTCCGCTCTTCCCTAAGTGCTGGTGATCGCCTGCACGATCTGGGCTTCTCTGAGCAGTCATCTTGTTTTAAAATTTTGTTAAAAGCATTCTTTACACAGCTTTCTGTCCCTGGGCATTCTGTCTATGCAGCTTCAACCTTAAGCCACTGGGATCAGGGTGACAGGTTTTCCTCAGTGTCAAGAGCAGATTGCCCAGGACTGCCTGCCTCACCCTCCCTCCCTCCCTCCCCTCCCCTTCTCAAAATTTGGTTTTTTTTGAGACAGGGTGTCTCTGTATAGCCCTGGCTGTCCTGGAACTCATTCCGTAGAACAGACTGGCCTCGAACTCAGAAATTCACCTGCCTCTGCTTCCCAAGTACTAGGATCAAAGGAGTGTGCCACTACTGCCCAGCTGGAATTCTCTTGTTCATAAATAAATGGATGGATGGATATTAAACACATTCTCATTTAGAGCAACTCCATGACTTTACAATCTGACAACATATAAAGTACAATGGGACTATTTCTCTCTGGTATGCAGAAAAATCCTGTACCATAAACGGAGAGATGGCTCAGTGGTTAAGAGCACTGACTGCTCTTCTAGAGGTCCTGAGTTCAAATCACAGCAACCACTGTGGCTCACAACCATCTGTAATGGGATCTGATGCCCTCTTCTGGTGTCTTAACATAGCTACAGTGTACTCATATACATAACATAAATAAATACATCTTAAAAGAAAAAAAAGAATCCTTGGGTCCTCCTCAGACCCATGGAACACTGGAACGCTGGTCAGTGGATGGGGGTCCTAGAAGTAAACTACACACGGTTTAGACAGTTATCTTGGCCTCCCTTCTTTGAGACAGCCTCAGGTTGCTATTGACAGTCTCAGGTTGCACCAAACCCTGGTCTTCCCTGCTCGAGTGCTGGGATTACAGCTGTGATAGGAAGCATGTGGCTTTTACTTGGATTTTCTGAGTAAAGATTTTTAAGATTTCAGGTTTAAAAAGCAAATGTATAAGTCAGCTATACTAACCTGCTTTATCATTTTCTCATTTTATAAGGTACAATAAAGATATTAAACCAGGCAGTGGTGGTACATGTCTTTGTCAGCACCTGGGAGGCAGAGGAAGGTGGATCTCTGTGAGTTCTAGACCAGCCTGGTCTACAGAGTGAGTTCGAGGACATCCAGGCTGTTACACAGAGAAATCAAATCTTGAAAAACAAAAACAAAACAATGACAAAAAATATGTAAAATTTACATAAAAAACAAAGTCTGTATAATCTGAGGGATTTTTGACAGGAAGTCATTAGTAAGTATTTTGTATTATTGCTTTGTAAGACATAAAATAGTTTTCATGCCAAGCAATTTTTATCCTTTTAATTTAAAAGGATAAAAATTAAAAGAATGGCTTTGTCCCTATTTTTAGTAGCTATCTTCAACGCAAACTTAAAAAAAAATTTATTTTATTTGTGTGTAAGTCTATGTACTTGTGTGCTGTTGCCCTCTGAAGGACAGTGTGGAATCACCTGGAGTCTGAGTTACAGGAAGTTGTAAAGCCACTTGACTTAGGTACTAGAGCTGAACTCAGGTCTTCTGGAGCCTGAACCGTTCAGCGACCTCTCCAGCCCCAACAGAACATTTGTTTGTTCTTTTGTTTATTGAGACAGGGTTTCTCTGTATCACTCTTGCTGTCTAGAAGTCACAATATACATGAGGCTGGTCTTGAACTTAAGAGATCCACCAGCTTCTGCCTTGGAAGGATTAAAGGTGTAGTTTTTGTTTCTTTGAATTGGTTTTCAGATTGTTTTAACAAAGAAAATTAATGTTTGCTTTTCCAAGACAAAAGGTTAAATTGAAGCAATGACAAGCTATTTCTGAAAAGAAGTAACCAATGCTTAGTTTCCTCCTCTTCTCCCTACTTCTATCTGCTCGTCTTAGCTCCCTCCCTCCAGAGGTACAGAGTTACTGCCCTACATCATGGTGCTGAGAGTGGAGTGTTAGGCAGTTGGTCTCTCCTGGTCTCTCTGCATATGGCTGGCTATGCAGGATGCAGGTGTAAAACCTGAGGCTGAAGCAGCCTGTTTTCCGAGTTGTTACAGCTTGAAATGCATAGGTTGTCAGAAGTGTATCTCTAGGCAGCACTGTCTCTGGGACGACTGTGTCTCCAGCTCAGAGCCTGGTATGCCTGGTACACAGAAGGCTCCTGAGAGAACCGACTAGACGGGAGCAGAGCTGGGCAGTGAGTCAGCTGACTAGCTGTCCTTGTGCTGACTAGCCATGGTTTCTTATGGGCAATTTATCTGGTTTCTTGTCTCTGGGGTGTCTTCCCTTGTTCTTGGTGACAGTACCAGTGTTATGTCTATCATTGTCTGGATGGCTGTTTAAGGGTCTAACAACTGCTAACTACAATGAAAAAGTATCTGCCACACACCAATGAAACCTAAAAACACTTGTAAAATCTACATTTTAATACCAAACTCAGAGTACTCGGAACCCCTTACTGTGGAGATGTAGAGGGAGCCATAGCTCTGCCTCAGAGGAACAGGGGGCAGTCCCTGGGCTGCTACTGGGATGGGCAGTGGTTTTAGTAGTAGACAGAGCAGGCAACAAGGGGCCTGCGGCAGTCACAGCGACAAAGAAGGCAGCAATCATTTCCGCTCAGCGTGTGCTAGCCTTTACATCTGAAGCAGGGTTATAATCACCTGTGTTCCAAGTCAGGGGAAGGAGCGTGGTGGGTCTCAATTATCCAGGTTTGTCCCTAAAAAATGATAACAAGACCCCACCTGACCACTGCGGAGCCCACCATAAGCAAGTCTGGAGTTTTCCCCACAGGCCTAGCATCTGCGCTATGCACAGCCTCCTTCCTGCCTCTCTCGTCTCCAATGCCCACTCTTCTTCCACTCACTCTAATCCCAAGTGCCAGTCGGGCCTCAGTGTTCCCGACTCTCCCTCCACTATGCCCTCTCTTGTTACTAATTTTGCCTGCTGCATGTGGGAGGGGAATGGGCACATTCAGATGTTTCTCATTTGAATTCCCGGTTCTTTATTTCCAAATATTTATGGGTTTCTAGGGTCTCTTGGCTTTACCTAAAATATAGCAACTGTAAGTTTAATTTATTGTTCAGTATATCATCTTACCATGCGCAAGATTATGAGATTCTTGTAGTAGGTAGAAAAATGTCACCAAATGAACGAGTTAGAAATTAATTCTTACTTTTCAAATCTAAGAAATGAACAAACTCCCTTTGGTTTGTTTGTTTTTTACTATCCACTTTCTGGGGTTTGATCACTATGTTGCTAGGCTTCAGGGTAGAAAACTTAAGCTGGGACTTTTCTCCCCCTTGCTATTTCTAGACCTAACCCACTGTCATCTTGCTGCTAACCTGACACCTTGGTTTTGCTCTTTCACCTGTCTCTCGAAATTACCCAGATTCCAGTCATCACCTCTGCTGAGTCCTCCTGCCTTGGTACCTAGCCTTCAGCAGAATGCCCCTCTAATTAATCCCTTTAAACTGCAGCTTCCTGCTCCAGCTTTAGCCACATGGGAGGGTCCCAACTGAATTAATCAGAATCCACCACCTGGTTTCCAGGGACCCACATGTCCAGTCAGCCTTGGTTTTTCCCATTGCAAACAGAGTTAATCCAGGTTAGTTTGCGTTTCGCTCCTGCAGCAGGTACCACACACCTGGCACAATCACAGTCCTTCTGTTGTATCAGCTTGTTTGAAACGCCATCTTTCCCTCCACTTGCCTAGCTGCAGCCTTCTGTCTCCTTAAGACTTCTTCCTGAAGTCTTCTGGGACAATCCTGATCAGAAACGGCAGTTTAATGCTGGGCACAACAAGCGCCTACCATTACGGAACAGATCATGTGTACTCGCTGTGTGTGCCACATGCCTGACACAAGGGTTACGTGTGCGGATGTTTCTGTTCTTCAGCTGAAATAACAACACATCGAGGAGCAAGTGAGAAGGATGTAAATGGTTCTGTGAAAGACGGCTGGCGGCCGGTCAGAGCACTTAGACCCTGTGCCTCACACTGCTGAGCGGACAGCGGAGCTCCTAGCACAGTACAGACCTTCAAGGCTGTGTATTGTGTACTCACATTGTCCCTAGTACTTTGACTAAAGCTGTTAAACCATGACTGTTGAACAGATGTGACAACAGCAACAACAAAGGTTCACTTGAACAGTGACTTACTCAACCCCCAATGGCCAAAGAAGTTATCTTCTTTGACCAAGACTTCAAAGAAACTGAACACAAAGAATATACTGGCGATATAATGGTGTAACCAATGATGGCTTTTCTCAGCCTACCCAGCCTAGTGCTCTCGGCTTTAAGTGATGATGTCTGGCTATATTCACATCAGGATGGGCCACTCCAAGTCCAAGTCACAGTCCAGTTAAAGGGATGGCTACATGCATAGTGGTCACCCAGGAAACCTGCCTTCTACTTCTACCTCAGACAGAAATGGGTCTTGTCTTGGTGGCTTCCTGTGGTGGACTCTCCTTCATACATTAAGATGATGACAATGTTTCAAATGCTCACAGGAACACTTGCAGATACCTTTCGTCCCAAGGCTGTTCTCTGAATGAAGAAAAAGGAAGAGGCAGGACATGGAGCCACCACTCTGTAGTGACAGTGGCAGCAAGCCCGACGGTGGGCTGAGCTGACTGAGTGGTGTACTTCCGAAGGGCAAGAATGGTCATGTAGAAAGCAGGCTCAACAGATATGAGTGAAGCTGTTAAAGACTGAATTTAATGACGCTAAAATAAAGAAAAGGAGTTTCAGAGTGAGGCAGACCTGGGCTCTCAGGCTGGGTTTGCCAGACCCTTGAAAGCCCAAGTGTTAGTTTCCTGTCTGTGACTTGGAATGGCAGGAGGTACAAAGGCCCAGGCAGAGTGTCTGATGCCCAGTGACAAGCTGAGAGCTCAGGACATGCTTTGATGGAGTTACACCCACAAAGGCCCTCAGCACCACTGACCCTCGAAACTTCAAAGGAGGGAAAGAGGATACAGAGTCCCCCACACTCATCCATCAACCACCCAGAATTCCCTGGGTGTCCATCCACTGAGGCCCCAAGCACAGTGTGGGGCACTCTAGGGTCATCAGGAGGGGCGTGCCTCCCATAGGTAGGAATTTTCTAAAGCTGGAGGAATGCAGCCCCTGGGCTCAACCTACAGAGAGCTAAAAAGTGGCTTGAAGAAGATGGTTCAGAAGATGGAGAAGATGAGTGAGTCTCCTGGGGTGAGAGCTGCAGAGAGGTGTGGGAACAGACGGGACCATGTGACCCATGGCTTTCCTGACACAGAAAGGATCACAGCAGGTCTCAACCCAAACCTGCCGGGGCTGTCCCACATCATGAGCTCTGTCCAGCCTGGGGCTGTCCCACATCATGAGCTCTGTCCAGCCTGGGGCTGTCCCACATCATGAGCTCTGTCCAGCCTGGGGCTGCCACACATCACCAGCTCGGTCCAGCCTGGGACTGTTAGGTCTTGTGTTTTCTGGTACCAATTCCAGTGCATTGTCTCAAAGAGCATCTCCTCCAGCTAAAGAACCAGGACAGCAGAGGAAGTGACCCAGTGCACGGCAAAGGACGTCATATAGATCCCGCAGAGCACGGCCTGCCTCCTAATTGAATTTCCAGGAATGAAGAACACTGGCTTCAACTGTAGATCCTGGTTTTCTAAACCTAAGAATCACCACCAAAAAAAGCCTCTTTAACTCCAAAGTCACAAACTCTGCAAATTATCCTATACAATATTGAATACTGTGTAGTACTCTGACTGCAAAGTCACCCTAGAGAAGAAAAGCAACCATGAATGTGACAGTAACAGGAAGCTGATTGGATGGTGGAGAGAGTAAGAATTCTAGGACAGGATATCCTGTGTTAGGAGCAAAGCAAAGCTGACCCAACCTGGAACTTGGTGGTGATTCAAGCACAATAATAATTTCAAACCCAGTGAAACTTGGCAGAAAAAAACTCCTAATTCTTATAATAGGCCAAGGATGATGTTCAAATCTCCTGAATGCTTCCGAAGTAATAAACTGAGTGTTTCCAGTTACCGCTAGTAACATTCTGCTAAAATTTCCACTTTAAGTTCATAGAGTTTAGCGTCATGTTTTGAGAATAAATATAAAGGAAAATCCAGTTTCACAAGAGGATGATTGATATTCCATTTGAAATTTTAGCTGGGGGGGAGGGGGAGGGTAAGGAGTCTGACAGAGAAGGTGACAGGGATTAAGATGGTGCTATCTCATCAGGGATTTTGAGAAAGGAGAGATGAGTGAAACCTGTGTGCCAGGAGACAGGAGTTGGGCCTGAACATAATGTAGAACTCTGGGCTGATTAACTAGGCGCAGATCCAAGGTCTGTTTGGGATAAATCCATGGAAGAAATGTTCAAGCTGAAAGCGTGAGCAAGCTCCCAGGGGGCTGAGCAGCGTGCATGGATAGAGAGGGATCTTGGCAGGCCCATCACTGGGTTAAGAATGTAGCAGAACACAGACAGCGGGAGCAACCCTCAGAGGGACCTGGGCCATGCAGCCACACTGTGCTAGGCAGTGTGGACAGTGGGGCTACAGCGTGGGACAGGCTCGTCATACTGGGGCTTGGCTCTGAGTCTAGAAAAAAGGCCCAAGAAGTGGGGCTACATGGAAGACCAGCACAATCACAGGCTGCCTTTTAAACTGTTCCCCGATTTCCAGTCCAGCAAAGTGCTTATGTTTCTGGGACCCTGTGGAGACCAGTGTGTTGGGCCAGGTACCCTCCTTTGGTTAGGAGAAGGCGGCTTGTAGCTGTAGGCAGTCTGCATGTGCTCTGCCTGTCCCTGGCTATCCAGTTGATACAAATGCAGGCTCCTTCTGCCAGCCAGCAGAGTAAAACAAGGAAGCCAAAAGACATTTCTGATGTTTGATAGCAGTCTGCAGTTCCTATTTACACACTTTAAAATCACAGAGGGTGACCATCTGCTTCCTTAGTGATGATTACCAAGAAACATGGGCTCCGCAAACTGAGGACTTGCTCCTGACCATTCATAAACAACTGCCAGACAGCTCTGCCCAAAGCAGCACAAAGGAGAGCGAGATGCCCCCGTGGGCACTGAGCAGGACCACCGGTGGGCCGGGCAGATAGAGGAAGGTGCTCAGAGAGCTGGCTCCGGTGACCTGTGCTGGCACGGGCCCTGTCTGCATTCCCTGGGCCAACTCAGAGAGCTGTCCAAGGATGCAAGTGGTAGAAATCAGTTCCCTGCTACCCTGCAAGCATTTTTAATCTTAAAAGGGACTAGGGAAAAATGAGTGATTTAAAAGCCCCCTTCGTTCATTTTATCTGGCTGTCAGCACAGCCTCGCTAGGAGGGGACATCGCTCTCAACAGTTCATCTCCATTTCCCAGCATCTGCCCTGCTCCCCTGACTACTAATCTAGTTTGGAGCTAGAGCAGATGAACAAAGCAATCCCTCCCAGAGACGCCAGTGGTAGGAAGCCTAGCAACCGAGACAGCAGAATACAAATGAAGCTGACTTCTGCCCAGGGACAGAGGTGCACCAAACTCTGGCCCTGCAAGGTTCAGGGAGCCGACTTGGCTCAGTTCTGCTCAGGGGCTCAGCACATGGCCTCTGGTGGCTCTGGGGATGGTAAACTCCCCATGTGGGCCTGGGGGGGTGGTATGGCCTGGTCACTTCACTGCAGCCTTTCACAGCTCTGCCTGGGGAACAAGCGGCTTGAAACAATAGCTTGCATCGGGAAGAGGTTTGCTTTTGTTAAAAGATGGGTTCACTTCTTCAGCAAGGAAAGAATTAAATTAAATTTAACAATTAACAGGGCTCCATCCCCCGCCCCCTTCTCTGCTGACAGTGGCTGTTCAGGTCACAGCACACACTGTGGGAATGGTGATGCTGTTGTTGACAGAGAACAAGAAATTCATATGCTGAGGGGAGCAGAGGGAGGGCACCTCGTGGTGAGATCAGCCTTGATCTGCCACTGGATTACAGGGGCCTCTGAAGCAGCTGATTAATAATTCTGCAGGAGCCCTTGAGATGGAACGCAGGCTAATAATCCCCAGTCATCAGAACAAAGGAAGGATAGGAACTGAATCCACAGTTCTGCATTGTGAAACTGGAAATCTAAAAGAATCAGGGACCCAGTCCTTCCTGACCATGTTTGTCAACCTAGCTGCCTGCTCGTTTGTGCTAAATGGCTACTGTGCTTTTCGAATCCAAAATCTGATTACATTTAATTAGCACCGGCATCTGGGATTTCTAATACACAAAGAGTTATTAAAGTAACAAATCTTTCTAAAATATGTTCTCCAAGTAAGAACGTGTTAATTTATGCAGTAACAATTTTTAACGTGAACTAATGAACATGGAAACTGTAACAATTATGAATTCTTTGTAGTCTAATTTATATGTGAATTTTACTCCAGACAATAATCTATTCAATTTAAATGCTCAATACTGGGAGTATTTGAACAGACACATTTTTCTTGTCCTACTTACTACATAAACCAGTAACAAAGTTACCCAAAGTTCTAAGTGCTCTCCTTTTGTCCAAATATTCCACAGACTCAAAGATTACATTGTTTTGACATTTGTTTCATAAGTGCTCATTTAGTTACTGCTCTGAAACAAGTCAACCAACCCCCAAACCCACAGAGAAACTCCATGCTCCCACTCTTCATGATACAAGTGGGGACAAGCCCTGGCAGGAGGCATCGGGAAGGCCCTGTGCAGCACGGCTCGTGGGTACCACCTGTGGGTGTGTATTCGAAGTATGACTGCATGCGCATACAGGGTCAACTTAACACTACTGTTGTTTACTGCCACTGCCAACTGCACCAAGTCCTTTGTGATAAGTGCTTCCTGTCTGTTCTCAGACCATGTGACAGTTTTGTTTGAAGAAGGCAGGCTCAAAGTAACTTATCCAAGGTTCCCGAGCAGATCTGCAGAGATGCCAGGATTCATACTAAGATAATGTGACTTCATGGGTCACGATGCCAGGATTCAAACTAAGAGAATGTCACTTCATGGGTCACGATGCCAGGATTCAAACTAAGAGAATGTGACTTCTCAGGCCATGCTCAGGCTTTGCCATCTTTTTGAAGAGATAGGAATACAGAGAAAGGAGGAAAGAGGTCTGGGAGGAGAGAAGTCCTGTGAGAAGCTGAGGACACCAAACAGCTTCCTTACAAGCAGAGGGATCTGCAGCAGCAGAAAACAGCCCTCGGCGGGGCCAGCTGTGGACTAGGGAGGAATGAAATGGTTTTTACAGGCCTGTCTCTGTGAGGTGGTTTCAAGACTACGTACGTACACATGTAAAAACATACCCAGTTGCATACCACATTTGTCTATTTTACTGGATGAATGTAAATTTTAAAAAAGAAAACAAGAAAAAAAGAAAAGAAATCAAGTGTCCTCAAGAGCAAGTCATTGCTAAACATGGCCAGGTCTAGCTGAGTGTGCCAGGTTCAAGTGAACAGTAGCCGGCTCTCAGCCGCTTGAGAACGTAGAAGGAAGACCAAGTCTGTGGAGAGTTCTCCCACCGATTTTCATTTTCTGTGAGAAGGAACAGATGGCCCAGGGGCTGTGACAGGGGAACAACAAGCTGCTTCTTCAGGGAGAAGGGTGTGGTGCAAGAGAACAGCCTCACCTCGATGCCCTAGGCCCAGGTAGGGGCTACGGTTAACTTCTGGAAGGATTGTGGGACTTGGGATAGGGAGGTGGCTGTCAGTAGAGTTCCAGGTGACACAGAGGGGAAGGATGAGGATCAGAGGGCCTTGCTGTGGCCCTGGATCAGCTGAGATACCCCAGCAGCTTCTCTGGGTTTAGATGCACCAACAGACACCTCAAATACAATCAATCCCAACTCACACTCATTCTCTCCCCAAGGTTAAGATGCCCTGACATTCTCCTTTAGTTGCTGCTGCCAGTGCCACCCTAACCATTACCCACACCTGCCTGCTGGGAAGGGCCTTTCGCTTCTTCTTCCCTGCATGGTAAATGGCTCTTTCCAGTACAACTGCAACCTACCCATTTGTTTATTCTCCAGCAGCCTGGTCCTCTGTATGGTAAAAAAAGAGTATCAGCAAGTGACACTGTCCAGTTCCTACTGGCTGGGTTAGACATTCAAGTGCTTTCCAGTAGTTGCAAAAATGCACAAACACGTAAGATGCATTTGCATTTAAAAATAAGTAATCTGCCCGTGGGTGGATCACCTGGCTGGCCCAGGGCCCAGGTCAGTGGGTAGTGCTGGGCTTTGCTGCCTGACTTTAACGTTCCCGTGTTCTTCCTTGCGCTAGCCAGCTGTCCTTATGTGCCTTAGGCTTCCTCTGTCTTTCCCCCTCCCTCCCGTCTTCCCTCCATGTGGAATCTTACAGGCTGTGCACACCAGTCTCAAGCTCCTGGGCTGATGAGATCTCCCCTCCTCAGCCCCAGAGAGCTGAGACCACACGGGTGCTTTGGCCTGGGTGTCGTCATAACAACTTTCAGCCAAGTTCCTTTGCTAAACCAGGTTTTCAAACACTTGCTATGCATTATTTAAGCGACTCTGGATGGACAGAATTTAGTGCAGAGTTTATGACTAAACAAGAACTGGTTCTTATTTTGAAATGTCTAGGTAATTATGAGGAATCCCAAATGATTCTAATTGCTTCTAGAATGCTGTCAAGTGGAGGGTTAACTTCATAGGCACTGGGCCTGGTCTTGAATTCCTCTTTGACACTGGGCTTCTGCTCACAGGCCAGGTAGGTAGGGGTGAGTGTGGGGCTTGTAGGAGACAAAGACACATGAAAGACCTGTAACAGAGCTCCACACTGCAGTGTCCTTGTGTCCTGTGCTGTCATATCTTGTGTGTGTGTGTGTGTCCCCGTCCGTCCACGGTGACAGACATTTCAGAGCACCCTGAGATGGGAAACTCACAACTGTTTTGCAAACAATTGTCATTCATGGTCCTAAAATAGCTACATTTGGCACACGTTTCAGAACACTGCCTGCACTCCCATAATCAACACGCACACGGCTGCGGCCTGTGGGTGACATAAAACCCGACTTGCAAATATTATTAGGCACATGGACCAGCTGTCTAGAGGAGCTTATTAATCCCTGGCAGGACTGTCGGCATGCAGTGCACATGCCATCTGCAGAATAGATTGGCAAATACATGCTGGACCTTTCCATCTCGTGGACAGGCCAGGGCAGGGCAGACCCTGTGGAGGACTTGTAGTAACAGCTGGGCTAGCCAAGGCTGGAAAATGAAAGTCTCTCTGGTCCCCTGACACACGTGAGTTTGAGAGGTTCTCCCTCAAGGCCCTTTCCATAAAATAAAGGGGAAATGGGACTTAGGACTAATTCTCTCCAGTTTTACATTCTGCTCCCTGATTCACAGTCTTGCAGGGAGACAGTAGGCATGGCTCCAAGAGCACACCTGATCAGGCTGGACCGTTTTAAATCCTGATCTTCCACCTGTGAGCTTCGTGATTTGTAAGAATGAATCTGAGAACTCGCCCCTTGCAGGTCAGGTAGTTCCGGGTCCTGACCTGCCTCGGCCTTCCTGGTTCTCAGCGTCAGGACAGCATAGGCTGCCTGTGTCTCCTGTCATGCTCTAGCTCCTCTAGCTCTCACTGCATACCCCTTCCCAGTGTCTGGTATGCATCTGAAGATGGTTGGCAAAGATAAGAAAGAATAAATAATATTCTAAGAGGGAAGAGTGGAATCTTCTGTCAAGGAAACGTTGAACTTGGGAAGGGGTTCAGACTGTGGTCTGGATGTCACGGGGGAGAGCGGGGGAAGGAGGTAGGGCAGAAAGGCAGTCATGATGGGAAGTGGGAAGGAAGGCTACACGGCCAGGCTGAGAGGGTCCTGGATGGGTTCCAGGGCAGAAACTGGCATGAGAGATGCCAGCCGCCTAAGGCCACAGTTTTAGGCACCCTAATGAATGATGCACAACTTATGTACCCAGTCCATTCCCACAGCATCTGTTAGCATCTGCTGGCTCTGGCCTCCACCTCTCATTTATGGATGGGTCAAGGGCGTTAACCACAGGCTCTATAGAGTTCAAAGTCCCTCTGTTATGGAGACATTCCCACACACAGGAGGATGCTCCAGGGTTTCATGGGAGCCATTTCCTAAAGCAAATATTCTGGTTATCAGCCTTCACAGGCTCTCCCTGGGGCAAGGTCTCTGATCACATTCACTCAGACCCTCTTGGCATGCCCTGTCACCAAATCATGTCTGCATTCCTCTCTGCTTAGAGACATAGCCTATCTTGTGACCCTAACTTTGGGTGTGCGTCTGTGTACATGCCCCACACATGACCTCACAAGGAGGCTCCAGGACAAGAAATGGAGGAACTCAAATAGGCGAGCTGTTTGTCTGACATGCAGTCGAGCATTTGGATAGTATCTGTACCTAGGCAGGGCCCCAGGTTAGCATTTTCTCCCATCATTCATTGCACTTCCATTCTGAGTCCAGTGAAAGGTGGAAGGAATTGACATGAACTAAAAAAATCGAAGAGTGAGAAAAAGATTCTAAAATGAGCGAAACAACTACTATTCAACATAAAAATGCAGAACACATCTTCCTGTTACATTCCAGTTACTGCTCAGCCTGGCTGGGGTGGCCCAGCTTTGGTTAGCTTCACCAATGAAACCTACTCCTTGTCTGAGTTCCAGACCCACACAGAGAGAGGCCTCCGCAGTTGTGAGTTCCTCAGTGCTATGCTTGGACACTGCTACTCAAGCAGCCAGCCAGGAAGGCAGAAAACACCCTGGGAATTCCTTCCTGGCATCTGGTGCTCGGCTAACCAACCCCCCCCCCCCGCCCCCCGCGCCGGGGGTTGGCTTCTGGTGTTTTACATAAACCTATGACCTTCTGCAGGGGGTGGGGGAGGCAGAAAAGGAGGGCAGAGGGCTTCTCAGGTCTACAGTCCTGGGGCCCTCCAGACCTTTTCTCTTCTCCCCAGTGCTTTGCGAAGCTGGGCCTGGCAGGCAGCTGCTGACTGAGGTCAGCATTAGCCTCCATGTGCAGAGCTCTGCGGGCTCTCTAACAGGGATGCCTTTACTCTGGCACTGCCCACTCCTGTTGCATTCTGAGCCTTGGCTCCCTGATACTATGCTCACGGTTGGAATGTCATCAGATTTCTGCTCAGATGTGGCTGATTGAGAATGAGCTATAACTTGGTTTCCCATAGCCTTCTTTCTCCGGAAGTGGAACACTGTGGGCCTAGATACTTCCCCAAAGCCAGGCATGCCATGGGACCAGACACCCACCCACTAGACCTGTAGGCTGTAGACGCCTACTAGATCCACTAGTCCCCACCTGAGAACTGTCAAACTCTTGCCAGGTCAGAGAAAAAAAAAAAAAAAAAAAGAAGGGAAGCCGGAGGAAATCAAGGTAAGGAGGAAGGCTGTGCAGGCAAGATGCAATCAGGAGCCATCGTCCTGGAAGGGCCTACCTTGTCTTGCTGTGTATTCATTGTCTTCAATCAACCGAGCCAATCCAAAGTCAGCAATCTTGCAAATTAGTCCATTGCCCACTAGAATGTTTGCTGATCGAAGATCTCTATGGATATAATTCATGCGCTCGATGTAAGCCATTCCTGCGGCAACCTGTGGGAACCCAGGGAAGGGGCACAGCTGTTACACCACAACCCCTAGAGTGTCCACGTGCCACAGCCACGGCCCGAACCCAGACCCGGGCCCACCTGTGCCGCCATGTCCACGAGGTTTGGCAATTTGAGAGCTCTTCCTTCACCATCTTTTAAGAAGTCAAGCAAACTTCCTATGAATGAAACAAAAACAATTTTAGTTTACCTAGAGAGGCAAAGATTCCCAATAGTGGCTGTATTTGATTTTCTTATTGGAAGTAAAAGGGAGATGAATGGGACAATCGCATTAATGGAAAAAGAAAGCTTTGAATAAAAAAAACGAGAAACCAATGTCATGTTTTAAGAAGCAGGTTGTAGCTTCTGAAAATAAACAGTGTTTTTGTTTCTAAAGATAAAGGAGTTAGTAAAACTAGAAGAAATGAATTTCATGTCCTTTTATGTCACAAGAAGGAACCAAGCCATCCTCCGCGTCCCAGTCACTGCTGTACAGGGAACTGATGAGGAGACAGTTAGCTCAGGTGAGCAGTCTGAGGCTGTACTGCTCCGACCAGTAGCAATAGTAGTAACTATTTGCTGGAAACGCATAGCCTCAGGCTCTATCTGCAACATCAGAAATTCTGGAGAGAGACACAGACGCCTGTGTTTTTAGGAGATCTCTAGGTGACTCAGGTACAAGGGAGTTTCAGAATTGTTGACTTATTTTCAGATTTTAAGCATCTGAGGAATATGGGTGGGGCAGAAGCTTCCTAATTAGATCACAGTCAGCCACGACTCTGCCTTAAGACAGCCAGAGCTTCAGAGCCACACTTGTAAGGCTCGGATCTGACACCAAGTCAAGATAATCATTTGCAGGAGCTGGGGGCACTGATGGTCGCCAGTGCTTTTTTTTTTTGTTTTTTTTTAATGCTTTAATCACAAAGTTATTTACAAAATAACCCTGGATCCAAAGGGCATACAATCTGCCAGGAAAAAATTCCAATTATATTTTAAAAGAAAGTACACAGAGAAGAAAAATTACACTGGTGTCTTCTGATGTACAATGCACAGTCTTTTAAGGCTGTTTCTTGTTTGGCTCATTTATTTTTCCAAAACAAAATGATCTCTGGCTTCGTCCCCGACAATGCTGGTTTGATTATAATGCTGTACACATGTTCACGTGTGCGCCAACACACGCATGTGCACAGAGGGTGGAGGGAGGGAATGAGTGATATCACTGCTTCACCTGCCGTGTAAGGGGAAACTGAACTTAACTCAGCAACCGTCTGCTACTGATGACTGAGTGTTAAAAAGGGACACTGAACAGAAGCCACCCATTCAAAATGGCAGCGGGTCTCACAGTCCTCTGCATTAGCTCCGGTAGGAAATGGATGTTTTAATTATGCAGAGGAACATTCCTGATGTGTAACATGCAAAAGGCACCGCACTTCATAGGAATCCGGGGCAAACTCCATCCCGATGGGAATCCCTGAGGGTTACAGCCAGCAGGCAGCTGGGTCAGATCAGCCCCTGCGAGCCCCGTGGTGGAGGGGGAGAGGGAGGGGAGGGGAGGGGGAGAGGGAGGGGGAGGGGAGGAGAGGGGCGCGCCTGACCTTTGCTCATGTACTCCGTGACGATGTAGATGGGCTCTTCCGACACGACCGCGTAGAGCTGCACCAGTTTATCATGCTTCAGCTTCTTCATGATCTGTGCCTCCTCCAGGAAGGACTCCGGAGACATTGTGCCCGGCTTAAGAGTCTTTATGGCTACTTTTGTGTTTCCATTCCAGGTACCTACAGATATCCCACAATATTAAGTCAGTTCAAAGGCACTCTTTTCATGGGAAAAATAATTTTGACCAACAACACTTTGTGCATACAATCAGACTTTTACGTTTTAAAACCTTAAAATAGTTCTTATGAGCAAAGACAATTGCAAGGACTCTGTCAAGCATTTTGGAGGAAAAACAAGTTTACTTATAGCTGTTTAATAATTCACTAACTTTTTCCATTTGATATGTATCACTCTTCTTATGGCTTATGCATATAATTGTGAATTTACAGCAGAAAGCTCTGGACTCTTATTTAAGTGATGACAGTCTGGGATTTAGAATTGGCCTGGGTATCCAAAAGCTGTCCCTTAGATAAAGGAAAAGCCTGGAAGAAATTAGATTAAATTCCATCTCAGAGGGTGTGCCCCTATAAAAACATGGCCACACACCAAGGATGCTTGCAATAGGCTTTCAAGTGTCTGTACTGGATGAGACACTTGACTGAGTCCTTCAGAAGACAAGCTAAGTGTGCCCATAAGCACAGGCCGGGAGCACACCATCTCCTGGCCCATACTTCCCAGGTCAGGTAAATTCCTCTGCTTCCCGTGAGTTAGCCACAAGAACGACGGCCTCTATCAGGTGGGCCAGGAAATCAAAGAGCAGCCATGAGAGAAACGTGCTATGTTTAAGTACTTCTTAAAAACCTGGCTGACCCAAGGCCAGACCGGGCTCATGGCCGCTGTCAGTTCATCTGTAAAACAGGAATGAACTAGCTTGGCTTTCTGTTCTCAAATAAAAAGACAGAATTCTGGGGCTTGTTCTATTTCTAGCCAATGGCTTTGAAGGATAATTTTATAAAAGGAAACTAAAAATCTGCTAATTTGAGTATTGCTTACTCAAATTAGCAGAAGAATCCTGAAAAATCCTGAAAAAGAATCCAGGTTCACACTAAGATTTACCTAGGTGTCATCTATGACTTCCAACTCTAAGGTGTCTGTATCTGAAGCATTTCTTATTATTCTGTTAAAACATAAAATTACAACATATGAAAAAGAACCAGTGGCTTAAAGAGTTCTTTTATCTCAGAGCACGTCTGCCTCTCAGTGTAAACAGGAACTCTTGACAACTTTTAAGTGGCCTCCGGGATCTCACTGTTAATCTGACTGTTAACATTTTGTAATTTAAGCACAGCGTGATCTCCCTCTCACAGCTGGGTATCTATCCCAACTCTTGTGTTCCATGGGAAACACCTTGGTGCTCTGTGAAATGACTTAAAATTGATACCTTTAGACCATATGTACCTGTTTTTATCCTTTTAGACTCTAAGGAAGGGAGACCCCAATATACTTTGTTATCATTTTATGGATAGACATTTTGGAGAGGGAGTCTAAATTTAGTCTGTAAGTAAAATTGCAACTGACCCAGAGGGTTATGAGAGCCATCTCAAGGGCCCAGTGCAGTTGCCATTACTGAAGAATGTGTACATAATGAAGATATGTGTGTATGGATCTAAGATCTACAGGAGATTTTTAAACATGTCTGATATAATCCTCAAATAATCCAATGAAGCAGGTATTATTCCAATTTTACAGATGAGGACTGGAGCCAGAGGAGTTAAACAGGCCCTGCATTTATAGTCATCCAGCAAGGGTTTAGACCCAGGCTTGGTGAGCAGAAAGCCCAGGAGCTTTACTCTACAGCAGCTCTCGCATGGCTTCTTACCGTCCCACTTCACAGGAAGAGAAAGCGTCACCATCACCGGCTTCCTGTTCTGCAGGTGTTTAATGAGCCGCATGAAATAGGACAGATGAACCCAGCGAGGTGCCACTGGATTCTGCAAACCTAGATGGCTTGAGCCCATCCAGTTACAAAGGTTAAGGGTCTTGGTCCCAGTGGTCACATACGCATTTCTGTTCAAAACTGTCCTTGTCACTGGCTTTGAGATGCAGCCAAAACAGAATGTGCCCTCTGCCTTACCAAGCCACACTTCAGCGAAACACCCCTGCCCCAGCTTCTTCTCCAGAGACAACGAGTCACGTGCAACTTCCCAAGCATCTTTAGCCAATCCAGAAGTTTGTGGGGTACAACTTGATGAAACCACAGTTAAGTTAAAACACAAACCATCAGCTTTCTCTACAGGAAAGGGAATTAATAAAGAAAACAGTCCTTATAATCCATAATCATGCATGCACTAGGAAAGATGGAAGGTGGCTTCCCTGGGGCGACACTGAGCCAAGGTCAGCGGCTGCCGCAGCAGGACAAGTCCCTATGCAGGGTGGACAGTCTCCAGAGACACCTGCCACGCTTGCCCATTTCTCTCTCTTTTTGAGAAATTCCAATTTTTTCAGAATAAAATTATATAATTCAAAATGTTTGTCTTATCATAAAAATATCTTTATTTCCACCTTCCATCTTGGACGTTTGGGATTTTCCCAAACGAGGAAGCCAATAAAAGAGTAATTGAATCTCTGCATACCCATCCATACTTCCCCAAACTGCCCATTTCCCAGTCTCTTGATCAACTGCAGGGATTCTCGAGGGATTTCCCAGACATCTTTGGTTTTGACAGACAGATCGGTAAGCCTTGGCATCCCTTTGTGACAGGGAACTACTAGGCGGCAGCAGAGACCTGCGGCTCTCTCTGGAGGAGCAGGGCAGCGGTGAGGGAGAGAAGAGCAGAGTAAGTAACGACAATGCGCACAGGCCACAGAAGATTCGACGCACATGAGCAAACACATTTGCTGGAGGTAGATGGGGACCTGTAGATACGGACCCCGCTGTGCCTTTGGGCACGCTCGCTGTTCACAGGCACGGCCTGCTTTGGCTTCTATGTGCTTTAGTCTAATGAACTCACATTTATTGCCCCTTATTTAAAATGCCCTTGCTACTTTCTTTTTTTTTAAGATTTATTATATGTAAGTACACTTTCGCTGTCTTCAGACACTCCAGAAGAGGGCATCGGATCCCTTTACAGATGGTTGTGAGCCACCATGTGGTTGCTGGGATTTGAACTCAGGACCTCTGGAAGAGCAGTCAGTGCTCTTAACCGCTGAGCCGTCTCTCCAGCCCCCTTGCTACTTTCTAAAAGTACATATAAAAATAAAAATTGACTGTCCCTGTCCCTTGTGGTATCTAGGGATTGAGGGACTCTCCCTGGTACAAGTATGTTTGAAATGTGACTTTAGCGTAGGGGCATCTCACAGAATTCTGGTCTGTGCCCCTGGCAGCAGGAAAGAATGTCACATTTTCTTTAGTGACTGCTCTGTCCTTCTGACTCTACCGCTCCTGTGGGCTCACGATGCTTCTTTGCAATTTTCCACTAAAAGCAAACAAAAACAAAAACATGACCTTTTAAACAGCTTCCTATGTATAATTCAGGAGTCTGGACTTCAAGAAATGATGGAAATTAACAACACCCACAGAAACTCAGTGACATGAAAAACCAGGGAAACAGTAACTACTGTTCAGGTAACTGGGAACTTGGTCCCCCCACTCCTTCCAAAAGAATATTCCTTCAGGAATCTAGCAAAGGTCTGGGGAGACGGACTAACTGCCAGCGGAGAGTAAGCAGGAAGGGAAGGATGGAAGCCACACGGACCCCGCACTGAGGTGGGCTAGGCCCCCATGTCCCTGGAAGCCCCTTGGATTCTAAGCAGACTGTGGTTGTCTCTTTTCTGGGAATTCTTAGCTTACTTTTCATTCTTTTTGTGTGTTTGTCTGTTTCTGAGATGTTTAGGCAGGAAATTATTTATGTGTCAGGATTTCAAAGGCATTCCACATGCAGGAGAGAAGAGGGAAGAGGAAAGCCAATATAAAGGCAGATCTAACTCGAGATGGATTTTTTCCCTGAGATTAAAAACCGTCTGGAGCGCCCCCCCGCCCCCCAGCTTTCTGCTGTTGTTCGGGGGGCCATTTCCAGTGCACTGTTTCCAAATGATCCAAGCCCTGGGGAGCCTGCTGATGTTTGCCTCTAATGATAGTTCAGCATTTGAAAAATCCTTATAACATACAGGCGTTCTGTGTCTATCACTGAGGCTCAAGAAGGTTTTCTGCTCCACTTCTCTCGGTATTTCATCAGAACCCACACAGTGGGAGCGAATGCTCGGATCACTGACTCAGCCATTGTTAATTTGTTCAATTGCTCATCAGGGGCCAGAATCAATACATAGGCATTTCCTATTGGTATTTTAAAAGACTACAGGTTTTTTTTTTTGTTTTTTGTTGTGCTAAAAACAGCACAAGTATTTCCCACTGGTGGGTAAAAAAGCTGGGTGTGGTGGCTCCTGTTTGTAATCCCAGTATTCGGGAGGCTGACACATTAGGATCACTGTAACTCCGAAAGGTCACCTTGGGCTACATAATGGATACTGGGCTACCCAGGGCTACAAGTGAGACCTTTGGGGGGGGGGAGCGGCCATGTACACATGCATTGTATAGCAGGACACACTTGTTAACCAAGGAAAGCAAGCATCACATATTAAACAACTGGGCATAAAGCTACATATTTAAATAAAATGCACATGAATGCACATATACCAAATAATTGAACGGTCAAGAAAACAGATGGGATCATGTGACGTGAAGACGGTATCTAATCTTCGTTTAAAGTCATCACAATAGCCAGGTGTGGTGGTGCACACCTTCAGTAGTAGGAGCAGTAGGAGGCAGAGGCAGGTGATGTCTGAGTTTGAGGCCACCAGGGCTATAGAGTGAGGCCCAGTCTCAAAAAAGGAAAAAGAAAAAAGAAAGTCCACAAGACAGAGGCAAGAGCTGTGGCCACGCAGGCTAGCCCGGCTTGGAAGCGGCAGCTGGGAACCGCAGTGCACCTTTCTACAGAGGTGACATGCGGGAATGTGTGTGTGCCCCGCTGAGGTGCAGTGTCAAGTGAGACTCCCTACGGGGTCCCCGGCTGAGCCTGCCAAGGACAACTCTTCCTCCTTTCCTTTCACAGTTCTGCATGATGAAGGCAATAGGTAAAGAATGTGCAAGGATTTCTATTATGAAAATAAAAACACAAATACAACTTTCAAGATTTAAACTACTGCCTTTGGACTTGGGGGAACTTCTGGAAAACACTTGAGGAAATCGTATCTGTGGCAGAGGAGCAGCAGAGCCGCTGACTCAGGTCTGACTGTGGGTGTGTGTGTGTGAGTGTGTGTGTGTCTGTGTGTGCGGGGTGTTTGTGTGTCTGTGTGTGTGTCTGTGTGTGCGTGTGTGTGAGTGTGTGTGGGGTGTGTGTGTGTCTGTGTGTGTGTATGTGTGAGTGTGTCTGTGTGTGCGTGTGTGAGTGTATGCGTGTGTGTGAGTGTGTGCGGGGTGTGTGTATGTCTGTGTGTGTGTGTATGTGTATGTGTGTGTGTGTGCGGGGTGTGTGTGTGTGTGAGTGTGTGTGTGTCTGTGTGTGCGGGGTGTGTGTGTATGTGTGTGTGAGTGTGTCTGTGTGTGCGTGTATGAGTGTGTGCGTGTGTGTGAGTGTGTGTGTGTGTCTGTGTGTGCGTGTGTGTGAGTGTGTGCGGGGTGTGTGTGTCTGTGTGTGTGTGTATGTGTGTGTGTCTGTGTGTGCGGGGTGTGTGTGTAAGTGTGTGTGCGGGGTGTGTGTGTGTATGTGTGTGTGTGTGAGTGTGTGTGTGTCTGTGTGTGCGTGTGTGTGAGTGTGTGTGGGGTGTGTGTGTGTCTGTGTATGTGTGAGTGTGTGCGTGTGTGGGGTGTTTGTGTGTCTGTGTGTGTGTGTCTGTGTGTGCGTGTGTGTGGGGTGTGTGTGTGTCTATGTGTGTGTATGTGTGAGTGTGTCTGTGTGTGCGTGTGTGTGAGTGTGTGCGGGGTGTGTGTGTGTGAGTGTGTGTGTGTCTGTGTGTGCGGGGTGTGTGTGTGTGTGTGTGTGTGTGTCTGTGTGTGCGGGGTGTGTGTGTATGTGTGTGTGAGTGTGTCTGTGTGCGTGTGTGTGAGTGTGTGTGTGTGAGTGTGTGTGTGTCTGTGTGTGCGTGTGTGTGTGGGGTGTGTGTGTGTCTGTGTGTGTGTGTATGTGTGTGTGTCTGTGTGTGCGGGGTGTGTGTGTGTGAGTGTGTGTGCGGGGTGTGTGTGTGTGTATGTGTGTGTGTGTGTGTCTGTGTGTGCGTGTGTGTGAGTGTGTGTGGGGTGTGTGTGTGTCTGTGTATGTGTGAGTGTGTCTGTGTGTGCGTGTGTGCGTGTGAGTGTGTGCGGGGTGTGTGTGTGTCTGTGTGTGTGTGTCTGTGTGTGCGGGGTGTGTGTGTGTCTGTGTGTGTGTGTCTGTGTGTCTGTGTGTGTGGGGTGTGTGTGTGTGTGTCTGTGTGTGCGGGGTGTGTGTGTGTGTGTGTGTGTGTGTGTGTGTGTGTGTGTGTCTGTGAGACTGCCATACCTCCATACCTCCTCCTCCTCCCTCCCAGCTCTCGGCCCGCCCACCCTCCTGCTTCCAAATGGTGACGGCCGTCAGGACTGAGGTTACCTGAGTAATGCTGTACCAGCTGCTGGAGTGTTTCAAACTGGGCCCGCGTTGTGATATAGTACCCTCCATTGTCGAGCTTGCGAATTTTATAATGTTTGACATGGTCTCCTTTCATATCATCCCAATCGCGGATAGAAAGTGAGTAGGCACCTGGTAGACGTGTGAAGCATTAGCCACCAGCCTGTTCTATAGGTCTCATTTATTTGACTGTTCTGATTAATAATTATTAAAAACCATATGCATGCACACACATACACACTAGAAAAAGAGACAGACAGACATCTCCACTCAGTAATAGGACAAAGACAACTTTTGCTGCCTTGCCAGTGTTCAAAGATGTTAGCAATACAGTGACTTTGCTCTTGGAACTAAAAGCTTCCTGGTTTTTCTAAAAGTTTCCTTTCAGTTTCTTGTGTTGTCTAATACTGTACAGACCAACTCCCATTGGGAAAGATGAAGAGACAACTCCAGGTGAGCTTGCCTCCTGGTTTCATTTCCTGTGGACTAGCTGAGAGGCAGGGATGGTGGAGGGGGCAGAGATGGCTGAGGGGTAGGCGGGAGTGGGGAGCAGAGGTATTTGGTGGGGAGGAAGGGGTGGGAGGCAGGGGTGGGGTGCAGAGGTGGTTGGTGGGAGGCAGGGGTGGGGTGCAGAGGTGGTTGGTGGGAGGCAGGGGTGGGGTGCAGAGGTGGTTGGTGGGAGGCAGGGGTGGGGTGCAGAGGTGGTTGGTGTGGAGGCAGGGGTGGGGTGCAGAGGTGGTTGGTGGGGAGGCAGGGGTGGGGTGCAGAGGTGGTTGGTGGGAGGCAGGGGTGGGGTGCAGAGGTGGTTGGTGGGAGGCAGGGGTGGGGCGCAGAGGTGGTTGGTGGGAGGCAGGGGTGGGGTGCAGAGGTGACTGAGGGGTGCGAGGCAGGGGTGGGGTGCAGAGGTGGTTGGTGGGAAGCAGGGGTGGGGTGCAGAGGTGGTTGGTGGGAGGCAGGGGTGGGGTGCAGAGGTGGTTGGTGGGAGGCAGGGGTGGGGTGCAGAGGTGGTTGGTGTGGAGGCAGGGGTGGGGTGCAGAGGTGGTTGGTGGGAGGCAGGGGTGGGGTGCAGAGGTGGTTGGTGGGAGGCAGGGGTGGGGTGCAGAGGTGGTTGGTGGGAGGCAGGGGTGGGGTGCAGAGGTGGTTGGTGTGGAGGCAGGGGTGGGGTGCAGAGGTGGTTGGTGTGGAGGCAGGGGTGGGGTGCAGAGGTGGTTGGTGGGAGGCAGGGGTGGGGTGCAGAGGTGGTTGGTGGGAGGCAGGGGTGGGGTGGAGAGGTGACTGAGGGGTGCGAGGCAGGGGTGGGGTGCAGAGGTGGTTGGTGGGAGGCAGGGGTGGGGTGCAGAGGTGGTTGGTGGGAGGCAGGGGTGGGGTGCAGAGGTGGTTGGTGTGGAGGCAGGGGTGGGGTGCAGAGGTGGTTGGTGTGGAGGCAGGGGTGGGGTGCAGAGGTGGTTGGTGTGGAGGCAGGGGTGGGGTGCAGAGGTGGTTGGTGTGGAGGCAGGGGTGGGGTGCAGAGGTGGTTGGTGGGGAGGCAGGGGTTGGGTGCAGAGGTGGTTGGTGGGGAGGCAGGGGTGGGGCGCAGAGGTGGTTGGTGGGGAGGCAGGGGTGGGGTGCAGAGGTGGTGGGTGTGGAGGCAGGGGTGGGGTGCAGAGGTGGTTGGTGTGGAGGCGGGGGGGGGGTGCCGCGGGGGTGGGTGTGGAGGCCGGGGGGGGGTGCAGAGGTGGTTGGTGTGGAGGCAGGGGTGGGGTGCAGAGGTGGTTGGTGTGGAGGCAGGGGTGGGGTGCAGAGGTGGTTGGTGGGGAGGCAGGGGTGGGGTGCAGTGGTGGTTGGGGGGGAGGCAGGGGTGGGGTGCAGAGGTGGTTGGTGTGGAGGCAGGGGTGGGGTGCAGAGGTGGTTGGTGGGGAGGCAGGGGTGGGGTGCAGAGGTGGTTGGTGTGGAGGCAGGGGTGGGGTGCAGAGGTGGTTGGTGGGGAGGCAGGGGTGGGGTGCAGAGGTGGTTGGTGTGGAGGCAGGGGTGGGGTGCAGAGGTGGTTGGTGTGGAGGCAGGGGTGGGGTGCAGAGGTGGTTGGTGGGAGGCAGGGGTGGGGCGCAGAGGTGGTTGGTGGGAGGCAGGGGTGGGGTGGAGAGGTGACTGAGGGGTGCGAGGCAGGGGTGGGGTGCAGAGGTGGTTGGTGGGAGGCAGGGGTGGGGTGCAGAGGTGGTTGGTGGGAGGCAGGGGTGGGGTGCAGAGGTGGTTGTTGTGAGGCAGGCGAGGGGATCAGAGCAGGTAGGTTCGAAGCAGGGGTGGGGTGCAGAGGTGGTTGGTGTGGAGGCAGGGGTGGGGTGCAGAGGTGGTTGGTGTGGAGGCAGGGGTGGGGTGCAGAGGTGGTTGGTGGGGAGGCAGGGGTGGGGTGCAGAGGTGGTTGGTGAGGAGGCAGGGGTGGGGTGCAGAGGTGGTTGGTGGGGAGGCAGGGGTTGGGTGCAGAGGTGGTTGGTGGGGAGGCAGGGGTGGGGTGCAGAGGTGGTTGGTGGGGAGGCAGGGGTGGGGTGCAGAGGTGGTTGGTGTGGAGGCAGGGGTGGGGTGCAGAGGTGGTTGGTGTGGAGGCAGGGGTGGGGTGCAGAGGTGGTTGGTGTGGAGGCAGGGGTGGGGTGCAGAGGTGGTTGGTGTGGAGGAAGGGGTGGGGTGCAGAGGTGGTTGGTGTGGAGGCAGGGGTGGGGTGCAGAGGTGGTTGGTGTGGAGGCAGGGGTGGGGTGCAGAGGTGGTTGGTGGGGAGGCAGGGGTGGGGTGCAGAGGTGGTTGGTGTGGAGGCAGGGGTGGGGTGCAGAGGTGGTTGGTGTGGAGGCAGGGGTGGGGTGCAGAGGTGGTTGGTGTGGAGGCAGGGGTGGGGTGCAGAGGTGGTTGGTGGGGAGGCAGGGGTGGGGTGCAGAGGTGGTTGGTGTGGAGGCAGGGGTGGGGTGCAGAGGTGGTTGGTGTGGAGGCAGGGGTGGGGTGCAGAGGTGGTTGGTGGGAGGCAGGGGTGGGGTACAGAGGTGGTTGGTGGGGAGGCAGGGGTGCAGGAGGCACAAACGATAGAGGAACAGAAGGTGGGAACAAAAGAAATGGAAGTCTGTCCTCTAACAGGAAGCTCCAAAGCCAATCTTCACAGGGACAGGTCACGTGTGTGGCATGGCAAGCCAGAGACCACTGTTCTCTGCTCCTATCTGCTGCATGAGTTATTAAACAGAGGGAAGAGGAAGGAGTTCCCCCACTAACAAAACAAAGTGGAAGGGAAGGAAGACAAATTTAAGCTGGGTGGTAGCGGGGCGCGTAGACCTTCGATTCTAGCACTTGGGAGGCAGAGGCAGGTGGATCTCTGTGAGTTCGAGGCCAGTCTGGTCTACAGAGCGAGTTCTAAGATAGCTACGGCCACACAGAGAAACACTGTCTTGGAAAAAAAAAACAAAAACAAAAAACAAACTGAAAAGGTAGGAAAAACAAAGCTCCCACCCTTTAGAGTCACTGCACTCTAACAGGGCCTGAGTCTGAGGGGGGAGGCCATCGGCCTCTGCTTCCGGAGGAGCCTCCCTCTGAGCCTTGATTTTTGAATGCAGTTCCAGAGCCTTCAGGGGAGCGGGATAGCAGGAGGTATCATGCTAGAGGGGGCCAGGCCAGGTGCGACCCTTGTGCATTACAGCTAAGCCTTGCAATCCCAAAGACCAGTCCTCAGGTTTGAAACAGGTCTGTCCTCTCCTTGGCTTACCTTTGGTGGTTTCACTCTCTCGGATAAGAAAGGTACCTCTTGGGTTCCCAAAGGACAGGAGCTGTCTCTCAGCATCTTTGCGGCCAAGTTTTCCAAAGTACCACCTTCAAGGGAGATGCAGGCAAGAAGATAGAGACCCTTGTGACTGAGCAATGTAGCTAGCCTTTTCTCCACAAACTCCTTTGCCTCTAATGTTGCTCTCACTGCCCCTGTTGGTTTTTTTCTGGCTCCATCCAGTCCTTTTTAAATCTTTCCTGATTCTATCTTCTCTACATCTCTTCCACTCTTAAAAAAAAAAATCCTGAACCATGGGTTGTTTTCCTTCCCTCCAGGACAACAGGAACTTGTGTGTGAAAATGCCACTGTATGCACAGAGAATCTGCCACCTTGTTTGAAATGCCAACTGCAGGAGACGACTCCACAGCTCAGCTGTATGACCCTTGATTTTTGAGCATAATTACAACTCCTGGGAAATACCAAGACTCAGCCCTAGTAGAAAGATCATCAATCAAGCATGATTTTTTTTTAAAAAGGATCCCACTCAGGATGGATAAAGAAGGAAGACAGATAACACTTCTACTCAGTCTCTACCTACAGGAATTCTGAAGACAGGAAGTCAGCTCCACCCCTGATCTGAGATGGCTGCTGTCCTGGAAGCCTGGTTTGATTTTCTCTCCCTGTCCAGCAGGTGTGAGGACTCAAGAGCGTTACCAAGCACCTGGCCCGTGCTCTGCAGCTAGGCCTGTCCCTGACAGTGTAGGGACTGCTTACTGCACACCTGAGATCTGTGCATGGTGAATGAGTCGGTGGTGTAGACATTTTAACATCCCCTTGCAACAGCACTGACAGCACATCTGTGCCGTGGCGGGAAGCCTCACAGGCCACCTCAGGATCGGCATGTGTCTTTTGTCTCCCCACTTGAACTGCTGAGCCCTAACCAATGCCCGTCGATCTGTTCACATTTCAGGACTGAATTGTGTATGAGAGGCTAAGTGTGCCAAGAGCCCAAGGAGAGTTCTGGAACATTCCACCAGAATCTGTGAGTAGGAGCAGCTTTTAGTACCAAACCATCACAGTATTTATCTATGAAGGCAAATGGTTTTAAAAATGAAGCTCCAATTTGCCACGCCTGAATGTAGCTAGTAAGTTCACCATCATATCCTTCTGTGAGTCAAAGAATTTCACTGAAGAAAAGTCCCACCACCTTAGCTTTTCAGTGACTTGAGAAGCACCCAGATTCTGCACAATCCCAGTGCAGCAACAGCTGGTGTAAAGGATACGACACCAAGTATGTGTGAGAAATGTCTTTCTTGGTTTGTATCAGTAACTCAGTTACAATGCTGAGTAAAACTGGTGAGCAAGGGCCTGTAGAACAATAGATTACACCTAACCACGTAGTGCTTGAGCATAATATCAATAATTACATGTGTAAAAACCATAGGCTTTATTTTAAAAAGCTACCTTACACTCTAAAAAGCCCAAAATATTAAAAAAAAACTTTATCATTATAAATGTGACTTAACACTGATAAGAGGATATTGACCCAGAATCTCGGAATACCCTAGACACAATCCGCATATCAATAGATTTCTAAGAAGATGGAAGGAGAGACCCCTGGTCCTGGAAAGACTGGATGTAGGGGAATGCCAGGACAGAGAAACGAGAGGGGGTTGAATGGAGAAAAGAGGGAGGGAAGGGGGCTTATGGGACTTTCGGGGAGGGAGGAAACGGGAAAGGGGAAATGATTTGGAATGTAAATTAAAATAAAATAAAATAAATAATAAAAAAAATGTGACTTAAATATGCAGCCCAATGGATTCTCAGTTAAATCAAAGGAATATTACTTTGTAGTGAAGTTTTAAATTCTGAAATGACACAGGAGATGTTTCCCAATCTGTCCTAAAAATTCAGTACAAATACACGTATTTCCTGAAATATTAATGAAACATATTAATAACCAGGGGGTAAAACAGCTCAAAACTACAGTGCTGGAGAAGCAGAAACACATCTCAATGTAGGAATACAAAAATCTTAAAGAGAAACAGCTGAGGGGTTGGGGATTTGGCTAGGCTGAAGCATTCCACAAACCCACGGCAGGCTACAGGCTGTGAGCAACTGACTTCCTCCTTTCCCTTTCTGTGAGGCCTGTCTCCCGGGGCCATGGTCCTGAACTTGGGACATCAGCCTCCCTCTCAGTGTCCTAAGAGTTCCTACAAGTTTCTCTGGAAGGAGAATGAACAAGGACCAGTCAATCATCCTTTGACAGCCCCAGGGACTCCTACTACTTTCCCAAACTGCCTCTGGAGGGAGAGTGGGGTCAAATAACTGCTTGACAGCATCTATCAGCCACAAAAACAACCAAGACCTCAAAGGAAAACCTCACTTCAAGCCCACAGTGGCAGTACTTTCGAAGTTGCTTTTACCTGGGGCCAAAAGGTATGTCTTTTCAGAATGCTCCGCATTGCTGATTATCAAGCCTCAGAGGACTGTGTGCATGCATGCATGCATGTGTGCGTGCGTGCGTGTGTGTGTGTGTACGTGTGCGCGTGTGTGTTTAATCCCTCATAATTATCAAGCAGAGGACTGTGTGTGTGTGTGTGTGTGTTTAATCTCTCATAATTATCTGCTTCCCCAGTGCTCAGGGAGCAGACTGCAGGCTCGGCAGGCTCTCGGTAACACATGCTGCAGCTGTGGTTTCCCCACATTAGTTTTTAATCTGGAGCAAGTTACTGGGTTTTCATCAAGGGTAGTCATATAAAGCTTCTGAATAAGAAAGCGGACAGGCTCGAAGGAAACGCTGAAGCTAACAACAGTGTACCCCATAGACCTGATGGCACAGCAGCCCTGGATTCTCTGGGAAAGTTCTCCCTCCTGTGCTGTGTCACTGGCATTTTATATGATAATTAAAAGCAGACATTTAGAAAAACAACGACAACAACAATAACAACATACTCTTCTGCCTGGATGGAGTCAACTGGAGCCACGTAATTGCTAGGAATGTAACCGGTTTCGCCAGTTGTCAAGGAGCGGGCTTCCCACCAGTCGCCTTCCCTGCAAAGTAAAAGAAGAGACATGAACGTGTCACCCACTTGGGCATTCTGCAGTCGGATTCTAGGCAATTTCTGCAGCCTTGCGCCCCTTCTGCAAACTTTCAATACAGGCCGTAAGAAGGCCGAATGCTTTACAGCCCAAATCACCATGAGTTGAAGCCAGGGTGCTTCTCTAAGGTGCAATACCCAGCACCACATAAGCCAAGGGTGGAAATCCCAGTAGGAGGTTGAGGAGTTCAAGGTCATCATCAGGAGATCCTAAAACTTTCCCACGTAGGGCTCAGGGAGGAGCATCTTTCTGGGTAGGAGGCAACTTTGAATGAGGGGTGTGTGTGTGGAGTACACACCAGCCTGTTTACTTTGGAGAAGCACGTTAGGAGGCCCAGAGAGGGTCAGATGTATGCTCAGTGTACCCAGCAAGCTTGCTCTAAACAAAGTGTGAAGAAGACATGGTCTTCTGCTGGTAGAATGACAAAGAATACCACGCGGCAGGCTTTCCTCAGACACTTTCAACAGGATGTTATTCTATTAAACATTCACAGCTTTAGCTGTCTGAATCTGATGGAGGCCGGACGGGTGTAGCTGGAGGGCAGGAGAGAACTGTGAGCCACTGCAGCAAAATTCTCAGAGCGTGTGAACAAGGAAGGGCACTTCCACCACCCAGTTTAAAATCACTATATATAGAGCTATTATCCCTACGCTTGGATTCATGAAGGCTGATGGCATGTGAGCTTCCTGCCATTAACAGTGGGTGGGCCAAAGGTCATGTGCGTGGAGTTCAGCTGTGACTTGAGCTGAATGAAAGCCTCTCTATCAATGAAGTCAGAAGTATGAGGGCCAGAGAAACAGGCCTGCCTGTCACCATATTAGGCGTCTCAGCCTCTGACCATTACAGACACATTGCCTCCTTTTCTTCTCTTTTTAGTCCATGGAGGTAACAAGAGAAACCTCAGGCCTATAACTATTTGTTTTCTTAATTGTCTTTTGACTGGGCTCTGCTGATGCTCAGTCAGGGAAGAAAACGTATTGGCTCTGGGCTGGGGAGATCATCTCCAGGCTGACTACATTAGGTAGACGCCCTAGCCTCCTGAGAAGCCAGAGTCCTCCTTCAGGGTCCCTCCAGATGAGACTTCTGAGCAGGGGTACCAGACACCAGTGGCATCCAGTGGGGTTTTAGAAAGTCACAGAATAAAAGAATAAAATGGGGACTCATCCAAGTGGGCGTGGCTATGAGATAAATAACAGAACACACACACACACACACACAGAGGCATATACACAAAACCAAAGTGCTAGTAAGTTTTAAAAAAATTATATTAAGAAAAATTCATGTGGCACTGGAGAGATGGCTCAGAGGTTAAGAGCACTGACTGCTCTTCCAGAGGTCCTGAGTTCAACTCCCAGAAACCACATGGTGGCTCACAACCATCTGTAATGGGATCTAATGCCCTCTTCTGGTGTGTCTGAAGACAGCTACAGTGTACTCATATATATAAAATAAATAATTCTTTAAAAAAAATTTCTGTCTGTGCATGTGTGTCTCTCTATGCAGTTACGTGCACAGGAGTGGAGGTGCCCCTGGATACCACAGACCTCTGACCTGCTGGAGCTACAGATGGTCATGAGCTTATTGATGAGAGTGCTGGCAACCAAACTTGGGTCTCCTGGAAGAGCAGCACATTCTCTTAACTCCTGAGCCATCTCTCTAGTTCTAAGGGATTATAAAACTTATTCCTTGGCTAGGGGTGGTGGAGCACACATTTAGTCCAAGTACTTGGGAATAGAGCCACGTGAATCTCTATGAGTTCATAGCCGGGGTGGTCTACAAAGTGGGTTCCAGGCAAGTCAGGACTATATATAGTGAGATAACAAATAAACAAACAAATTCCCAGCACCTTTCCTTTTTAACCTCATCAAACAAACAGATCAACATGAGAGTAGTTCTCTTACCCAGAAAGCTGTTTAGTTATAATCACATTTAGTCCACATTCTTATTTGAAATATTTATACACATCAAAGAATTTACATAGACCAAAGTCCCCAAGGAGAGCCATGTCCTTTGCGAAGTGACATCTCTCCCAGCTACCATTGTTGTACACCTCATGACGGGGGTGCTTTGAGGTAGCGTGCTTGCTTAGTGCACACAAGGCAGGATCCCATCCCCACCACCAAGGAGAAAACAAAGTTAACATTTTAAGTCAGCACTGTTCCCATTTCTAGTCCCACAGAAATATATGTAGTTGTAAGTCTAGCATCTAAATGTGTATGTGGAAGCTATGCTACCCACCATGTGTGTTTAAGAAGAGGCTTTGGAAACACTGCCTTCATTTTAATAGTGATAATGTTTTCTGCTCTGAAATTCCACTAGATGGAGACATTTCATCATTGAAAAAAATAAAGACCACCCACTGGATCTTCACTGCAACCTGGCTCCCAGCCTGGGAAACGCTCCAAAACAATGAAGAAAAATTAGGAGCTGGTTAGAGCAGGCTTATTTTCTAACGCATGCTAGCCTTCATCACGTTAGTTCTAATGGAATTAAATTGAAAAAAAAAGTTAGCATCAGTTTCAGGTGATGTCAGAATATGGGGGGAGGAAGCCAAGACATCTTGCTGCAGATTGGGACAAGCCCAGTCTTACTCAGGTGACTCGGCAATTTCCCATTTAAGTTAGTGTCAGCTGTCTTGTTTTGGCGTAACCATCTAAATAGTTTACACACATTAGAATCTAACAGTTATTCAGAAGAAAGACAGCACCACTCTGGACTTCCGTTTCTGGGCCAGGCAGGGTCATTTTTTTCCCTCTTAGGAGTGACACACAAATGACAACGACTCACACATTGTGAGGTAAATGTCACATCTTGCAGCATTTTTTCCCACACTCTATACTCACTGGACCTAGGGTAAGACTCAAAACATCTACTTTTTGTTAGGCAAATAAAGAAGCAAAACCTATTTAATTCACCCATTCACCTCCATAGACCTGCACACGGTGTTGGTTTGGAGCAGGGTCTCTAGCAGGACCCTTACTGTTGACTTGAGCTACTGTAATCAGTATTTGTAAATCCGTGCTCGTGTGTGTAGTGCACACTCGATGCATGCTGTTCAGGTATCCTTGCCAGTGTGCATGTCTACAGAGGCTACATGGGTGGCTTCCTCAGTTGCTGCTCTCTTCTGTATTTTTGAGAAAGGGACTCTCACGGAAACTGAAGCTAGCTGATTTAGCAAGACTGGGTAAGCAGTGAATCCTCCTGCCTGTCTCTGCTTCCCCAGGACCTGGTTACAAGTAGTGCTGCCTGCCGCACTCAGCTTTCTGCATGAACACCGTAGACTGGACTAAGTTCCCAGGCCTGACCTGCTGGGGCCTGGACTAGGTTCCCAGGCCTGACCTGCTGAGCTGTCTCTCCAGCCTATAAAGCTGCAGTTCTTTAAACTGTTCTTATAGTTCAGCTTTTTTTGTTAACTCTCACCTGGTGAGATACCATCTTACTGTTCAGAACCAAACCTATGATTTAACCCAACACTGGTTGAGAATGGCTTGTAAGTTTTTGTAACAGACCCTGTTCCTCCATTCCTGTCTTTAATCCTAAAGTCCCTCACAGGGCTGTGGCTCCAGGTGCTGGGAGGCCAGATACGTAGGGGATCAGGTGGAGGCAGGAAGTGGCTTTGCAAGAGCAGCCAGCCTTGACCTGTCCAGCCAGCCAGGGAGTGCTGGATCCTTCCTGCATTCCACAGTTGCACGTCTTACTCAAAGGCAGACTCTTGTAACAACTTTTATCACATGTCTGGGTAATACAATTTTTTTTTTCAGCTGGGTGGTGGTGGCACATGCTTTTAATCCCAGCACTGGAAAGGCAGAGACAGGAGGACCTCTGAGTTGGGAGACAAGCCTGGTCTACAGAGTGAGTTCCAGGATAGCCAGGACTACACAGAGAAACCCTGTCTTGAAAATCAAACCGAACCAAATCAAAACAAACCACCAAACCTAATCAAATCAAACCAATTTTCTTCCCTGATTATGGCAGGAAAGAACTTCCAGTAGGTCCTGCCTGGGTCATGACCATGATTCCATGTATGTAAAATACCGACTTCATTTTAAGGACATGCTATTTCAAGGTGGTTAAATCACTAGTTACAAAGTGTGCAAATGGGATAGAAGAGGTGAACTTAATTACAGTGCAGGGTGAGCTCAAGTCTTTCAATACTGAGAACCACCAACAGGACGTGAGGACCCCCAAACCCTGTGTGCACTGGGAGGAACCCTCTGAGCACATCTTGATGGGAGGGGTAGTCAGAAGGGGCACATAGAGGAGGAGGGGTGGCAGCTGCCCCAGGGAGGACAGAGCCCCATTCCTCTCCTGTCAGGGCTGGCGGTGGGGGAGGGCAGGAGGGCAGGAGGAAGGGAGGCCTTTGCACCATCTGCTCCTGGCTCTGGCTTTGTGTTCCCTTCCCTGTTATTACCCTAGACTCCAGGATATCGTTTTGCTGTACAAACCTTACTTTTCTTTTCCATAACCCTGAAAAGGGCCCTTAGATGCCATGTAGGGCAAAGAATTCTACTCTTAGAGGAAAAGCCCCTTAGTAATGTTCTCTTCTAGGAGAACAGGGTCAGAGGACCACAGAACTCTGGAACCATTACAAGCTATGCAGTTAAATAAAATGCACAGTGAGATAGACTGCATCCTTCCCTCAAACATTTCTCTACAATTGGCTTTGTTGACAGTGTAGACTCTTTCCGTAACAAAGGACAATGACAGAGACTTGACTTTGCCAGTGACTAACGGCCATGGCTGCAACCTCAAAAGAGGCCTACATCAGGAGTGCACAGGCGCCCAGGATTGTCTGTACCTCTTTCTATCCTTCTACTTCTTACTTCCCAGGGCCTACAGAGTTTCAAACTTCTGGTCGACCTTGCCAGTTAAGGGATATTGTACAAACTGGGGAGCTTTACACAAAACCCAGTCAATAGACTCTGACAAGCAGCATTATCTGAGACTCAAACTAACAATAAGCAATCACAAATGGGACGAGATCAAAGGCAAATGCCCCTCTCTCCACCTCTGCAGCCATCTTCCCCCATTTCCACTGTCACTTAGACGCTCCAGCTGCCTTTCATGGCAGCATCTGGGCTTTTCCAAGGTCACACCTGACACCATACTCTGAATTCTCAACCCTACAGCTCACCCTGGGCTTTGCCACCTGCCAGGACTGTGCACTTGGGCAGCTCCCTAACCTGTGCTCTCACATGTCACGGAACATACTTCAGACAGTTGTCGTGAAGAATACATGACAGCACTCCTAACTTAGCACGCGGTCAGTGCATAAGGCGCTGTCAATAAACGGCAGCTGTTTACTACTGTAAAAATCCCTGTGCCTGAGGAGCTCTCCGGTGGGGAAGGGCAGAGGTAATGCTGATTGCACACACATGCTTAGTTTGTGAGGCTACAGTACATTTTGTTCTTGAAAACTGTGGTAAAAACCCATGTAACATAAATGTATCAATTCTTACATTTGAAGTGTGAAGGTACAAAACAGTAAGTTAGCGTACGCATTGTCGTACAGCCAGCACCAGGCATGGTTACACGCACGTCCGCCATGTATTCCAATAAATTAAAAAAAAACCAAAACACACCCATCCCTCTTTTGGTGATGACAACTGCTCCTATTTTTAAAAGTCTTTTGCTTTATGCAGACAGTGTCTGCTGACATTTACTGAGTTACTCGTGTGTCTGGAGGTATGGGGGTTTGCTGTTGAAAGCTGGTATGTTCTCATTGTAGTTCTAAGAGCTGGGGAAGGGCAGGCTTCCCATGGAGATACTCTAGAGGTTACAGGAGTTCCCTACTGCCCCTCCTCTTTCAACCCCTAGGTTCCTCTTTTTAGAGGGAGCTGAAGGCCCAAGCTTCAAGTCATTCAACGGCCTTGAAATTCAGCCAGAGAAATCGCAATCAGATTTCTTAGCAAGAGCAGCGCCCCACCCCCACCCAGTGCTTGACCCCAGGGGGCAGCCTTTCCAGTGAGAGGAGCACTCATCAATACACTTGAGGTGCTGAGGCACAACAGTACCATCTTCTTGGGAGTGGATTTTCCTTCAGTTCCATCATCTATGCATGCTACATCCATGCACAGTGAGAGAGGCGATGCTTTGGTATCTACAGAAAGCGGAAGCACAGTTGCTGTTCCTCCGCTGGTGATAACTGTGGGGCTTTACCCTAATTTGGCTTGCTCCCCGTTTGCCACAGTTGCTGTTCCTCCGCAGGTGATAACTGTGGGGCTTTACCCTAAATTTGCCCGCTCCCCATTTACAGTTGTTCCTGGTGGTCACATTCTCAAGTGGGTGAAAGGCCTATGCTTTCTTCTTAGAGCACAGACACCCCCATATTCAGGGAACCACCTCAACAGGCTTCACGGTTGTGAAAAGTGGGGGATCTGGCTGCTGGCCCGAAGGGTGAGGTCTCTGACAGTGCCCACAGCTGGAACATGGAGGCCACCTCAGAGCAGAGAGCTTGACTCTGGCACCCAAGCCTCGTGCCGTGCCAGTCATTTGAGATGTGGATGTTTCCGGGATGGGTGCTTTATGATCTTTATTACAATGCAAAACCATGCACCTGGGTCAGAGGGCCGGTCCTTGGCTGAGAGTGCCTGCTCACACGTCTGCATTCCTGCAGCACGCCACACACCTGTCGCTGTAGTGCTGGGGGGCCGGGGGAGGCCTGGGAGGGAGAGCTTGCTGGATGCCAGCCAAGCGAAACCTAGGCGCTCCAGGTTCAAGGAGAGACCTGTCTCAAGGTGACAGAGGAGGACACCTGATTGCTTCCTCTGACCTTGATGGGCGCCCCTGCAACACACGCATGTATGCACATGCACAGGTACACACACAGAGCAGCTCTCTCTCTCTCTCTCTCTTTCTCTCTCTCTCACACACACACACACACACACACACACACACACACACACACACACACACACAGCTTGCTCTCTCGGGCGCACGCATACTTAGAAGTAGATTCTAAAAAGGACTCTGTTTCCCTCTTTAGCACTGAGTACCATGTATACTGAACTCAGGTTGTAATGCTATGAGCTAGTGAATTCAGCACGCACTCTTCCCTTATTTTCAGTGAGCGGATGCATTTGTCATGAGAACCTTTCCCAAACCAGACAACACGTGTGCTTCACCCCCCACCCCCTACCCCAAACTTACGAGCTGTTCAATATTTGAAATTTTTCTCCTTTGTGAAAACTCAGGTCATCTTCTGTCCGTGCCTCATAGTCGTAAAGTGCCACAAATAGTGTCACTCCTGCCAAAACAGGGCGGAGATTATCACACAGGGAATTGACACTAAGAAATCACAGTTTTGCTGAAGTCTCATCCTTAAAATCTACACGTAGTCAGCATTAATAAACATACTGAGGCATTGTAGTTAATATGGTGTCATCATGGCTGGCTTTATAAGGTGGTCTGTGCAGATGGAGCTTTCTGACAAAACCCTAGAGTTGAGGGACGCTTTGCCGTGCAACTCTGGGTGTGTGGTGCTGGGGAAGAGACAGGGCTCTGACATGGATCAGCACGTACATTTATGGCCTGTATCTATCATCTGTGTCTCTGTACTGGTTGTCAAGTACTGATGGGTCTCCTGCTGATACTTCCTGCCCCTTTGGTTCTTCTTCTGTCTTGCATTTACCTTTCCTCACATGGTCTACTCCCTCTTTCTCATGGCCATCTTAGGTCCTCTCACCTGCCAACTCTCAGGGACTGTCCCACATCCCACAAGTTTCCTGTCAATAGCAAAAATCTACCCTGCATTCCGCTCAGCCTAGGGCTTGCCCCATGCAGTAGGCAGAGCACAGTGACTCCCGCCTGGGTTCTCATGTCCTTGTGCGGCCCTTCCTCCCTTAGGAACATAAGGGCTTGATTTACTTAACGCAGTATACAAAGGGGACTGATGTCCCCAGTGTGACACATCTTTTCAGAAGACGGTGACTTCTCTATTGCCACACCACCTTAAGAAGGGTGCCATGCCAGCAGGATAACAAACTGGCTGACCCCTGGCCAGGGACTTGATCCTGCCCACACCATGTCCGCAGCCTCTAAGCAGGCTACCCCTCCCAGAATCAGACCCACAGACACACAGATGATAGATACAGACCATAAATGTACATGCTGTTTAAGCTGCTAAGTTTTGTGGTTGTTACACAGGATGTGCTGACTAAAGGGAGCTTTTAATTCCTCTGTAATCTGGCTTCTGGTTTTGATTTCCGCACATTTCAAAGTGCCTGCTAAGATGGCTTATCAACACCTGGCTTCCTCTCTCCCAAGTGCCACACTGCTGTGGAGGACTGTCCTTTCCAGGGAGAACTGCCTTTCACTTGTCTCAGGGGGACGGCCTGTCTGTGGAGCAACCCTCCTTCAGGACTGTCTTCCTTTCCAAAGGTTTCTCTGAGAGTAGAGGAGTCTGGCTTAACACAAAATGTGGGGCCGTCTACGGTCATGCCTACTCTGGTTTCTTATTTCACTAACAGACGTCTCTTATTTTATAATATAATAGCAGAACCAAGCCATCTTCTTTTATAATAGACTAGCAGAGCCAAGCCATCTTCACTCGTGGAACAGCCCTTCCTGCCCTCTTACTCCATCACTGAGGGGTTTTGTGCACTGGGGATGGAGGAGGAAGCAGCAGGCAGGAGAAAGCAGACTGCTCGTGATCTTAGGGGCCTGATGGCGACCAAGCCCCCGGGGATGGACACCTGCTCATATCCTGGGCTCGGCCTCTTGAAAACGTATCTTTATACACATGTGCTTTTGCCTATGTGCACCATATGTGTGTCAGAGCCTGTGGAGGCCAGAGGAGGACACTGGGTCCCTCGGAACTGGAGTTACAAGTGGTTGTTAGCCATTGATGGAAGTGCTGGGAACAGGACCTGAGTTATCTGTCAGGGCAGTAAGGGTTCTCAACCCCTAAACCAGGGCACCGCGTAGTACACTTCAAATAATATAAAGAGTCAGATGTCCTCTTAAGGCTATCCAAGGAGCCCATGCTGGTGACCTTGATGAATGTTCTCTCAGGATTCACATCAGCCTTCATGAATGAACAGGGCTGATGCTTATGTTTGCTGAATTAAGAGTCAGCAAACATAAAAATCTCAACAAACACTCTCACAGTGGAGGGGTGTGTGTGTGTGTGTGTGTGTGTGTGCATGTGTGTGCTGAGGGCCCTAGACTGTTTGCTTCCTTTACAGGCACCTGAGGTGGGGGTGGGGTGGGGTACAGGACATGGAGGTTTGGTGAAGGTCTCATATAAGGCTGGATTTGAGGGTAAGCCAGTGTCATTGTAGCACAGGGTAGACACCGGCAGTGCAGGGCAGGAAGAGACAAGTGTCCAAAGGCCACAGGTCAGGACCCTCTTCCAACTCTAGTGCATATGCTGTCCACAGAGAAAGAGGCCCAGTCTCAGCCCCGTCAGCTTTCAGGGTAAAGACATGCTAGGCTGTCAGAGCGGACACGAGGCATCTGTCCCCAGATGAGCTGAGAGACGCTACATTCCTTTAAACTTTTGTAATAAACAATTTTGGAACAAATAATGCCAAATATCTGGTTACCATGGTTCACACACTGGGAGAGTATTTGGAAGACTACAAATACATGAGACAACGTACAAGAACTGTAGGAAATGTGTGTGAGGATGTGTGCCAGATATGTTATAGAGCATTAGCTAAGTCAGCAAACAGACATGCCAGTGAAACCCTGCGGCATGAAAGAAAGGGGGCCTTGGGGGAGGGAGGGATGAGAGAGACTATGAAATGGTTTTGGCACGCAGAGCTCAGCTTGAAACACACACAGCTGGTGTGATATTTCATGGCTGTACTCCCAACACTCACTAAGGCAGGGGGATTGTTAATAGTCTGAGGACAGCCTGGGCTACAAAGTGACAGCCTGTCTCAAAAGTCACACACAAAGCAAAACAACCAACAAACTGGATGTAACAATAGAATATAGAGATAAATGAAACCTTGAGGGCTGACCAGGTAGAGCACTGACAAGCGGAGGGGAATGAGGGACATGCTGCCAAATACCCACAGCAGCCGGGAGTGGCCGGCAGAGGAGGGACAGAAACTACCTCAGAAGCGAAGGAGGGATGCATCACACTGGAGAGCTCAGGTACACCCCAGAGCTGTCTTATCCAGGGAAGGCAGGGCTGGGAGCCCTTGGCTGACAGGCAATGGTGGTTGCTGCCATGCAGTTAGTGGAGCTAACTGGTGCAGAGTTCTCAGAGCAGTAACAGGAGGCCTGCCGCTCTGGAAAAGCCAGGCATTTGGATCTTGGATATTCAACTTAGGCCTTTTGTTTTGAATGGCAGGAGATGGACTGAGTTGACCAAGACTTCTCTGTTAAAGTGAGTCAACTGCAGTAAACATGTAGAGCTGCCAAAATTATCAGCATAGCCAAAGGGCTGGACAGATGCTCAGAGGGTAAAGTTTTCGCTGCCCAAGCTTGATGATCCGGGTTTGATCCCTGGAACAGCGTGAGAGGAGGGAGCTGGCTCCCGGAAGCTGTCCTCCGACTGCCACACACACTGTGGCAAGCCTGTACCCACCCCATCTACACACAACGATGACTCTGAAGGAGCACGGCGGTGCCCTCAGCCCTCCTGCCTGCCAGGGGCTTACCTGTCCCTCCTCTCGTGCGTAGGGTCCCAGTGTGAGAGGAGGAGTTCACACCCCCAAAGACCGTGAGTCCCTGGCCCCCGGCTGCGTGGAAGTTGTTGTAGTTCGGGATGGAGGTCACGCCGAAGCTGGGGTAGTGCTGAGGGGTGGGGTCTGTGCCATAGCGGTACCCAGAGCTCTGGTTCAGGCTGCCGTCCCTCTCCTCCGTCAGTTTCGCTGCTTCTTTATCCTTACATTGCACACAGCCCATTATCCAAGTTCCTGATGGAAGAGAAAGGAGGGTCTTGAACATGCGCGCTTCCCTGGCTGCTCTAATAGGGAATTCCATCAGGGCTGACTGAAGCAGGGCCAAGGGGTGAAAATTAGGAGGTATCTCAGTTTTCCACCAACTGCAGAACTGTGCTTACCAGGTGCATCTCCTTCAATGAGACCTGTGCCCCCTAAAAATTCCACACTACCATGCATCTGCCCAAAGATGGCCCACCAATTTCTTGTTTTTCTTTAGTCGCCTTGAAAACTAATATGAGCAATAAAATGAGTTTTTCAATACCAGAGTAAAACCTTCCAATACAGCACCCTCTAAGGGGGATGCTGGGCGGGCCAGACAGGCCAGGACGCAGCCCCAGGACTATTTACCAGACACCTGCACTGTGTGAACTTATGATTCACAAAAGGATGATCAGTATTAAAGCTAAGAGGTAGTGACCATATGGGAAGTAAGACTGGACAGAACCAGAGGTGGTCAAGATAGCCTCCAGAAGCAGAAGCACTTAAAGCTGCTAATTAGCATTTCAATGTTCTATTAGAGTTTGACATTCTGAAATGCTCATTTAGAAAGAGCATTGCTATGGTCTAGAGGCAGTGGAGGATGGAAAGGCGGAGGCATGCTACCCCACCGTCGCCTCACTTGCCTGCCCAGGGCTCCTCATCTGGTAAATCCAGATGCTCCTATCGGAATCCTGAGAGGCATCCTCAGGGCTGCTTCGTTTACTTCACTTTTCCTGCTTCAGCTCGTACCTTCCTCCCTGGGGACGAGGCCTTGACCACACCTGTCCTTCCTTCTGGACAAGCAAGGAATCCACCATGTCCCAGTTAAGATACCACTTCTTTTGTGAAGCCTTCTCTGGCCCCCCCCCCCAAGATGGAGTAGTACCTTTCTTAAGTGTCCACTAGCTTCTCGGCTTTCCCTCAGGTTGGGACCCACTGTACTACATTAAAAGATGGCCTGTCTACTTATCCCACTGCCCCATGGACAAAGGTCCATTTCTTCACAGACGTACTGCCAATGCCCAGCACACAGTAATTACTAAGTATCAATCAAATGAGTAAAAAGTCTGTACTATGTTGTATTTCTTTCTTTTTTTCTCTCTGCACCAAACCCAACCTTTCTCCTAGTGACTTTCATCAGTAGTATGTCCTGCTTCCCCTGGCCCCACCTCCCCCTTTTTTGAGACAGGGTCTCAGTATGTAGTTCTGGCTGACCTGGAATTCACCATTTGGAGCAGGCTGTCCTGGAAGGCGTCGCCACCACACCAAGACCCTGTCCTGCATTTTCTAATGTCACTGGTAAAAAGTGAAAAGTGAGAACTCAGACATACAGGGAAGGTAATGAACGTTACCACTGTAAGAGCACAGGGGGCAGATAGAACTTGCAGGAAGTGTCCCTGCCAAGACTCTAAAAAGCAGCTTTGGGACCAAAGCGTCAAACAAGAAACATATGACATGGTGTATAATAACAGACACTCTCTGGGGAACGCAGGGCTGGCACAGGTCAGGAAGAGGTTTCGGACCATAACTCATATCCACGTAGGCCCTGCTGCAGGGGTGAGGAGCTGCCTGGTGGCAGTTCCTAGGCACTGAGCTCGGCTAGACCAGGGCACATTAGACACCCCAGAGCTCTCACAAATGCTTAGTGAGCTGACTTCAAGTTCTTGGGAATGGGAATGTTTATCAGGCAGCCGCCTACTGCTTGAGCTGAGATCACCAAATCTGGAACCCATTTCCTCATAAATCATTCGAGATTAATTTACTGCATACTGTGTCCAAGATGCTCTCTTACTTATGGTCAATGGATGATTTTAACGAGTTTCCAATAGGAAACTATCTCCAAGGCATGATCTACTGAGGTATTCACCACTGCTGCCGCTGCTCCATCAAGGGGGGGGGGCATCTCACTCTCTTTTTCTTTATCTTAACTCTTCCATGATACCACGTTGCCTTGAGCTTTGGCAAAGGCCAGACAGAACATACTTGCTCTGAGTGCTTTTTTTTTCCTTGGGGATGTCACTGATTTGCTTATGCAGAGGATGTGAGTCTAGAATCACAGAGTCACGCTCACATCTGCCACCCCTGTATACCAGGAGACATGGTAGGCAATGTCTGGAGACGTTTTCAGTTGCCAAAACTCAGGGAAAGTGGTACTTGGACATCTAGTGGGGGTAGGACAGGATTCTGTCAAACATCCTACAAGGCACACAATAGCCTCCTGCAACAAGCAATTCCCCTGGCTCCTGTGTTACTGGTGTTACCCAGAAGAAACCTTGATTTTTTTTCTGAAACCTAAAGGCAACGAGAACTTCCACTACAAATCATCCTTTTAATGCAACAAAGCCACCCCTATTAGAACCCCTGCAGAAAACAGGGTATTGTATTTCACCAAACAAAGAAAAGGCAACAGTCTAAAGTCCCTGAGAAAGAGTTTCACAGTGCAATTCATGATTCACAGGACAGGTAGTTTCAGGGAAAGGCATAATTCGTGGAAGTCAGGGATTGGCTGCTGGTCCTCTGCTTCACGTCATGTGCGTCTTACGAGCTTGGGACAGAGCTAAGCATTCTACAGACGTCAAGCGAATAAACCAAAACAATCAAAAAGATGATTTTGGAGAAGATAGTCTTTGTGGAGGGAGCACACTGCATGAACTTGACATTTTGTGTTAACTACGCTTCTGCATAGAACTTGCTGGCTCTCTTCTCTGACTGACTGCCTTATACAAAGAATCAGGAGTGATGACAGATACGGGAGCAAGACAAACAGAAATAATGCAGACACTGAGAGTCTACCGCTGATCTGTGTGAGAACCTGCTGTCTTCTCCCTCCCATGTGGCCCAGGCAGCCTAACCATTCCTGGATGAAGAGTCAGGAGACACTATACAGGCTGCACTCAGTGTCATCAGGCTCCTGGCCATGAGGCAAACTTCTGGGCATTTGGACTAAGAAGAATATTTCTATTATTCAGTTCTGTGTGGTGGTTCCTGTGTCCACCAACATGGAGTGCACTGACTATTGTAGTTGCTTTTCACTTGTGGGTCACTGCAAGGCACTGACAGTGCCACTGTGAAAACACTGGGGCCCTAGAGTCCCAACTAGTAAGACACCACATCCCTGAACCTGTCTCTGTCTAGAAGAGCCGGCAGAGAAGCGTCTGACTAACCCGACCAGTCAAGATATCCAGAGTATAGTCCCCGTTTATCAATCCCCTTGAAAGCTGAGGGGCCCTGTTTCTATAAGAAAGACCCAATTTCCTTAAATGTATGTAGTCCCTCAGATCTTTTCAAGTGTGCCAGCAACCTTACATAACTGGGGAAGAGTTGCCAGACACACTGAAGCACGGCCACACCCTCCTCCCACAGCACAGCAGATATGATCACTTTATACTGCTGTCATGGTGTGGCCACAAATCCTCCACATAGTTCTTGTGTGACAGAGGGTGCCCTGCAGGACTGGCGGGGGTGGTGGCGGTAGCGGTGGTGGCAGTGGTCTCAGCTATCATAGGTGAGGTACGTTCTGACCAGAGGTGGGTCCGGGTGAGTACACACTCTCAACTTTGAGGCTGGGCACATAAACAGTGAGAAAGCTTCCATTTCCTCATTGCTAGAGCAAAGCTCATGCTTGAGTTCTACGGCTGCTGGGTAAAGCCTGGATGAGAGCACCGGCCACGCTGGCAAACGCCTTTCTCTGCGACATACTGGGGAAAAAGCCAATGAGTAGCTGTCATCTCAGCAGAGTAGGCTGTTACCCTGGGGCCAACCTAAGAAGGAACGGAGACGTGACAGACTTAGACTTAGCTCCCCATCCCTATTCCCCTCCCACGCCCCATTCTCACCCTGGGAGCCTAGTCCCTTCCACTCTGGAATCTCCCTTTCCTGGGCAAATCTGACAATGGAGGATAGGAAAAGGACGGGAACCAGACCAACTTCACATAAGCAATGGGGAATTCAGAGCGGAGTTGTAGGCCACCGGCAGCTCCTCACACTGTCAGGGCAAAGGCCAAGCGGACAGCTTCCTGAACGAATAGCCCTCTTAATGAGCAGCAGTGATGAGAAAGGGCAGGAGAAGGCGGAGCACAGTCAAAGTGAGGTGATCTGAGGAGAGGAGGTTCCTGGCACATGGCTTTCAATGCTGGTAAAATCTACAACACCCACCAGATTGACTTAAGGAACTTTACTAGATTCTCAGCGGAGACAGTGACTCTTTGGGGTCAGGGCCACTGGCTGATTATGAGTCCCCCCACATAACTGCTAGAGCCTCATATAGACCTCTGAGCACCATGCCTGGAGCAGTGGTAGCTGTGTTACAGAACCTGCCATCCAAGGTTCCTGATTCACCAGCACCTTCCAATCCTGGGTAATGGGGTGTTCCTTCTTCCTAGAACACAGAGCCCGATGACCCTGGCAGCTTACGGGTCTTTATCTGTCTTTTGGGTACAGTCAGAGAGGTCCTAGGAATTAGGAGGATGGAGAAAAAGCAGGGCTGCCTTGGTGCCTCTTGGTTACATAAGCACTCGTGGAGGTCCTAAGCCAAAGGAAAGATCCAGCTGGGTTTGCATTGTGCAACTGTAAGACCTTGGGGGCCGAGCCGCAGACAGCCTTGGTGCTGGGTCCACCCAGTGTCAGCACAGCATAGCACAGCTCTGCCCACTTGGAAAATCCTACTTGCTGCCAGCTGGCAGGAAGAAATGAGATGCGTCTTGCCCTGCTGAGGCTGTGCTGTGGTGGGCAGAACTGTAAGCTACTGTAACTCCCTGTATGGCCTCTGGGATGTGTGAATGAGACAGCCACTCTTGTGCTAGGCTGTGTGACCTGGCATAGCCAGCCTTAGGAAAGACAGTATCCCCATGAGCTGACCTCATCAAGTAAGCCCTGGAGGCGATGGCCCTTCCTCGACACGCAGAGCTGATGTGTGACAAGCATTTAAAGCGAGGATCCTCTCTCCGGCAGTTCTTACCATGTGGCCAGACTTGGGATCTCCACTGCCGAGGAGTGCTCAGAGCAGGCAGAGAGCAGGGAGCTGGCATGTCAGTTCCAGAGCCACAGCAAACCAAAGCAACTGAGACTGATCAAGAGCCTGTGAGAGTCAGGGAACCGAGTCCTCCCTAGCAAGGTCCTAGTGACAGCTCAGCTGAACAGAGACTCCTGTCATGCTCTGTGCCGGCTTATGGCCCACAGAATGGTGAGCTAATACACGGATGCTGTCTGGTGCCTGTAGAAGATGAATGCCTAGCTATGGGATGGGGCACTGTAGGGATGGTGGCTCCACATCCTGGCAGTCAAAGCCAACATCAGAAGTGCTCACGTATGCCAGGCACCGCACTGCAATGCAATGGAAAATGCAATCCCCCCAAATTCTAAGTTCCCAAACACGAGCCCTGTCATGTTCCTGCACATCCTAAGGAGGGAGTAGAGAGGCTGGGGAATATGTCCACAGCTCAGCTCAGGGTGGGGACGAGAAGTAACAACAGGTAACTAGAGTCCACGTCCAGCACTCAGGACCTCTGGAACAAAGCTGCTTTCTGTAGCATGGATCCCTGGCAAGTCCACACAAAAGTATACCTTGAGGCATGTGGGGAAAGTCATAGGGAAGGAACCCTACTGACACCACCTCCAGGGGCAGAGATCATAGTCCCTCTGTTAGTTTGCTGCCTTGGTCTCCCATCTACCTTCCACACTGTGAATAGTGGATTCTATGGAGGTGCTGGAACCACAGTGTAGAGTGAGTCACCTCTTCCTTGGTATGGCTTGGCATCTTAATGACTGTTTGAGCCAACAAAACTAAAGCAGCCCTCAATTTCCCCGTCTTTCCTAGCTGTGGCAAGGGTATTTATACATACCACGAGGGAGGCGGCATCGGTTTCCTTGGTATAAAAATGAGCTTTCCTACTGCATTTAAGACATGATTCACTTTACAGGCAAATTACCTCATGAAGTGAAGTGTTCATATAATCTGCCCCGCTCCCAACCAAATACAAAAGACGTATGTACTTGTGGTAGAATGCTGCGAAGGAAAACCCCCACCAAACACACCCTCTAACATCCTGCAGTCTCTTAGGTGAGAAGGCCATGTGACAGGGGAGTGTGCACAGTGCAGAAACTGACCACATTCAGTGGCCAGAAGACTGGACCTGCTACACATCAAATCACTTCACTTCAGAGACAGTAAGTGTCTGGCCGTGTGTGGTCAGTGCAAAGGCTTGGAGGGATGGGGACGGGTCTTGTCCCACCCTGCACTGCAATGGGACAAACACAGAACACCATGGCGCATTAGGAAAGGGCCCCATTCCTGGCACCTGGACTCAGCTCTGGCATTGCTTGTGCAGATAACCCCCAGGCTGAGAAACTGCAGGGTCTTCTCCTCCTTCCGACCCCGCCCCTCGCTGTGCCTAGAGCTCTGAAGGCACACAGTGGAAGGGAGACAGAAGCTCGAGCCCCCGAGGGTGAGCATTAACACTGCTGTCAGCCAGCCAGGCCCTGTATGGGCTCCCAAACCTAAATGGCCAAATGAAGTTTTAACAGGGAATCATGGGAGGCCTCCAGGGAGAGGGTGTGGATGCTTCTTGCGCCCAGTTTGCGTTGGATCTCTGAGTTGACAGAAGAGAGAGAACTTGCTGGTACAAATAAGAGTGATTAACCCTGTCTGTCCCAATTCTTTTGGACCACAGAATGTGTGGCACTGTCGGGTTTTAGGGTTTGTATAAAGGACCATTACTGCCATTTAATTCCAGAGTTCCAGAACACATTCTCCATCCTCAAAGAAACGCCTGTGCACTAAGCAGCTACTTGCTGATCCCTATCTTCCCCGACACCTATCTAACCTACCTTAGGTCTCTATGCATTTGCCTGGCCCAGATATTTGGTATGAATTTAATCACATGATACACAACCGTGGCTTCTTCCTATTTTTCATTAGGGCATAACACATTTAAGATTCATCCGCAATGTAGTAATGTAGCCTTGTATTAAGGTCATCATTCCATTAATCCCTAAATATCTGTCATTGTATAAGGTGCACATCCATTTAGAAATTATGAACATCCCGGCTACTCCCTCGTTTGAATAATTCTGTTATTAACATTTATGTACAAGTTTATTTTGTAGATACATATTTTAAAAATGGATTTATATAGATAAGACAAACCAACTAGGTGGGAAATGAGGGAACTCTTGGTAGCACCTCCCCTTTCCCCCACACCCCTGAACTTCAGGGAAAATACCAGTTTCCACAGTAATCAGAGAAACAGTTTAGATTAGTAACTAAATTCACAGATGAATACCCTACCCAATGTGACGGAGGGTCCCTTGAAATGAGCATGCCCCTGCACTGCTGTGGTAAACCAGATTGGAAATGTCTACAAGGGATCCTAAGACGGGCTTGCCTTTTGGCCTGTGAGTTTGTGCTAAGTGAGATTTTATGAAATGCTGTTTATCACTTGGGAAATTAGAAAACATGCAACTGTTTAATGAGAGGTGGTGCATTTATAAGGTATGTATACGACAGAACAGTGAGCTGTGCCTAAGAGGCACCGGGCCAGTCCGGCTGCGCAGTGGATGTCCGGAGTGTGCTTCAGGGGGACAGGCTGAAATCACCGCAGGCGGCAGCGTGGGCAGACTGTGCTTTCTGAGATTCTGATTTCACTGCCCAGATTGTCTGCACAGAGACTGTACTGGGAGGATGCACCATTTCGATAATGAGTTTAAGTTGACTTTATTCTTTCATAGGACATATCCCTTGTTTAATAATGTACTAACTTGCTCTCTGGATGCGGCTGCTGGTGGAGGCAGGGGGATTGGTCCGTATGCATGCTGCTTTCACCCTTTCCAGCTGGCGGAGCAGAGGAGGGAGCAGCCCTGCCTCATGCAACTCAGCTCTCTTCCGAGACACTAAGGTCTGCTGGAGACATCACTTCTCGCTGCTGATATCTGGTCAAGCACGTTTCCCCAACTCTGCCCATGCTCTGTGGAAACGACCACAGGAAACAAAACCAAAACAAACTAGCACAGAGAAACAGGAAAGCCAGTGTCACATCTGGCACATGTGGCTTTGTGTTTCAGTTCCCAGCTGAATTTGTTTGTAAGTTGAAGCAATCATATATTAATCATTATTAATATTTTTATTATTACTATATTATCAATATTGTATCAGAGAATTAGGAGCCTGGAGTATTCTGCTATCAGTAGGCCCAAAAGAATACAGTTTTGGGTTGAGCATGGCAGTGCACATCTTTGACCCCAGCACTCCAGAGGCCAAGGCAGATGGACCTTTGTGAATCATGAGGCCAGTCTGGTCTACACTGCAAGTTCCAAGACAGTCAGGACTATAAAATCGAGAAATCCTGTCTTAAAAAACCAAAACAAACACAGTTCTAAAAAATCCCCCCCAAAATAGTTTTGACAATCCTGAGGTCCAAATCCATCTCTGATAATAACCGAGTCATGGAAGAGGCTGGGAGGAAGGTTATGGCTGACTGTCCCTCATTCCACTAGACAGCCCCTTTGCCCACTCCAAAGTGGCGGTTTCCGGTGGGCCTATGGCAGCACAGCTGAAGATCACACCTTCAGATTTTCTTCTATCCAGCTGTTTCCATGTCATTTCACCTGTGGGCTGATTGCAAATGGCTGTGAAAACCCCAGGCTCTTTATCATTTAGGTGACATCACCCTTCCTTCTTACTTCCCTCGGCATGGAAGGAGTATGTGATGCGGGTAAACCAGTTTCAACAGAGAGGAGAAATCAACCGGTTAAGGAATAGTTTGGCATCAGGACAGCGAAAACCTTGGAAGGCATCATTTATCCTAAGTCACCAGCTTTAACCTTCAGGCAAGGGAAGCATGGACATCTGTCATGTATGAGCACTTATATTTAAGAGGGAGAGGTGTAAGGGGCATGGTCGTTCTGTTATGACAGCTGATACGCAGACTTAAGGAACAAGGAGAAGTGAATATAACACAGAAATGAAACCTGGATCTGTGGGGCACATGTCCCTGTTCCCCTACCACTGGCCACCAAGCTCCTGTGAGCAAGAAAATGACAGCCATGAGTTATAGCAACCCCTTAACGAGAGAACAAACCTTTTCAGCACTTTTAATACAGTGTCTTTTAGTCCCCAGAGCAAGCATGTCCAGGCATCTCAGGTAAGGAACATCGAGCTAACAGAACTGAAGCAACTGCCTGGATTCTGTGGCTTGCAAGACTTGGATCTGATTCCATGTTACTGCATTCATATCTTCTATACACTACGCCATGATGTTTTTGGAGCAGACACTCTGCATTTAGATGTCTCCTAGGGACAGGTAGGTTGCTTCATAAGTGTCTATGACATCTTAGTTTCTTAGTACTGGGCTCATGCTTTACAGAAGGGCTGAGCGTCGTGGCATTAGCCAGTACCAAGGACGTTGAGTGACGGGGAGGCCTGGAGTGTGGCCTTTGAATACCCTGGAGCCTGGTGTTCTCACAGATGAGCTATGAGGCTTCAGCTACAAGTGGTGATGCTGATGCTTTTGCAGAAGTCAGAGCTTTCTTTACAGATTCAAACGGAACCACGGAGCCTACAGACCAGTATAGTCCCTGTGTCCCTATGCGGACCCTTCGGATCAAGGGTACTTATGCAGTAATCCGGCCAAAAGGGCTAAGTTTGGCTGTAGGTGCTCCAGCGCTCCCGCTGAACATCACAGTGCCTGTAGTCTTTACCTTAACCCTTATGCTAGGCTTCAGGTGTCCTTTCTAACTGCAGTTTTCGGAAGCTTGCCACGTGCCCTTGTGACCACTATGAAGGAAAACTTGTGGTCTGGCTCTGTGGCTTCTGTCCCTACTTCCTCCCTCGTCCTAGGGAGGCTTCAGGTCACTCTCCCTGTCTGTTTCTACCCAAGAGGTTGCTAGGTACAGCTGTTCTTCTGAGCTCAGATGAGGAAGAAAGAAAATAATCACAAGAATGAAGCAACTTCCTCCATCCCATCCTTCAAACAAAAGAAGCCAGAAATCACCATAGTAACAAATCACCAGTTCTCACCGGCTTCATTTCCCTTGTGATTTTGTCCTTCTGCCCATATCCTTGTATCTATAGCCATCTCTGCTTCCAGCCTTTATTCAGCAAGCACATTTTGATCTCTTCTCTGTGACAGACACTGCAAGGCGAGTAGTTTCTGCTCTTAAGGACCTTATTTATACTGAAGAGGGAGACAGACAAACACATGGACGGCCTCAAGTCAGGAAGTGAGGTGAGGGAGCCTGTGATTTAAAAGGTGATTGGCCACTAGCTCAGAAAGGAAGGAGATGCCCCTAGAAGCAAGGGACAGCACCCTGGAGAGCTCTACACAGCGCTGCTCTGGAGGTAAGTGGTCCCAGGGCTGATTCCTATCTATAGAGCACTCACACATGTGGCAGGCCAGGCTACTGGGTCTCTGCTTGAGAGAAGCTTGTGGTTAACTGGAATGGAAGCACGCAGTGAGGAAGTGGAGAAACAGGCAGAAGATTCTACCGAGTATCTGTACTTTAACTCTGCAACAGATGGGAAAGTCAGCAGAAGGCGGTCAAGTTACCTGTGTCAGGCCTCACAGCTAGTTTGAACTGGAATTTAGCCAAGGTGTGGCTGAATCGGAGACCTACACTCTTAGTCCTGGGCTGATAAGCCAAAGCATTTGTACATTACCCAGTAGGTGGTTGTCCAGTACTTTGTGGGAGTTAAAGTGGGTTATGATCAGAAACTGAAACTGGTGAGAGAGGAGCACAGTGGGGCCAGTCAAGAGGCCGGAGTGGGAGGACTGTGTAGGTGGCTGACAGAGACTACGTGAGATGCAACTCCAAAAGCTGGACAGACCCTCCATCTGTTCTAGCTACCCATCTATGCATAATTCATACCTTGTAAATCATCCGATGACAGCAGAGAGGCAGCTTCGGCTGTATCTGAACCATGGATGCCTGCAGAGGTGACCTGCCATGGGCTTATGTAAGTTCCACTACTGGAGATCCCTGCACCGAAAGAGCCTCGTGATCTTTGGGGGTTTCGAGGAGTGGGGGATGGAAATTTACTGTGCAGCTGTGTAGGTGGTAACTTAAACATGGTGAGGGCAGATTGCACACAGATATCTGCAATGCAGGGCACCAGAAAGCAATTCCACCACTCACCACAGGCGCATGCGCCGGCTGGTGCTTAACAAGAGACTGGTATCTGGGGTTATAAGGGTGGTGACCCTTCTCTGTCTGCAGAGTCTGCTCGGTCAGGCCAAATGGGAACATTGTTATCACAGCACACAAGAGGCAGTGACTTCTCAGTTGTACAGCTTCAACAGGCTTACATACACAGGGTCGGTGTGGTCTGAGGGTGGGGAGCTGCTCACCCAACAAGCAGCAGTCAGCTCATGGCTGCTCAGTGCTATGTCCTTGCGTAAAGCAAACTGGCCTGTTTTGGGAAACACGCCTTCTAAGAGTCTGGAGATGGAGAGCGGAGTGTGGCTTCCTGTTCTGCTCCAGTTCTGGCTCCGTACCTCCCAGACTGACGCAGCAAACAGCAATGGTGCACACTTGGAATAAGTCAGGCAGCAGTTCTGTCATACTCCTGACAAAGGCTGATTGCAGATCATCAGACCAAGGCAGGTGGGATATGGTCCCACATACAACAACCTAGTTCTCAGACTGTCCTAGCTCTCAGCCTGGTCTTTCATCTGCATACCAGCCCTCGGACGCACACCCCTCTGGATTCCTCCATTCCCAGCCATCCCCTTCTCTCCAGACCTGCACGTTCTTTATAAGTTCTACTCTAAAGCAACACTATTGCTAAAAACTATGGATCCTCTCGGGACAGACAGATCACACCAAGCCCAGAGGCTTGGGGGCTTTGTACTCAGTTTTCTGACTCTGTAGGATATTGCAACTGTTTCTGTGGCACGCTTCTTGACCTCCCTTCTGTCCTTTGCTATTTCTTTTGTGCTTCAGACATTTGACTCTTCAGGTTAAAACAGCCTCCAATGTCTCCTCTTTGTTTTTTGGCTGTTTTTTTTTCCTGGACAAAATGAATATATACAATTTTATCTTCCTTTTGTGGTACCGGAGTCTTTGGGAGTCAAAGCCAGGTGACAGAGCCATGAGAGCTTTTCTTTCATTGTGACTTAAAGCTTCATTATAGATAACTGGCAAAAACAAACAAACCAATAAACATCTCACCCGATGTTCAACCTAAAGAAAGCATCTCACTTGACTTTCAACCTAAGCAAAACCCAACACTGGCCACAGATGCCCTGCATCCAGTGCTGTAATCCCAACACCGGGAGGCTGCCGTCGGCAGAGTTTTCAGCCTGCCAGCAGAAGTGCTGGTGGACATGTGGAATAAGAAAACTCACGCACAGGTCTGGCATCGTGAAAACTATCGAAACTCTAGAAAAGCAGCTTTGCACCTACTGATGATGAAGTCGGCCTTTCCTGTGGACATTCTATTCCTAGACATGAATCTGAAAGAAACATGGCCGACGATGCAGGGAGCTGTGCACTGCGTAGGCTGAGGCTTAGGGATGTGAGGAGCTGTCTTCTCCCACAGCTCACAGGCACAGCCCTCAGAAAGCCACCACAAGAGTTAGAGCTGGACAGCACATCCCTGCAGGCTGCAGGTCCAGGCCGGAGGCTGCCTTTCCTTCTCAGTGCCTGGCTGTTGGGGAGGCTTAGCCTGGTGTTCCTCTATTTAAGCCCCACCTCAGAGGGGGAGGAGGTTGGAGTGTGTGGGCATATCCTCAAACAGGTGAGAAGTATTCACACAGGCTTGGTACCCTTCAGCAAATACTTCCCAGTGTCTAGATCAAGTGACCTTATGGCAGCATATCAAAGCAAGGGTAATTTTCTGCCTCCTGTCCCCACTGTTTCTTCTTCTAGTCCAGATTGTGTGACAGTGGCTTCTTATCACCCTCATGACCACACGTTTTTTCAGCTGGGTTCAACCTCCATCTCTAAGCCTCCTACATCTCTAAGAGAATGAAAGGGGAAGCCCATGGCTAGACAGCCCCCTTGTTATGCCCATTCCCAGGGGTCTATTTTGGAAGTGACAAATCATCAGTGCAAACAGCTATTGTTCTGTTAGGTTTAAAAATGTCTTCCAGGTGTCAAAAGCTGGGCACCTGAAACCTACCCAGTCACTCAGTACCAGTAACTCGTGGAGGGTGGAGACAGTTTGAACTAAGAGCAGGCCTTTGGCAAGATGCCTAACATTGGGGAGATACTGGGGTTGCTAAGAGGAAACTGAGGTGATGGAAATGCAGATGGCGTCTGGGATAGTATCAGGGAGGACACACAGTGCATACCACACACCCAGTCCCAGTCCCGCTGCCTGCCAGAACTCTCCTCCCAATGTGGGGATGCCATTTGACAACTGCTCAGCCTGCTTCCAGTATGTCTTTGTTTTGATGCTGCAGGGAGGAAAGGTGAAGATCCCATTGTACTCCTCAGCTTTACTTCCACAGGGGCATTTCATCCTCCCAGGCTTTGGAAGGGCAGAGATGTGGCTGAGAGGGAGGTTCCTAGTTTAGGAAGGTGGCTTCTTCACTGGAATGTGGGGATCATGACACTCCAAGACTCTCCTACAGTCAATGCTGCTGAGAAGTAACTGGTACTGTGGTACTCCGATGTCAAAGGACAGGAACAGCTGGGCCACGTGGCACAGACAGACCTATAATCCTAGCTTCTCAGGAGGCTGAGGCAGGAGGACCATTAGGGAAAGGCCTGCCGGAGCTACAGACAGTGAATTTAAATCCAGCTGGACAGCTGGTGAAAGCATGATTCAAAACAACAGCAACAAAACCCAAAAGAAAAGGGCTGAAGACAGCTTGCTGGTGGAGGTGTGTCTAGCATGTGGTGAGGCCCAGGGGCAACTTTACGTGTTTCAGATGGACAGACATCGTCACACAGACAGCTGTTGCTTAGTAGACACCAACAGATGTGTATATGTGAGGACAGATTCAGGCTGGGGCTGAAGTGTTCTCTTTTTGGCAGAGCTAACCTATCTGTCCTGGGTATGAAGGAACCCAGAGACTTCCTGGTCACCTGGAGATAGGTAGGCATCTACTGCACACATCCAACCACCTCCCAAACAGAGTCTGCACAAAATGAGTTGGTTGACAACAACATGGGTTATTATGATAAAAAACAAAACAAAAAACAAGCAAACAAACAAAAAACTAAAAAAGAGAGAGGAAATTAAGGAGGGGAATACTGTATGTCTGCCTAACACATCTGATCTCAGTTGAGCAAAGAATCTACTCTTTTATAAAAGGAATGACTATCGTGGGACCGTCGTCCTACAAGGATACCTCTGCCCTTTTAAGACAGCATCTCCCCTCTTCTGACCACCATTTGCACCAGGGAGCCAGGAGGCTCCACAGGTCTCTGTTTACAGCCTGCCAGGAGAGAGTGATCTCCCAGCAGTGCTTCCATTCCTGAGCGCAAAGGTGAGATCTTCACCTTCTCTCTGGAAGGGAACAGCTAGGAGGGCACGGGGCGTACGATCAGTGGAGCTGCTGGGACAGGAGTCTTCCCTTCTGGCCGCCATTTGCAGCAAGGAGCCAGGCGGTTCCACAGCCTTCTGTGCACAGATCCTGCCAGAAGAGAGTTGGTCTCCCAGGAGTACAGACACAGGCTTACAGGCCCATAGGAGGGACAAGCTCCAGTCAGAGACAACAAGACCAACTAACACCAGAGATAACCAGATGGTGAAAGGCAAGCACTAGAACCCTACCAACAGAAACCAAGGCTACTTGGCAATATCAGAGCCCAGTTCTCCCATCACAGCAAGTCCCGGATACCCCAACACACTAGAAAGCAAGAGTTGGATTTAAAATCGTATCTCATGATGTTGATAGAGGACTTCAAGAAGGACATAAATAACTCCCTTAAAGAAATACAGGAGAACATGGGTCAACAGGCAGAAGCCCATAAAGAGGAAACACAAAAATCCCTTAAAGAACATACAAACAAACAAGTGAAGGAACTGAACAAAACCATCCAGGATCTAAAAATGGAAGTAGAAACAATAAAGAAATGACAAAGTGAGACAGGTCTGGAGAAAACCTTGGAAAAAATTCAGGAATCATAGATGCAAACATCAACAACAGAATACAAGAGATAGAAGAAAGAGTATCAGGTGCTAAAGATACCATAGAAAATGCTGATTCAACAGTCAAAGAAAATGCAAAATGCAAAAAGCTTGTAACCCAAAACATCCAGGAACTCCAGGACACAATGAGAAGACCAAACCTAAGGATTATAGGTATAGATGAGAGTGAAGATTTACAACTTAAAGGGCCAGTAAATATCTTCAACAAAATTATAGAAGAAAACTTCCCTAATGTAAAGAAAGAGATGTCCATGAACATACAAGAAGCCTACAGAACTCCAAACAGACTGGACCAGACCAGAAAGTCCTCCTGGCACATAATAATCAGAACACCAAATGCACCAAACAAAGAAAAAATATTAAAAGCAGTAAGGGAAAAAGGTCAATAACTTATAAAGGTAGGCCTATGAGAATTACACCAGACTTCTCACCTGAAATGATGAAAGCTTAGAAGAACCTGGGCATAATCTCATACAGATTCTAAGAGAACACAAATGCCAGTCCAAACTACTATACCCAGCAAAATGCTCAATTACCATAGATGGAGAAAACAAGATATTCCATGATAAAACCAAATTTACACAATATCTTCCCACAAACCCAGCCCTACAAAGGATAAGAGATGGAAAACGCCAACACAAGAAGGGAAACTACACCCTAGAAAAAGCAAGAAAGTAATCTTTTTCCAACAAACCCAAAAGAAAGTAACTACGCAAACATAAAAATAACACTAAAAATAACAGGAAGCAACAATCACTATTCCTTAATATCTCTTAATATCAATGGACTCAATTCCCCAATAAAAAGACATAGACTAACAGAATTATTTTTCATGTAAATCTTCAATTTTATCAGAAAGTGTTTGTAGTTCCTCTTTCAATTAATTTAGTAATGTATTTTATGTCTACCATTTCATCTGTATTATTTTCCATGATAATCTTCAATTTTAACATGTTTTTCTATATATTTCTTCAATTTTATCAGATATATTTTCCATGTAAATCTTCAATTTTATCAAAAAATGTTTATAATTCCACTTTCAATAAACTTAGAATTATTTTTATGCCTACCATTTTATCTGTATAATTTTCCATGATAATTTTCAATTTTAACATATTTTTCTAAATATTTCTTCAATTTTATCATAAATATTTTCTATGCAAATCTTCAGTTTTATCAGAAAATGTTTATAATTCAACTTTCAATAAACTTAGAAATATTTTTAGGCCTACCATTTTATCTGTATAATTTTCCATGAAATAGTCAATTTTAATGTGTTTTTCTATATTTCTTGAATTTTATCAGAAATATTTTCCTTGTAGATCTTCAATTTTATCAGAAAATGTTTTTCCACTTTCAATCAACTTAGAATTATTTTTATGCCTACCATTTTATCTGTAATTTTCCATGATAATCTTCAATTTTAACATGTTATTCTATATTTTTCTACAATTTTACCAGAAATATTTTCCACATAAATCTTCATTCTATCATAAAATGTTTCTACTTCCTTTTTCAATTAATTTAGCAATGTTTTTTATGTCTACCATTTTACTCTTTAATTTTCCATGAAAACTGTCAATTTTTACATGTTTTTCTATATATTTCTTCAATTTTGTCAGAAATATTTTCCAGGTAATCATAAAATGATTTTACTTCCTTTTTCAATAATGATAATAAAAAAAAGCTTGGAAAAAAAAAGGTCTAGAATTAAAAAAAATAAAATAAAAAAATGACAGCATCTCCCTGTGTAGGCCAGGTTGGCCGGGGAACCGTGGAAATTTTGTCTCTTTCGTGTGAGTTTTTACATCACAGGCGTGAGTGTATGAGCCACCAGGGTCTTCCTGTGCAGCCTTTGGTAGCCTTGAACTTGCCATTTCCTTGCCCCTGCCTCGCCTGGGATTATGGGTGTGTTAAACTGAGCCAGGCTAATACATTTCTGATTATTTGGGAGGTGGTGGTGGAAGATTGCTTATATTTTATTATTACTCTTGTGTTGAAAAATCTTAGTTTGCATCATATCAAAGGGCCAATTTAAGATTCACCAAATGAAGGCACTAGGGTGAGTGGTATTACTGCACAAAATACACCAAATTTACCTAAATATCAATGTTTAAACAGCCTTTCCTCAAGCATCTCCCTGGTGACTGACAGCAGAGAAGAGCAAGTGGATCTCAGGGCAGGGGGTTACACCCGTCTCCACTATTCTTAAAGCCACGGGCAGAATTCTGAGAGCCCTGGCATGGTAGGCACAGTCCTTTGCAGCCTGGGAACTCATGTGGGTTTACAGCAGTTACCTTTGAATTCTTCTGCGGCTCCTTGAAGGGCCCCTGGACTCTCCTCTCCCCCAACAGTGTTCCTGGCATGCCAGGGTTGTCTGACCAACAAGACTTCTCTACCTTTTGAAAGGGGCTTAGACACCTCCACTGAGCAGTTGTGCTGCTGGAGCCAACTAGTTCCTAGATGCTGTGGACAAGCCAACATCTCAGTTATCTGAACAAGGCCAGCTTGGCCTTCCTTACCTATGTGTACTGATAGGAAGGGGTAAGGGTATGATAAACTCGAGTTCATCTAGAAGCCAGTGGGAACCTGCAGAGCCGTGGTGACAGGCTGCCCAGAGCGGGGAGTCTGACACCGAGCAGAAGGAAGCTTGTGGGCTACGTACTCAAGGTGAGCTTGTCACGATGTAAGCTCTGTGGCCGAGGGGTTGGGGCAATGGCCCCTAAGACATAGGTTCTGTTTTTTTTTTCTTCAGTGAAGTGCTGAAGAATGAGACAGTCGACTTCTGGGTGGAAGCCAAGAACTAGACAGAAGGAAACCAAAATAGAGAACTGAAAACCTATTTGAGCACTTGAAGAGATTTTTCTTTTTGAGTCTAGCTACTTTCTTTTGCTTGTTAAATGAAAAAGCTCCAACTATATATAACTTTCAGGCCTCAAGTTTTTCTGTGAATTAAAGGATCTGAGTAGAATGGGGTGGGTGAGTGTTGGTGGCTGCTGGGGCTAAGGGATTAGGCTGGTGATACACTCGAGTCGTAGTGTTCAGAGGAACCACATGGTTACTCAGAACATCAAGGGACACATACCACATAACTATCGTGAGGCCAGTAATGAGGAGGACACACAAGGCACCAGCCACACAACATACCTGCTGGAGGCAAATGTTTGCCCAGGACCTATTTGTCGTGCATCTGTGTTAGAACTTACTAGAGAATGAGGGTGATAATGACAATACGTAACTAGCAACCAAGGTGAACTAGGGATAGGAAAAACAAAACAAACAAAACAAACAGCAAAAGATTCAAACCCAGAAACAACAATTATTTTCTTGGGTCTCCAGAGCTAGCCTTGTTTGCCTCGCTCTGGGCTCAACATGGGAAAAGTTATCTGCTAAAGGTGTTAAGTGCTTGGAAAATGGCCTGTAAAACAATTACAGATGAAATGAACTAACAGAGTCAGGAAAAAAATCTCCAGATGCAGCTATTCCTGGCCAAGGACTTCCCCTGTTAGACATTATCCTAAGAACAAAAATGTATATACTCAACAACACTCACTTCAGTGCAATCCGTGATAATGAAAAATTGGGAGTAATCTAGGCACTCACTCACAGGAATTTAAGAAAACATATCAAACAGACTCCTATGCGGTGATTACAATGACAGCGTGTCAGACTGGTAGGATGTTCATGCCATGTTAAAGGAAACATGCAAGTTACAAAAACACCAGCCGAATCCCGATGGCTGGCTCTCCTAGCCCTCTAAAACCCAGCCTATACAGGAGCGACAGCTGGGGGGGGGGGCGTCCCTGCTGTACAGGGAATACATTGTAAGTATTTTGTCAGTTCTGCCCTGGCTCCCACAATCCTCTCTCCTCCGTAATCCTCTCCAGCCACACCCGGTGCCTTGCTGTTCTTTGAATGCACTCTCCTTTACTCAGTCCATGCCAAGGCAAGCTCTCCCTGCCCGTGTGCCCTCAGCACCTTGAACTATTTCCACCACAAAGCACTCAGTGGATGGATGTTGTAATCTCATTAGGGTGTGACATACATATGTAGATTAATCAGTGGATACACCTTCACAGACACAAACACGCCTGAACCCCAGGGAAGTGGGGCTGCCTGGCAGCCAACCTAACTCTATCAGAGGGCCGGAAATATAGCTCAGTGACAGAACATTGACCTAGTGTGAGGACCTGGGTTCAATTCCCAGTTACACACACACACACACACACACACACACACACACACACACACACACACACAAATTGAGTACATATCCCCTCACATATATACACAAAGGAAGGGGCAGGAAGGTCACAGAATTGAAGATATTGAAATTCTGAATTTGTTTGGTCTTTTCTCTTATATATTCATTTCCATAACAATAATACTTAAAGATTTATTTTTATTTATATGCACGTGTGTATGTCTATGTCTGTTGGGTGTGTTCCATGCCCTCCGAGGCCAGGAGAGGGCATCAGATTCTGTGGAGTGGAGATGATGGGTAGTTCTGAGCTGCTGCCCTAAGTGTTGGAAACCCAACCTGGGTCCTCCGCGAGAGCAGCAAGCGCTTAAACCACTGAGGCGTTTCTCCAGTTCCCATTAATGCTTTCTCTTGGGGCAACACAAATAAGGTTTTCCCTCATTTAGTTTTTAGAGTGTACTCATGCTAAGAAAATGCTGTAACAGCTGGCTTAAGACCAGACATCATAAAGAGAGAAGGTCATAGAAGCCTTTTGGTTTCATGACCTTCCTTCTTTGGGGGGGGGGGCGCGATGAGACTCAGCAGGTGTGTGTGTGTGTGTGTGTCTGAGCCTCAGCATGGGTGTGCATGCGTGTGTGTTTGAGGCTCAGGATGTGTGTGTGTGTGTCTGAGGCTCAGCATGTGTGTGTGTGTGTGTGTCTGAGGCTCAGCATGGGTGTGTGTGTGTGTGTGTGCCTGAGGCTCAGCATGGGTATGTGTGTGTGTGTCTGAGGCTCAGCATGGGTGTGTGTGTGTGTGTCTGAGCCTCAGCATGGGTGTGTGTGTGTGTGTGTGTGTGTGTGTGTGCCTGAGGCTCAGCATGGGTGTGTGTGTGTGTGTGTCTCTGAGGCTCAGCATGTGTGTGTGTGTGTGTGTGTGTGTGTGTGTCTGAGGCTCAGCATGGGTGTGTGGGGGTGTCTAAGGCTCAGCGTGTGTGTGTGTGTGTGTGTGTGTGTGTGTGTGTGTGTGTGTGTAGGTCTGCTGGCTTCTACAGCTGAACATGAATTTGTCCCGTGGGATTTTCTGAACACTAGTGGTTCTCAAACTCTCTCTCTTGACAATCACCCGGAAGGCTTGTGAAAACACGCTGGGTGGGCCCTGCTGAAGCTTCTGATTCAGTAGTTGGTATGAAGAGGAGCTCTCGAGCTGCATTCGGATAAGGCACTGACCAAGTGATGCAGTTGCTATTGGCTGGGGCTGCACTCTGAACCCACTGGACGGAGGCACAGTGCCCCCAAGCCTACCTCAGCATCTCTGACTCTTATGTAGAAAGGGCCTGATTTAAACAACAGCCGGAGCCAAAGACGCCACAGGAAACCTTGTTCCCTCCTCTCCCAGAACTAAAGGAAGGAAAGGGAAGAGGGAGGCCTGTATTACTCCAAACACTGTGCTTAAATGCTCCATTTCATGTGTCTGTTTAGTCCTTTCTACTACAACAACACAACAAACAGGACAGTCTGTACTCAGAGGCGACAGTGGGGCTGGTTCAGAGCAGCAGGACCCTGAAGCCACTGTTTATTCTCCAACGTTCACACTGACATCTGTCACTAGTGGCATTCGAGGTCCTGAATCAATGCCCCCAATGTAGGGACATGCATTCCCAAGAAATTCTAGTATGGTGTCCTAAGCCAGGCATGTTGCGCATGCTCAGCTGCTGGTGGGCAGGGGGAGGACTGCACTGGAAGAGCAAAGAATTTCCCCCTAGAAACTTGCATGGCAGCATGGACATGATCTGAGTCGATACTTAGTACAGCAAGTCTTCCGTGAGGCATAGTGATGGCAGGCAGACTCTATCATGGATCTCAGCCTGAGGCACAGAAAGTCTTCACATGTAACCCTGATGGGGCTCTGTCACAGAACATGACTACCCACACTCGAAGAGAAAGCTTGAACTGAAAGGCTCAAGCCAAGCACAAGGATGAGAATGCAGGGCTGGGGAGGTGGCTCAGTTTGTAACAGGCCTACTGCACTGAGAACTGGAGCCCGGGTCCCCATACCCGCAGAAAAGCCACACACAGCTATGTACAGTCTAAGTCTCTACCTCTGACTACCATATACATAAGCACACATACACCTGTACCTACACACCTGTGCACACAAGCATGAACTCTTTTGCATAGACACACGTGCATACACATGCATGTAAACACACATTGGCATGTAAACACACATACACACACACACACACACACACACACACACAGAATGTATCATTTTCTGTCTTAGGCAAAAGTAAACTAGAAACCAGTGATTGCTTCTTTTCCACTCACTAAAGAGATGAAGGAGACAAGTCTAGGCGACCAAGTCCCCATATCCCTACAAACATCACATAATCAATGTTACAATTTGTCCTACACTATTAAGGGTTAGACTTGACCCCATGTTTGACAAAATCCTGAGATCGTAAAGAGAAATGCTGACATTCCCTAAAGTTCTACTTCTGATTTGTTCTTCACAGAGGCATGGGCTGTCACAGCTGCAAACACGGCTTCAGCGGCTGGGCACCCTACTGCTCATCGCTTGTCCTGTCAGCCTCAAGTTTGGGGACAAAAACTTTTGACTCAATTCCAAATTGAGACCAAGATTCAGCATTAGTGGGTTATTTGAGGATAATAAAATGACAACGTGGTTTCTATACCCGTCTGCCGGACTTCTTTCTTCCCTTGGTGACTTTCCTCCACACGTATGACTCTAAATGTCTGGAACAGCTCCATGAACAGGTTGAAAGGGAATCCTCTGAGTAATTGTGGCCATACCATCCGAGGAACCCAGGCTTCAGCTGAGAGAGCTCATAGCTCATGTGATCAGTTTCCTGTGCCCTCTGCTAAGGGCCTTTGTGTTTCCTCTCCAGGAAGTGTGTTTCTAACTGTGACAGTTTGGCCAGAAAGAGCAGAAGAGACCTTAAAAGGAAGGCAAATAGCAAGAAGGAACAGGGCACAGTGAGTGGAAAAATGGAGAGGACCCATGAGATGGGTTCCCAAAATGGTGGCGAGTAGACTCCAACGGTGAGTTTGCAGACATATAACTGTAGACGTGTCTGAGGCTACGCCCACCTGTGGTCTCCTCAGCACAGCGAGTCCAGGCCTTGACTGCTTGCTAACACCCATGACTGCTTGCTAACACCCAAGCTCTCAGTCCCAGGAGTGTGCGTGTCGCTTTATGTATTATGGAAAATGAAAATTAAACAATTAATTAATTAATTAATTAAAGTGCGCTTTGCACCAGCCATCCAGTGCGGACTCCAGGCTGGATGGAGGCTCCTCTCCCTGCTCTTTCTGAGGTGCTAGAGAAGAGCCGACTGGTTCCCAGCGGCAGTGTTCTCACAGCTGCACACGCAGTCGGCAGCCGGCCCCTACTGTCCATCCTTGCTTTTACATTTTACACTGACCTAGCAGAAATAGTTGTCTTATTTACCAGACTCGAGTGTGGGGATAAAGCTCTCTCTCTTCCGGCATTAGTGCCCACACCTGTGTTCCTGGGGAGCTTACAAAAAGACACTGTGTAAGCGCTATGTGAATAGATGGCTACTTATTCTGTAAGTTCAAATACATTCCCGAGGAGGATCGACACTCTGCATCTCACAGACTTCGGGATCCTCAGCCTGGGGTGGTTTATGCAGAAGATAAAAGAATAGCTACTTGGCAGATGATACTCTTCAGGCCTTAGGGAGGGCACTCAGCTGGAAAGATCTGTTTTCCTTGGAGTTCGGAAGTGCTTTTACAGCAACTATTTGATCTTTCCTGGGAACACCCTCTCCCAGGCTGGGGGACACCCGGGCTCCTGGCAAGGCCTCAGTGTTATGGCTAACCTGATGCAGAAGCCGGAAGATCATCCGGCTTTCATCTCTCCACAGTTTTCTTGTTCTCATAGGGCCAGATGACACAGGCTGGCATATGAGAAAGGTGTTTGAAAACACAGGAAGCTAACTTATCACCAGCAATGGTTGCATTACGGTCCCCCCACCTCCATTTATGCTGTTAGTGGTGTGTGTTGTTTGCTTCTCAGAACTGGGTAGGGATTTCCTCATGGAGAGAGGGCGAGGGAGGAGGCACAGCTGAGGCAGGGCACCATCAGGTGTCCTCACCAGTTTGGAAAATAAAGCAAGGAGAAGGGCCGGCATCCCATAAACTAATACTAGCGTCTGCTTTGCTGGAACACTCAGGTCCTTATAGGCGGCTGCCACAGTGCCGAATGGATGGAGGAGGATGGATGGAGAGACCCATTCGCACACTGCTTATGAGACAGCACTCGCCGTACACCACACAGTGCACAGGATACAAGCATGTAAAGCCGGCCACACTGCTGAAGTGCATTAGTGCAAGAGACAGTGGACAGACAGACAGTGGTGTTCAGGGAGCCTGGGTGTGACCGAGTGTCCACTGTGATTCAAAGTTTGGTCCATAGCTAGGTGGTAGAACCTCTGGGATTTGGCCTTAGTGGGGCATATTATTATTAAAGATACGACCTTCAGAGATAATCCAGTAGGATTTGTGTGAGTGCATGTGCCTGTGTGTGCGACCTTCTCCAGCGAGTTATTATAAAAGCCACCGTCGCCAGCCCAGTCCTTTCTGCTCCCAGTCTGAGGAGCATTCGTACACTTGTTCAGTCAGGGGCTGGCTCTATCCAAACCTATGCTCTGCCATTCGACTTTCAAGTTCTGGAGCCGTGAACTAAATAAACCACCTTACTCCGTAAGTGGCCTGATCAGTTATTTTGTTATGATGACATAAAGCAGATTACTACAGTGTCTGGGCAGCTCCTGTAGAGAGGACTGGTGAAGGAGGGGGTGGGGGAGGAGGCTCCTGGGCTGAGAAATGGCACCAACAAGGGGCAAATCAGGACTGTTCCAGGGCACAGCAATGTTATTTGGCAAAGGGCAGGGCCCCATGTGAGAGCGAGCGGGCCATGGCAGTTTCTAAGCAGTAGCTACACAGTGGATTTGTGTTTTAAAGAGACTAAAACTGCAGGTTAAGTCTGATGAGATGGCAAGGAACAGAAAGATTTAAACAACACGTCAACAACAGTATTTCTCAATCCTTCATGAAAAGTCCCGGTTTAAGGGCATTCTCTTCCATACTCCAAATTAGCAGGAGTCCCAGTAACTGCTGCCAGGCGCGGTCACCTCAGTTCAGACCCTGGGACACACGTGTTGGAGGAAACACGTGGAGGGAACCTGTAAGGTGTGCCACACTCCCACATGGTATTGCTGCCCAGAAGCCCACATGCGCACACACAGAAACTCTAAGATATAGAAATGAATCGCTGGGGGAGGGGACACACACGACCCCAGCAGAGTTGGGAGGTTTCTGTTTCCCTCACCTCACTCATGAGACACTGATCCCTCACACAATTCTCGGAAAGTCTCCTGTGAACAGGAAACACTGCTTCTCACGTGTGAGTGACCTGTAGCTGTCCTGAAGTAAATGAAGAGACTTTCCAATAATCTGGGGAGGCTGAAGGAGGCATGGGATCTTTTGGCTTCTTTTCATTTGTTCGCCACTGCCCCACCCCCGCTGTTCATATTATTCCTTCCTCCTCTTCTCCCTTGCCTCCTCTTCTGAATTCAGGCATAATTTAGATACAATGCGATATACGGACTGCAAGTTTATAGTTTAGTTGGCTCCTTTATTGCCAATCCCGTCTCAGCTGAAGGCTGCAATTTCACCATAGATTAATTTTTCTCTGGCCCAAATTTTCATATACATATAACCACATGGTGTACGTTCTTTGTGTTTACTTTATTCAGTACATTCCTGAGATAGTTTATTGTTCCTGAGTACTGTGGTAATTTCCATTGATTTATTCAGGTCAGCAGCTTGTTGCTTATAGAATGATCTACTATTATTCGCCAGGTTTTCTTTCCCCTCCCCCACCAAATCTCTCTCAAGCATATGATAACCACTAACTCACAGCAAAGCAAAAAGACGCAACGGGAGAGACAATGGTATGCATGAGTTCCAACGAAGCCATCGACTGTTCTCCACGTTACCTGGCACCCTCAGAATCTTCTAAAGGCAACGGAGGCCAAACTTAAGTAAATCCTGGTAAACATGAGAGGCAGCTCCCTTTGTCTTAGTGCTCTAAGTCTGGATCACAAAAACAGATGGAAAATGAGCCTTAAAAGAAAGATGTCAACTTACTTGTGTACTTGGGGGGGGGTGTCACACAAATCATTTAGTTAACTAAAATACTTGTGTAACAAATTTAAAATGTGAGTCTGGGAAGATGGCTTGTGACTAAGAGTGCTCGTTGCTCTTTCGGGAGAGCCAGGTTTGGTTCCCTGCACCCACATGGTGGATCCCAACCATCTTTAATTGTAGTTTCAGGGCATCTTATACATGTCTTCTGCCTTCCACAGGCACCAGGCATGGTGCACAGACACACTGCAGTCAGAACACTCACACACACAAACTAGAAGTTTAAACCTATGCCTACAGAGGCTTGTGCTCCCTTATCTAAATGACGCCGTGGGAGGTAGGCTAAGGCTGTCCAGCCGAGAAAGGAGATGATTAAAAGGCACTCAAGGATTTGTAGGTTTCCTTTAAGAGAACCACCACACTCACGCCAGTAACCATTTGATGATGGTTCAACCAATTTGATGTGTGTTCAACCAAGAGATAATACACAGAAGTCTTAAGAATGCCCAGGAGCTCCAGCCAAAAAGGGCTTCCAGAACAGCCCAGTCAGGGGCAAAGTCAGAGTGAGGTAGCAGCTGATGCTCAAAGTCTTTTTTTTTTTTTTTTAATTTAATTTAATTTTATTTTTTTAATTTACATTCCAAATCACTTCCCCTTTCCCGTTTCCTCCCTCCCCGAAAGTCCCATAAGCCCCCTTCCCTCCCTCTTTTCTCCGTTCAACCCCCTCTCATTACTCTGTCCTGGCGTTCCCCTACATCCAGTCTTTCCAGGACCAGGGGTCTCTCCTTCCATCTTTTTAGAAATCTATTGATATGCTGATTGTGTCTAGGGTATTCTGAGATTCTGGGTCAATATCCCCTTATCAGTGACTTCATACCATGTGTGATCTTTTGTGATTGGGTTACCTCACTAAGGATGATATTTTCAAGTTCTGACCATTTGCCTAGGAATTTCGTGAATTCATTGTTTTTAATTGCAGAGTAGTATTCCATTGTGTAAATATACCACATCTTCTGAATCCATTCCTCCGTTGAGGGACATCTGGGTTCTTTCCAGCTTCTGGCTATTATAAATAAGGCTGCTATGAATATAGTGGAGCATGTGTCCTTATTGCATGCAGGTAAAGTCTCTGGGTATATGCCCAGGAGTGGTATAGCCGGATCCTCCAGAAGTGTCATGCCCAGTTTTCGGAGGAGCCGCCAGAAGTCTTAACTCATCCACAGATACTTTCTTTACTCTGCTTAAAACATTCGCACCGACACCCAGCAGCTCACTGTCTGCCCTGCTGCCAGAATTCTACACAAAAGACAGACACTAGTGTCCTGATGATCTGGAGTACAATTTTTGGGTTGGTTGGCTCTTCCCTCTCACATCAGCCCACTGCTCGTGCTGTAAACTGAGCAGTCATGTTAACTCCAACACGCCCACCACTCTTGGGGAATGAAGGTGTTTCACACTCCCGTGCTGAAGACACCACAGAGCGCTGAGCTGAGCCCAATTGGATTCTGAGAACCATGTGGATAATGTCCTATAAGAAAACCTGAGGCGTCCTTTCTACTTCTGAGACTGGATGCACTGTTAGCTCTCTAGTGTTCTAAAGCAACATCAATTATGGGCCTGATACTGTGCTGTTAAAAGTTTCACTCTCGACTCTCTGAAGGAACAGTATTATAACCCAGTTTCAAAGATGAGCAGAGTAAACAGCCTGGGCATCCGTTTTCATTCCCATTCTCCACACGGCCTTTCCGCAGCACCGTGAAGGAGGAGGCCGGAAATGCGGAGACCAAGTCTGAACACAAATGGCTTCCCTCTTTGATCTCTCTCCTTAGACATTTTAACATTACATTTGGTAATTAGGTCAAAGTGAGCGATGCCACTGTTGAGAGCTACAGTTAAAGCTGAACAATTATTTCTCAGAAGATTGCTAATTAGACCGACGGGAGGCAGGCTCTGGGATGTATAATCACTGTGATAGCCGCCATCGCCGTGCAAGGCATCTCATAAATGAAAGTCATTTGAACACTTCACAGGAAGCAGCTGCAGCTGCTAAGGGAACGGGTGACATTAAGGAAATGCAGAATTTCATGGCGTTATTTCATGGACTCATATATCAGATATTAACCCATCTGAGCAGGAACAGGGCTGGGTTTCCACGAGCTGCTCTCATTTTGTACTGCTAAAGTTTGGCTTTCAGGAGAGAACTGTGGCAGTGTTAAGAATAAAGGATGTAGGGGAATGCCAAGACAGAGAAGCGAGAGGGAGTTGAATGGGGAAAAGAGGGAGGGAAGGGGGCTTATGGGACTTTCGGGGAGGGAGGAAACGGGAAAGGGGAAATGATTTTGAATGTAAATAAAAAAAAACTTAGAAAAAAAAATTTGTTTTGAGATTTATATATTACAGAAAATACAGCCAGGTTGAGTCTCCTCGTCAAACATGCTGAACCGACTTGCTTGAACTCCTGAGGTCATGAACTTTAGCTAGATCCAGTCAGGACACAGAAATCAGAGACCGACCAACTCTTCCATTTTCCCTACCCTTCCCCCACCCCCTTACTAATATCTCAATGCCCATACTCAGCTTGAAGAAGTTACCAAGAGTTGTCAACCCAGTTCCCTGGGATTTTGGGCTGGAAAGGGTTGTTATTATTAAGTTGTCTTTCTAGGAAATATAGGAATAGTCATATTTGAAACAGGGAGAAAATATAATTGACTATATAGACATAAAAAAAAAAGAATAAAAATTCAAAGAAGCACGAGCTGGTACGGAGAGACATTTGTGTTTCCCAGGTATAGAGTTTGGGCTTGATCAGCTGTACAAAGCTGTACTGTCTAATTCAGTAAATGAACATTAATCACACGTGACTGGTGCAACTTGAAATGTACTGTGGAGCACGTGAGCAGACCATAAAAAACTTAACACGAGAAAGGGATGTAAAAATACCTTGATAAAACTGAAAATGTCATCTCTTATAAAAATGATGTTTTAAATGTGTGGACTTAAATAAAATGTGTACCAACATTACTGTTGTCTGTTTCTTTTTGTTTTTCCAATGTAGCCAGTAGGAAACTTAAAACTATCCCCCTTGCCTGTTACACAGGTTAATCTTCATTTGTCAATCTGATTGTATTTAAAATCACCTTGAAAAACACACCTTTCAGTGTTTAATAGAAGCTTTTCCCAAAGGGCTTATATGAAGAAGGAGCCACAGTCTGAATGTGGGTGGGTGGTTGGCACCCTCCCCATGGGCCGAGGTCCTTAAGAGAGGAAGAAGTAGACTGGGTATCAGCACTCACCACCGGAAGCATAATCTAAGTAGCCACTTTATACACCGGCCACCAGGGGGTGTCAACCACTCCCCCCTCCTGCCATGATGGACTATGTCCCATCAAACTGTGAGCCAAGAGAAAGCTTCCTTCAGTAATCTGCTTTGTCAGGTATTTATCACAGCATTAAGAAATTGTGAGTCTATCAATGCTTTAGTTTGCATCTTGTCCCTGGGACAGGAACTAGTATAGAGACTCCATGACAGAAGACAGCATCCTAAGTTGCAGGTTTGTGAGGCACGTGCAGTGAGGTCTGTTCCCCAGGAGAGGAACACGACTCCAGAGCTGGCAAACCCACACACTGTTCTGCCCGTCTCCAGACTTTAAGCTTTGCAACAGTTGATCCAAATACAGTTGAGAATTTCTTCTAGTGATGATAGCATTTTCAGTCTCTGGTAATTTCTAAAAGCTAGTAACTCGGAGGTGAACAGGAATTATACATCCCACATACACACACCTTAAAGTCGCTCAACCAGACATTGCCAGCTTCTCTCTCCTGTGTGGTATGCCTTGAAGGCTTTCTGGAGCAACAGAAGTACATGACAATAATGATCATGTTTATGGTCCACATACGGGGCTCCCCTAAAGCAGGGGAGATACTGTTTGCTCTATGGACTCAAGTCTTAGATGATAAGATTGTATACAGCAGCATAGAAGAGGTCAAGAGTTCTTTAATGACCAAAGCCATGATAAAAAGTAAGGGCAAACTCCTCTCCCCGAGATGGAGGATAAAGCACTTGCCCTTTAGACGGGGCTCCTTCCTGCCCGTTTTCATTTTCCAAAGCATTTCATTATCTGTAAGAAATCATTCCATATTTTTGGGGCAAAGTACACAAATGTCTTTGTTGTTCATGATTCTAGTCTCTTAACTTTTTTTTTCTGGAACAGATTTAAAAAAAAGCAAATTTAGATTGTTGCAAGATTTTCCATGTCTAATCATATTAGGGCAGTGGAAGGCCTGTGATTGGACAGGAACGGGGAGGGGGAGCTAGGAGTTGGGGAGTCTCAGGGGTCACAGAAGACGGAAGGAACCAAAATGGAGTCTGACGTGGTGTTATCAAAAGGTTAGAATATTTGGGAGAAAGCTTTAATTATAACCAATTGGCTCTGAAATTACTCTATTGGCATCTTGTAATTGTGATTTTAAATATACATAAATCTAATTGGCTAACTAATCAAGCTTTAAGAGTCATGTTTTTACTGGGTATTTGAGGTGAGAGGTGGCAGACCATGGCATGAGTGGACAATTGAGCGAGATGAACTCGCAGGACCCTGCCTGAGATATGGCCAGGCTGGCAATCCTGCTGGGCAGCTGGGGTCACACGGAGCGGGACAGTGCCGGGACATGGTGTTGTGCCATGGTGGGGCAGGAGAGTTGGCGGGTTGGTCTTTTTTTAAATATTTCTGCAACATTAGATAAACAGTGATTATGGAAAAGGTTTTAGCATCATATCAGATAGGCAGAATTCAAGCCCCTATAAATATTTTACAAAAAACACATACTCAAATCTACACATGGAAACACATGTGCATTATAGACAATGTCATGACAAGTGAGCCATGAAATAAATAGAAATTTCTGGCTGTATCATGAAGATCTCTACAAATTCCAAACACCAGCCCAGGGGGTGGGTGGGTGGGAGATCTCCTAATTTCTATCTCTATGTCTGTAAGATCTTCCTGTGTATCTTGTATCTGACACCTTTAGCTTCTGACCAGGCAGAAGTGTGCTCTCTTGCTAGTCCCCATGTCCCAGTGAAGATGCCTCTACCTCTCTCTCCGTGGTTCTGTGTCTTCCTAAGGCTTCCTGGAGCTGGAGAAGCACACTGGACCCTGCTCAGCTTTACCTGCACTGGAGATAGCATACGTCACAGCTGGTGAGGAGAGAACGCAGGGGAGGCGTCTGCTCGCTCCTCTTGGGTCTTTCCTTTCCCTGTGGTCCACGTGTGTATCATGCCAACTTATGCTATTATTAACTTGGAAGTCAAGTTGGCAATTTTGACTTAACTGCTGAAACAAACAGGACATACTTTTACCCATTCTGTAACTTCTGGTGAACTTATTCGGAAATTGAGAAAGGGGTTTAAACAATATAAACCACTACCTTCACTTACGAGGACCATGGGGGACAGACAACTGGCCAGCTTGTGGTGACTTTCAGCACATCTCAGTGCACAGAGTTTTCTTTGGAAACGGATAAAGTGGGCTTACATTTCTTTCCAGCTGCCACTATCTACAGAACCACATTTGACAGCAGACCAAGATTAAGAGAAACAGTGCTGTGGTTTTATTCCTTACACTTTTCCTGTTCTACCCCACTCCCCACTGTTCCACTCTCTGGGCAGTTTAGGGGCATGGCACATAGTCTGGAAACTATAAGGCATTTTAATTTGACTGATTTCTCAGTGGATTTTCTCAGCATCTTTGCAGTAACAACAGGAAGGATGCAGCTCCCTTCAGATTCAAATGAGGCAAATGTGCTCCAGGGTGAGTCATTTAGAAGCAGAGAATTACAGAGAAAATCTCTCTGGTAGGGTGAGTGTTTCCTCCTGGGGATCAATCTCTACTTTAAACCTCAGATTTCTGGGTCCTATCATCTAAAATAACAACCGTCAAACAAACAAACAAACAAAAGGTGTGGATATGGCATAACTAGCATGACATACTCTTTAAAGAGAATTCTGGGTTTTGGTGTTGAAAGTGTTTCCAACATCTTAACAGATATTTAAAATTGTGCGGCCCAGTCTTTAAGAAATGACAAAGCCAGGTTTCAAATTATTTCTGGATTTTGAATAGTATAATAGGAAAGTCCATAGTACCTTCTTCTCAAATGTATGCAAAAACATGCAAAACTAAGGATGGATACAGTTATAATGTGGGGAACTACAACAAAGAGTCTTCTAAAATTAGCAAAGCAAAAGCGTGGGAGAGACTCGGGAGTATTATTAGTCAAATCCTTGAGTAACAAATTTTATTACTAATTTGGTTATTGGAAATTCATGATATTACCATGTTATTTACCCTGTCATGGGTCAATCCTGTCTCTCCACCCACCCTTCCATAACCACCCTCTTACCTGTCTCATCATGCATCCATCCAATACAGCCTGTCTACTACTGGTGAGCCAAAAAGATGAATACATAGTCATCCTGTCCCAAAGCTGCTTTTGGTAAAAGGAACATACAAATGATCATGCCTAAAACACAGTCCCTTGGCAGCTGTATGAGGAGTCTAATGAGGGAAGAAATGTCTCCCAGTGAAGAGATGAGGCAAGACTGCACTGAGGAGGAACACTTGGGCTACTGCTTTAGAACAAGCCTTCTTAGAAGTACGTGGGGACAGTCCTGGCTACAGGTGCAGGAGACTTGGGGGACAGGGAGCGAGCTTGAAGAAGGTCATTGCTGCTCTGAATAGATGAGAACCAGGAAAAGCCAAAGAAAGGAACTGGAGTTTGAGCTCTGGCAGCCCCTTGCATGATGTGTCATCTTGAACAGCATCTGGAACAGGGGCATGACTAGGAAGAGCTTCAGCTGTTCAAGTCAGTCTTGACTTCAGAAGAGAGGATCAGAGCAGAATGGAAAGGGAGGCTGGCAGCTGGTAGAAGGGGCGTGAATGGGAGGACTCAGTAGGTTTCTAACAGTCTGGTTGACACACGTTGATATTTGATAATTTATCACCTGCAAGGGAAACGCAAAAACTGTGTACAAACAGTTCTATGTGAACTTCAGTCCTATTTCTGTACTCTACATCTTGGTAATTGATTTTTTTTTAAAGGAAAAAAAGCCTTATGAAAAAAGTCTCAAGGAACAGTAAGGCTGTGTGTGAGAACTCCTGCTTCAATGTCTTAGCACTGGGCCTTGTCCCTCAGGCAGGGGACCCTGTCCAAGTTTGTTTTGACAGGGATCACAGATATGGATCTTTGTGGACTTCAGCATCAGGTATGGCCTCTCATAACATACTTGATGCGTGGCGAGGAAAGAAGTGACAAACATTGACGGGGACCCACAGCTAGCCTGTGGCCTTCCGGGCATGAACTGGGGCCCTTAGTGTTAACAACGTTGCCAACCTCTTAGTTGAAGACACAGAAAACTAGTTTGGGAAAGCATTTAGATGAAGAGAGTCTTGGAGAGGCGGGAAATGCTGGAAGTGATAAAGACATGGAAATACCATGATAGGCTGGATGGAGTAAAGGGTCGAAACTGAGCTGTCACACGGGAAAACAAGGCTTGAACAACAAGAAGTTACCAAGCACAGGACGGGGGACGTGTGGTTTAGCAGCAGCAAGTGTGAGAAAGATGCTGGGGGTATTAGCTGAAAGTAATTTCAGTTTGCGTCAGCTGCACAAGGCAGTCACTTAATAGTGTGCTTTAATGTGGCAGTTAGTAACCCCAGCTTTGCTTAAGCTGGGGTCCCAGAAACAGTGAGTAAGTGGGTGCTTTCCGTGTGAACAAATTGGGCGAAGTTCCTCAACGTGCTAGCCACATTGCCAAAGACAGGTTTGCTGGTCAATACTGTGTCCACCTATAGCTCAGCAGAGCTACAGGAAGGACAAACAGAACCTTGTCAAGCTAGAAGCTACATGCCATTCTCAGCAAGAATGAACTCTGACTCTCTAAACTGCAATGGTAATGCACTTTTAGGCATCAAGAGACTGACCAGTCTGAGGAGTGACAGTGCCCTCTACCCCTCCCCATACCCACTGCTGAGCCGTATGAAGAAACTCTACCTGCTGCTTGTCGAAGTGGAGACCCTCCACTCAAGGGTTCCACACCCCAATCTGGGTTTGCTTTCTTGGCGGTGGGAGAGGTAGTGTGGCCCTTGACTCACAGGCCACTTGTAAGCACAGCAGGGTATGCCATCCCACCAGAGTTGCTCTCTGAAACTCTTTCTCTCAGTGTGATAACTGTACAATTGTTACTGCCAGTATCATCTGTGACAGAAAGCCAACCAGCATGATTTCTCAGTGCAGCCTGATTATCTTTTGAACAGGAACCTTGCTGCTATTGTGTTTTCCCCCTTGAGCAGGATCCTGCTTATCTTCAGCTTGGACCCCATGGGTCTTGGTATTCATTCGGAAGAACAACAGACAAGAACCCCAGCCTTGGGCTGGAGAGGTGGCTCAGAGGTTAAGGGTACTGACTGCTCTTCCAGAGGTCCTGAGTTCAATTCCCAGCAACCACATGGTGGCTCGAAACCATCTGTAATGGGATCTGATGCCCTCTTCTGGTGTGTCTACAGTGTACTCATAGACATAAAATAAATAAATATATCCTAAAAAAAAAACCAAAAACCAAAAAAAAACAAAACCACAAAAAGGTCCCAGCCTCTACCTTCACTTGTCCAACCCAAGTCAAAGTGATTCCCTAAGCCCTACAATGCAATTGGTTGGTTTCAGCTCAGAACAGGATACTTCACTGAGAGCTTATCTTAATAATGTATCCAATGAAACATTTCTTACAACATATGTAAGTATAATACATACATATACACAGAGAACCTGCCTCTATAAACATGTGATGCATGAATAATTTAGTAGTCTCACAAGCCTTGGCTATATAGAATCTAGAACTTGTTTACAAAAGAGTAATCGTGTTGAAGGGAGGTGAGATTATGGTAGTAAAGTCTAGCGGAAAAGCTGGAATTTGCTTCACTTAGAAGAGACGACCCTTGAAGCCGCCTTTAAGTAGCCACCAAACAGGATGGGGCATCATACAGAGGAATATTCCTCAGGCCAAATGAAGGACTGGACCCAGGACCTCACACATGCTCACCCCACTACTAAGCCTATTACTGTCCCACTAGGTCCTCTTCTCATTTTAAAACTGAAGACAGGATCTAAGTTGCCAAGGCCTTGAACTCTACCGTCTCGGAAGGCACCGAATTGCGGATCTTCCTGCACTGGCCACCCAGCAACTAGGATTACGGGCCTGTGCTACCAGGCCTGGTTCAGAACTACTTCCCTGTGATTCATTTCTGATGAGAATGTCCCAAATGTGGTAGAGAATATCTAGACAGTAAATCCTTCTGGTGGAGTTTTGATGGATGGATGGAGGGTTAGACAATCAATACTAATTGGACTAGGTAGGTGATCCTGAAGGCTCTTTTAGTATAAGCACTATGATTTTATCATATGGATTTCCTTTTTTAAAATAGTCTGTGGTGTGGAAGATAACTAAGTAATATGAAAATAATGCTCTGAGACCAAGACTTTTGAGAAACTGAATTCCTTGTTGCTTAGAAGCCAAATAAATCTACATTCTGATGGGAACAGGCAATTGGTAAACCCACACGGAAAGCAAATCATGAGAAATACACAAAATGACAACACTGCAAGAAACTTTTAACAACAGTTCCTTTAGAAACTGATAGATTAATAACAATAGAAAAGATTAGCAAGTATGAGGCTTAATGTGTATTTATTTACAAATCAGTTCTCTCAGCCCTACTATAGAATAAATTTTGTGGAAATCTTATAAATATTTTATTTTTTAGTTAGAAACCCTTAGCAAAATGACTATTAAAACCTGTCATCGATTCGGGAATTTAAAAACTACACTGATAATAACTCATGAATCAAAGAAGAAACAGTTATAACATGTTTTTGAACTTTTCATAACGGATGGAAAGTACTCCAAGTTAAACTTGGGTAGAGTCCTCTAAAGTGGTACTTGGAAGAAAGCAAAAGAGTAAAAGATTGAAAGCAGGAAGCGGAAAAGAAAAAGAATCAATAAATCAGAAACAAAGATATACTAGAGAAGATGAATAAAAAGTCTATTTGAGAAAATTAACAAAATACAAGTTATATCAAGAAAGCCACAAAACTGGTGTACATTAGGAACAGGAACAAGAGTGTAGACTCAGCAGAGATGGAAATGAGAGCATACCATGAACACTGCATGCCATGAAGAACTTCATAGAAAAGGTCAGCTATTACTGAAGTAAGAAAAGAACCCCAAGCAGTAATGTTAACTGTTAAAGAGACTGACTCACTAGCTAAAACTATTGATTTTCACCAAAACCACCAGGGTCAGATAGGTTTAGAGGGGAGAACAAAAATCAGAAAACCATTTTTAAAAAAAAAAAAAAAGAAAAGAAAACCAGAAACTAACCAACACAGTGACCCACCCTCTTTAAATTTACAAATGTAAAACGCCTACATAAAATCTGCTCAACTTACTCCAACCACACATAAAATATATCATGAGTAATTTGGGTTATAACAATAATTCAGTTTTACTTTATTGTGGGTCCTTATCTTCTACCTTGTTGGAGACAGGGTCTCTATGTTGTTCCCTGCTACGTACACCAAGTGACTTTCTGAAGATTTAGTCTGTAAGTCCCATTTCTTGGTCAAGCACTATGATCTGGATGGGCTACCACCCGGGCCTGGCTTATACATTCTGGGGATTCAGTTTAGGGTCTCGCACTTGAAATCGTTCTACTCACTGAACATCTCCCCAGCCCCAGAAATACAACTGTTCCTTACTGTATTGGACAGAACTCTGGGCCTTACACATATTCAGTAAGGACTTTATCCTGAGTCACACACAAACAATTGTTTAACTTTAGAGAATTGATAATAACCACCCTCTTATCAGATCAAAAATGAAAACAGATGTTAAAAAAAATTCAAAAATAATTTTAGCTTAATGATTTTTGAAAACATAAAATCTGAGTAAAGTACAATCAAAAGGTAATTTTCTTATAAATATACATACACAAACATACACACACATACTACACACACCACACACACACACACACATTGCAAGACAGGGTCTCACAGTCTGGAACTTGCTATACAGACCAGACTAGCTTACTAGCTTGCTTGCTTGCTTCCTTCCTTTCTTCCTTTCTTCTTCTCCTCCTCCTCCTCCTCTTCCTCCTTCTTCTCTCTCTCTCTCTCTCTCTCTCTCTCTCTCTCTCTCTCTCTCTCTCTCTCTCTCGACAGGGTCTCACAGTCTGGAACTTGCTATATAGACTAGGCTAGCCATTTTCATTCATTCATTCACTTATTCACTCACTTATTCACTTATTTATTTATTTATTTATTTATTTGACAGGGTCTCACAGCCTGGAACTTGCTATGTAGACCAGGCTAGCTTCCAACTTTCAGGAGATCTGCCTCTTTCTGCCTCCCGGGTGCTGGGATTAAAAGGTGTAAACCATTAAAAGGTGTGAATATGGTGATGTTCAGACTTTATTTTTAAAATGTGTATGCGTGTTTTGTCTGTGTGAGGATGTGTATACATGAATGCAGCTGCTTTCAAAGGCAAAAGTCAGAAATGCAGATTCCTCTAGAGTTAGAGTTACAGATGGTCATGCATTACCCAAAGAGGGTGCTGAGGACTGATCTCAGGTTCTCTTAACTGCTGAGCCATTTCCCTAGCCCCCAAGGGATCCTTTCTTAACTGTAATAAAGCACCACACTCATGGGCACCACACTCAAGGGTACTATACTCAAGGGCTCCATACTCACTCAAGGGCACCATACTCACTCAAGGGCACCATACTCACTCAAGGGCTCTATACTCAAGGGTATCATACTCAAGGGCACCACACTCACTCAAGGGCACCATACTCAAGGGCATCATACTCAAGGGCTCCATACTCACTCAAGGGCACCACACTAAAGGGCTCCACACTTACTCAAAGGTACCACACTCACTCAAGGGCACCATACTCAAGGGCATCATACCCAAGGGCACCACACTCAAGGGTACCACACTTACTCAAGGGCGCCATATTCATGGGCATCATATCCAAGGGCACCACACTCAAGGGCACCACACTCAAGGGCACCACACTCAAGGGTACCATACTCAAGGGCACCACACTCACTCAAGGGTACCACACTCAAGGGCACCACACTCAAGGGCATCCATCATACTCAAGGGCTCCATCCTCAAAGGTATCATACTCAAGGACTCCATACTCACTCAAGGGCACCACACTCAAGGGCATCACACTCAAGGGCTCCATACTCAAGAATGCATGCCGACAACCCTCCTTCATCATCAGTAGTCAACCTGTGCTAGCCATGCTTTTTAAAACTGCTGTATTATCACCCCTGTCGGAGTGTTAAGTTAGGAGAAGTAAGAGACCAAGAAAGAAGAACTGCAATTATTTAAGACAGTGGGACTGGTTATACAGAAAACCCCAGAGGACACGGATTAAGTCTGGGGACTGACTGATAAGCATCAGTTAAACTGTCAAGTATGAAAAACTGTGTAGCACTGGTCAGGGAAGGTAATTTAAAAGAACACTGGCTTCATTCTCTTGATCTCCATCTTCTGCTCTTCACCAAGCACTTCACCCAGATAAGCATGTGATGAAAAAACAACTAAGACAAGCAGGTAACCTAATTACACTGCAAAAGTACGAGTCAGGGACCGTAATTTCACTGAAGCCATTTCAGATTCTAGACTACTCTGTGGCTCCCAGCAAAACTCCAAATTCTATTTATTACCAGAATCACATGTAGAAATTCCAGTTCCCTACATCTTTACCTCAAATGAAAAGCAGGGCTGAGAGGTCCTGCTGTGTGAGCATGTGGATCTAAGTTTGCACCCCCAGCACCCACATAAGCAGTGGATGCTACAGTATCCCTCTATGACCCCGGTGCTGCGGGCAAAGATGCTTCTCTGGAGCTCTCTGACTAGCCAGTGTGATGAAATCAGTTAGCTCCAGGTTCATGCATACACACTCTGTTTCAAAAACTAGGATGGTATCCCAGCACTAGGGAAGGAGAAATAGGCAGATCTCTGTGAGTTTAAAACTAGTCTGGTAGTCTACACAGAAAGGCCTAGGTTAGTCAAGGCTACAAAGTAAGACCCTACCTTAAACAAAATAAAACACAACAAAACCATAGACAAACTATGGAGGAGATAGGTTACAGAAGGTTTTTAGCATAGACATCTGGCCTCTGCGTGCATGTACACACTCACTTGAACACGCGCATACACACACACAAGTTCTAACAAAACACACAGACATACACACACACACATGCAAAGAGGGAGAAGGGGGAGAGAGAAGTGGGGGGGAGAAAGAAGGCCAATACCTTTCTTTTACATGATTTAGAATCAATGCCAGCAGGAACAGAACCTCCAAAATGGTACCCACATTGGGTAGGAGACAGGTGTCATAAAGGAGACACTGGTAAGACAAGAGGCAGAGATGAGAATGTCAGAAATTCCCTTCATCTCCTTGAAAATATTCTTAAAGGCAACCTTGAAAGAAAAGGCTGAAATCTCATGAGGCACCACATGCCATCTCTACGGAAGAGCTGCTTGAGCCACAGTCTGCACTCCGAGTCCAGACTCTGTGGCACTGTCGGTGTGGGAGCTGTGGGTGTGGGAGCCATGTCACCAGGGAAGCATACGTGGACACGCTCTTCTTCCCTGAGAGGTTGAGTGAGAGTGCACATGAGGCTTACAAACGACACTGACTTTCTGTATCCATGTGGATCTGAATCAGCCATGAGTTTAGTAAAAAGAAGGTTATCTGAGCACACTATGTGATGGTATTACCTTCGAAACATGTTAAACGCCTAACTGACTGTAAACAATTCGAATCAACAAAACTTGAGAGACAGTTTTCCTATCTGATTGACTGGTTGACTACTGATTATCGAGTACTGATTAAGTGTATATTCTTATAATAATATACAGCACAAAATACGAAATGTGAAATACATTTCCTGATACAGAAAAATATTTATGATACATTGTTAAGTTGTTTTAAAGCAGGACATAAAACACTTGGTATAAGTTTGAAATCATTTGTTAAAAATATTTAGATTTATAGCAGAAAAGGACATTGAGCAAATACTAACAAAATATGTACTTAACTTTGTACAGTAGAACAATGCCTTTTGCTGTTTTTCTGTATTCTAATGACATCACACTTGGAGTATGCGCTGCCCACAATCATGAAAACACTTCCATTTAGCAGGGACTTCAGAGATTTTTGAAATAGTAACTAATTACCTTTCTGACAGTCCAATCCAATAAAAAGTCAAGTGCTTAGTAACAGCTATGCTGGACCCGGGTCTACCAGTGTCCCCAGGAGACACTGAAAGGATTCTGGCCAACCCAAGAAGACACCTACATCTCTTGCTTACTCTCAACACTCAGTGCCGCCACCACCAGAAAAGAAAGAGGCCAGCCCAGGTGTGGGGCAGCTGGAACTGTGCAGACTGCTGGGTTCAACAACTGTGCATCTCCTTATCCTACCACTTCCTGCTTAACAGCCTTCTCCAACTGAAGTATCTGAGCCACGCAGAGCTCCCAGAACTTTCCTAGCAAATCTCCACTGCTCCTAGTATACCTTCCCCCGCCCCAGCTGTGCACCCATGGGTCCCACTGGAATCCTTTGCTCTAGGGAAGTTCCTTCTCAGCTTCACAGGCCCACTGTGGTCTCCCCATCTCAATCTCTTGGCTGGTCCTCAATAACTAGTCATTTGTGGCTAGGTCTACAGTATAGCAGTTCTCTTCAATATATTGGTTCTCAAGTTCAGAAGAGGGACATCAAGATGGGGTCCTTTTGCCAGGCATCTTTGCAGGCTCAGGCTTTCCCTCCCTGTCTGTTGGTCTGTTTTCATTCCACTCTCTTCCTGGGAGACTCGACTCTCACTTAGCTGTGTAACTGAATGGTAAATCCTGAATCCAGACACCCAGGACAGGGACCTTGCCTCATCCCAAGGCCCAAGGATGTTGCAGCCTCCATGTCCAGTTCCATCATGGACTGTGAACATTTTGTTGCTATGGGCCATGTTGTTGCCTTTCAGGACTTTAGCGGGCTATGTTATATACTCACTTATTTTCATGCTTTCTCTCTTCAACACCCTGTTCCTTACTGTTTTCTCCATGCCAGGCATGGTTTCCCTAAGTCTCATAATTTTAATACCCAGCTGCCCCAACTCCACTGTGTGCATCTCTGTGGCAAAGGCTGTCCACTGCGGCTGTCTGTTGCCAGAGAATCTAGCAGCGGTCTCCAAATGTATTTAAGAAATATTTAACTGACTGAAAAGAGAAAGAGAGAAGGAACAAGGCAGAGGCTGCAGGATTCTGTCTCCCGTGTGGTCTGACTAGAGATGGTGGAAAATGTCTGGGTGGGGTGGGGGGGGGGTGATGACTGGCTCTCCCATCGCCAGTGGAACCTTCATTTTCCCCCTGGGCCTGTGTCAGGACCAAATGAGAGAGTGATGTATATGAAAACATCCTTTTAAGTTGTAGAATACTTTACACATGAAGCGTTACCATCATCTATTTGCACTGCCTAGCCCTCGCTATGGAAAGTTTAGTCAAACAGAAAGTCAGCAAGTCACCCTTCTGCAAGTTCCTGCCAGCAGCAGCCAAACAACAACAACAACAACAACAACATCTGACAGCCCTCCTGACAATACCCAAATGGAAAATCCAAACGAGCAAGAGGCACACACCCAGGGAGAGGGAGCAAACCACACTGCCTGCAGGAAGCCTCTAATGGCCTCCGCACTCCTCCGGCACCCTTCCAGATGCTGACATTTAAGGAAACCCAACTTCTGCACTCCTGGCAGCTGTGGAGTACAGGACATGTGTCTCCAGTGCCTGGCTGGCTGTGGCAGCAGGGATGAACAAGGACAGAAGATCCATAAGCAAGACTCAACTGAAGGTCTAACAACACGCTTTAATGTGTGCTATGCAAAACTGAGCCAGCAAGCTTGCAGGGTAGGGAGACATCAAGAAACAATAAAAATCATTCTGGGGAGAAAGGCAGCGGTAGCCTGTGTGGGCAGGAATGTTTCGGTGCCCGCACATCCCAGCCTCCTGCAGTAGGCTGGCAGAGGAGCCCAGGCTGCATTCAGGCTTCTGGAGAGGAAATGACCGGAAATGCAGGTACCCATGCTCTTCAGCATGGCGGAACTACGCCTCCCCTGGCAAGAGTTCCACTGCTTAGAAATGCCAGCCTTTGATTCCAGTCTCTGTACAGGAATGTCACCAATCACTCCCAGTCAGTATTCACACACTGGTCCTTCAAGAAAAAAAACACCAGCCCGAGCACTACACACAGAATGGTGGAGAACAGACAGTCCATTTTCACACGATGGCACTATGGTGTGAGAACAAGTGTTCACACCATCAGCCGCTGGAGGCAGGGATAGGCCTAAGGGCAGGTCCCTTGATCAACTCCACAACATGCCACACACCTCTGTCAGAGAAAATGGCAGAGAAATAAAGCTAGCTGTCTTCACATACTGTTTTCAAGTTCAGAATTTACAAATTTTTCTGTGGGTGAGCCCCAAAGAACCTGGGCAACTTCACCCAAATCTCAAAGGCAGTGAAGATGGTGTCGGGACTTGCGGCCCAGACTGATCACAGAGCTTGTTCACCATGCTTCAGAATGAAGCAAGAAGGTGCTTCTCGTTCACAGATGCTCTCGGCATCATGAAGAGCCAGCTACCAGTGTAAACACCAGAGTCGCATCTCCAACTCAACTGGGATTTGGAAAGTGAAGCTGAAAGTCAGTGAGAAGGGCTGTTGTGAAGACGTCTTGGTCTCCTGGTGTACCCATCATTTTGGAGTCCGTAGGGACCTTGGGGACCCGCAGGTGGCTGCCTTTGCTCCCCCAGGTGCTCCCCTCTCCCCAGCAGACTGAAGCAGAAATGCAGAGCCTTTTTTGAGCTAGAGCACACAGGGTCCTGTGATGGTGCAAAGAGCTTTCTGCTGGGCAACAGGAAGGACTCCCAGGTTACCCGTCCAGGATCTCCTTACCCCCTGAGCAGGAAAACTCCATCATGTATCCCCTGAATGAGCGTCTCTGCCTCCAACCATCCCTGCCTATACAGTCAAGCAGGTAGGCAGCAGCTACTGGACAGGCCAGCTCATCATCAAAGCAGGACTGGACTGAAGCTTTGGAGTGGGTGGCTGGATTGCTTTCTTTCTTGTGTTGTGTACCCCGCCAGGAAAGGTTATGTTTTTGCATGTGGGAATCACTTCAACACGTATGCTGTGTGTGCAGTGTCCTTCTGACAACAAGGGAAAGACATCACATGGAGTCTTACATAAGTGGCGTAAGCTGGAGTAAAAGGCCATCTTTCCTGTGTTTGCTGTGGACTTCCCAAGGACAGCTCAGTGGGGAAGCTTACTTACTGGGCAGCAGGCCCACAGCAGCGCGGCCTTCTGGGAGATGCTCCACTTCTGTGTTGGGCTCCTCCCTCTCCCATCTCCATGAAAATCCAAGCAAGTCTCAAATCAGTCATATGGGCAGAATGCAACAGGGTAGAGGTTCTGGAAACAGCTTTTGTTTCATCCACTGCTTGGCGTTAAGACAAGCTTTGTTCTGTTGATATCCCCCAACCCGCGTCAACATTTTACTGTGACAGCTTTCACGACTTTCAAGTCTTGCTTTGAAAGCCCAAATTACCACTTAGCCATTACCATTGATATCACGATATGTTTGCTTTACGGCTTAGGTGCTCATATACCATGGAGCTTGCAATTACTATTTCCTCAAGGTTTCCACTCTTAGGGGTGTGGGGAGGGAGTATACACGTGCGCCCTTACAGGCTAGGAGAGCTTCGCAGATACGTTGGTTCTTAGTGCTTCAGTTTCTACATATAAAATGTCGCCCGTAGCATCTCTGGGTGCTGCAAAGAGGCCAGGAGAGTATGGGAAATACAAACCTCATTCTGGCTCGGTACGAGGGAGGGTCACACAGCCAATTTTAGTTCTCAAACTATGTTTTCTTTCTAATCTTTAGAACAAAATTGAATCAATTGAAAATATAACAGCATCAATTCAGAGACAAGATAATCAAGCTCATGGTTGGAGCTGGTGAAGCGCATGGCGGTCTTTTATGTTACTGTTTACTCTTGTGAATGGAAAGGTTTCTATGACTAAATGTTTTAAAAAGCAAATTTGTCACTGATTCTTGTCAAGCAAAAATAAAACCTGAGTCTATTATTTCCTGTGTTTGAAAGATTGAATAAGAAGCCTCTGTGGTAAGCAGTGAGGCTGTGGCTCCTGATTCAGGGCTGGGGTGCCCTTATCACCTCTCTCAGAGGTGGGGGAGGGGGAGCATGGCCCAGTGGTCTGTGAAAGCCCCCAGATGATCTCACTGCAGGGTGAGAACTCGGTGCAGGCAGAAAGTGCAGAAACCACACTTTCCAGCGGATTAACTGTGAGAATCAATACTTTGCATAATGCAAAACTGGGCCTCCAGCTCCTCACAGGCGGAGGAGAGTGGGGGGCCTCTGACTTAGCAGAATCAACTGTTTTTAAGTGAGCAGCCTGCCTCTGTTAAGTCAGGGCGGGTTAGCTAAGTGCCCACTTGGCCTGCATTCTCTTACCTCGCTTACGGACTCAAACTGGAAGAGCTAAGTTATCCTTTGGCTCTCAGACTCAGGGCCTTGGAGAACACGGACATTTTTACACAGAAGCAAAAAGGAAATCGCCATGCCCTTTACAACACAACTGTCCCCTCTGGCCCTAGTCCCGGTTCCTGTCTTTCCTGCTGAGGCGCATGTCCTCCTCCTCTACCTTCACTGCCTGCTGAGGAAGACAGAGAGGCTTCAAAGAGAGCAAGAGATACAAGCAGGGAGCCCCGCCCCAGGACAGGGATGCAGGAGTGGAGGGATGGGATCACGGGAAGTCACCTTGACTGGCTCAGCTACCACAGAGACCAGACCCGTCGGCCATTCTGTAGAGTTCCTGAATAAGGCAGGGGGAGGGAGAAAGCTCCTGAGAGAGGGAACCTTGCACATGTGCACACGGTCAGCCTCGCAGTATACTTGTATCAGTGGAAGATGGACTCAATTGTGTTCCCTTTAGGGTTCGTGGACTGAAGCCCGATCTCTCAAAGTGACTCTATTAAGAGACAGGGACTTTGAAAGAGGTAATTAAGGTTAATAAGGTCACACGCAGGTGTAGGCCTTTCAAAGAGGGGAGGAAGACTGAAATGGAGATCAGTCGGCAGAGTGCGTACCCGCGGTGCACAAGTTCTGCCTGGATCCGCACACCATATACGTCTGGATATGTCAGTGAATTTCTGTACCTCAGCACATGGGAGGTGGAGGCAGCAGAGACAGAAGTTCAAGACCATCCTGTGCTACACAGGGAGCTCCAGGCTAGCCAGGGTTTTTTTTTGGCTGGGGGAGGGGGGCTATTTGTTTTTGTCTGCTTGCTTTTCTTTCTTCCATGAGACAGGATTTCACTGTGTAGCCCTGGCTATCCTGGAACTTACTCCGTAGGCCAGGCTGGCCTCCACCTCACAGAGGTCTGTCTGCCTTTGCCTCCTGAGTGCTGGGAGGGAAGGTGTGTGCCGCCACCACCCGGCTTTCTTCTCTTCCGAAATTTTACTTTATTTACTTTCTAAAACAGAACAAAACAAACACAAAACAACAAACTAAGTAAGAAGAAGAATCCTGACTTAGACCCAGTACTGTGGAGAATGTGGCAGGAAGACTGTGTAAGCTCAAGGCCAGCCTGGGCTACGTAGTGAGACAAACTAATAATGGTAATTTTAAAACCCCCTAAGAAGTCATTTTAAAACAAGAACTAACAGAAGGTAGCACACACAGAACGGGCCATGCGAGCACGCCGGGGAGGCTCTTGCCATCAACAGGTCAAGACCTTCAAGAAACTCACGCTCTGGCATGGTGACGTCAGACTTCTAGTATCCAGACTGTGGGAAACCTATGTCTGCCTCTTAGCTCCCCTTGGCCCTGAGTCTCAGACCTTTCCTTACTGCTCCCTGAGCTGACTAATATACCAAAGGTGTCCTAGATGGAAACAAGCATCCGGAAGGGGCCTGTGTCTGTTTCTCTGATGTACTAAGGGTTCTAGACCACATTACACTGTTCTTTCAGTCACAGTTTCCAGCAGCTGAAATCAAAAAGAAACAGTGTGGGACACGGAGAAGGATGCGCCAGCCTGAGAGATCGAGAGGATGGGGTCGTCTAAAATAACTTTCCACTAAGAATGCTTGAGTGTTGAGTGTGGTGTGCGCTGGAACTACACTTGGGTCCTCTGTGATCTGAGCTGCAGAGCCAACCATCCTTCCCGGCCCTCGGAAGGACTCAGAGGAGGAGAGGAGTTCTGAAGCCCCGAGAGGGAGCACGGTTGGTGTGGGTTTGCTGCTGGACTGCACATGAAGTGTAACAGCTGATGCGGTGGGAGGCACTGGACAGAAAGCACAGGGACTCCAGTGCTTCGGCCTTTCTAGGCCAGGGCACAGGGCCAAGCTGACTGGGAAAGGTCTGAGGGAAGAGAGCATGGAGACTGACACAGGGCGGCGACGAAGGTCTTTTGTGGGGCAGTGGTGGCACAGGCTTTTAATCCCTGCACTTGGGAGGCAGAGGCAGGCAGATCTTTATGAGTTCAAGGCCAGCCTGGTCTAGAGAGAATTTCCAGGACGGACAGGGCTACACAGAGAAACCCTGTATCGGGGGAAAAAAAAAACTTAAATAAAGGTTTCCAGTACCCAGGCCACCTCAGGAAACCAGCCTTTTAAACACAGCAGTTGATGTCCTTTTCTACTATAGCACACTGAAAGGGCCAAGGTGAAATGTCCCTGCTATGCCCTATGGCAGAGATACTCAACCTGTGGGTCTCAACGCCCGCAAGGGTCGCATATCAGATAGTTATGTTATGATTCATTAACAGTAGCATCATTACAGCTAGGAAGTAGCAACAAAATACTTTTATGGCTGGGGTCACCACAACACGAGGAACTGTATTAAAGGGTCTCAGTATTAGGAAGGTTGAGAGCCACTATTCTATAGGGTCAAAGAACCAACAAGGGTAACTTGGACAGGCAGCTACAGAAAGGTATAGAAGAGTGGTGGGTGGGGGAGGGGTACTGTCCACACAGACTGTATTTTCCGTGCTCGGTCAGCAGGCGCTCATTTTCTGCAGCAGTAACAGAATGCTTGAGAGTGGGTCACTTACAGAGCAAGGAGGCTTATCTGAGCTCACAGATCTGCCTGGCTTCTGTGGGAGAGTGATCCCAGAGGGAGAGAGGAGGCAAGAGGAAGCAGAGAGGGCAGAACTCGCTCCAGCAGTTCTTCTAAGAATGAACCACCACCGTGAGAGAAGCACCAGCCCTCCTCTGGGCACAGGACAGCACCTTTCACGGAGGCTTGTGAGGAAATCCTGATTTATACTGAGCACCCAGCACCATGTGTGCACAACGCTGCCGTCTGTGATCAGTGAGTGGCAGACACAACAACACTTTATCTTTTTGCCCATGGCTTGTCTAAAACCTTAAGACATACTGAGATAAAAACCAGGTTAGCAATAAGAATTAGTGCTCCTAAAATAAAATGGTGGCCTGCCCTTCACCTGCTGGTGTCTTAACAGCCAGGTTCTATAGTTTCTCTGTGAATATTTCCTGATGGTACCAATGTGTGCAGTGGTGTGTGTGTGTGTGTGTGTGTGTGTGTGTGTGTGTGTGTGTGAGAGAGAGAGAGAGAGACTGAGACTGTGTGTGTCTGAGAGAGTATGTGTGTCTGTGTGTGTGAGATTGTGTGGTATATGAGTGTGATTTTGTGTGTGTGTTCTGTATGAGAGTATGTGTGTCTGTGTGTGTGAGACTGAGTGGTGTGTGAGTGTGGGTGTGTATTTGTGTGTGTGGTGTGTATGAGAGTGTGTGTGTACGTGACTGTGTGCGGTATGTGTGAGTGTGTGTGAGAGTGTGTGTGTCTGTGTGTTTATGGGTCTCCTGCTCCCAGTCTGCTTTACAGGTACGTTCCTATCACAATTTTCTTCACACAGTAATTGCAGGATATTATTTTTATCCATTAAATAAATCCCTCTGTACTGTGTGCCATGACTGTGTGCCCCTCTGATTTCCCAGGGCAGTACCAACCATACACTCTATCTGCAAACGCCAGAGGATTTGACAGACAAAATATCCTCCATGGTGGCAGGTGTAAGAGCTTGAAAAACACTCAAGTTGTGCATCTGAACATATTTTAGGACAAGCCAGTCAAGGTATGGGCTGCCTACAGCTCAAGTCTCCATAAGGCTGACGAATGCAATTGAGTCCAAGCGAGCGGTTCTTACACTCTTATCTGGGCCCAGTTCCCAGGACACCGACTGGGCACTGAGACCTTTGCTATCCCCTTGAGAGATTCCAAGACAGGCTCCAGGTCAAGGGCCACTTAGGTAAGTTTCATCTGCCCAAAGCCTTGGCTCTTTCCTTCCCTGTACCTCCTTTTCCAGATAACCATTAGTATAACACGCAAAAGTAAAACATTTTTACTCAGGAGATAAACTAAACCTGGGGACCACAAGACACTTGTCAAGAGTCAATGACAGTCTCTGGCTTCTTAGGACAAATACAGCCACTAAAAAGACACTGTGAGGTGAACAAGAGCTAGTCACCCAAGGGAATAAAGATGGTGGTAAGGCAGGAGTAAGAGAGTGTGTGCACACACGGGCGAGCATTGCTTTAGGGAAGGGTGGGAGCAGAGGCAGGCCTTCCTTCCCATTGTTCTGATTCCACATCACCTCACAGCTACGCCATCTCAAGGGCAGGTTTCAGGCAGTCTGGGAAGAGGAAGAACCAGATCAAGCTACAACCTCAAGAACACACCACTGAGGGAATCAGGAGAACCCATGTACCACTCAGGACAACGGTTGGTTTGGGTGCCACCCTTCCTTCAGTCACTGTATGACCTCAGAAAATGCACTGCAGGTGTATCCAGTGTGTCACCGAGAGTGGTGGGAGACCACCACTCTGGGCCCCAGGTAAGAACATAGACAATCTGTTCCCTACCAAGCTTCAGGTTCTACCAATCAGTTTGTGTGGGGTGATCACTGTAGATCAGGCTTCTTGGCCCCATTCTCCTGCAAGACTCCTCCCCACACCATGATTATGGTCTAATAGTTCATGCAATGGCATCAACAGACGAAGAGCTGCATCTGACAGAAACAGAAGCTGACCTTTCTAATGCTTTACTATATAATAGGATATTATATAATGACTGACCAGTCAAAAGGAAACACTGGGCTGGGGAGATGCTTGATGGGTAAAGTGCTTGCTTTGCAAGCATGAGGACTGAGACCCGAGTCAGGATCCCCATACAAAAGCTGGGAATTGTGACACAGGTCTGGAACCCCAGTGCTGGGAGTGTGCAGAGAGAGCATCGGGCTCGCCAGGCTCGCTCCCAATGTGATGAGCTCCATGTTCAGGGAGAGACCCTGTCTCAAAAGGTGGAGAGAAGAGAGGATGGCGTCAGCACCAGTCCTGGACCTCCACCTTTATATATGAGGCAGGGAGTGCACCTCACATACAAGCACACGACACATGCAACACATACATGCATGCAACACACACACACACACACACACACACACGACACAGAATAACACAACAAAAGAGGGACCTGAAACTGGGTGTGGTAGAGATGTCTATAACCCATTACTCCAAAGGCTGAGAGTATTAGGTTAAATCTCCCAATACCATCCCCTCAAAGGAGGCATTTGTGACATTTAAGAATATGCAATACCTATGTGTTCTACGATATCACTGAGAAACTACTAGATAATAAGTACTTAAAGAACCTATTGATTAGGAAGGAATGCATTATAATGTCAACTTGGTCTTGAAAAAAAGTGCCCTTAAGTTACTTCTAAGAAAAAGAATCTTGAGAAGTCCCAAGGAGAAAGCAGAGCTACGCTCTGGCACGCACCAGTGTTTCCAGGGTGTGGCCTCCCTGGCTGCCAGGGCAGAGGCAAACTGCTGAACTGGCAGTTATGGTCACACGAAGCATCTCCCTGCAATTAGGGTGCCAGGGGAAATGGCACAAGGAGGAGAGAAGAATGTGGCCTCAGATCGGGGGAGGTGAGAGCACTGATTAGGTTTCTCTGGGGAGATTCAAGTGAAAGACCAAGCTGCTGTCACTTTGGCCTGCTACTGGGCCCAGGAATGTAGCCAGGAGTCACCATGAACACACCTGAAAGGTGACTCCCTCAAAGTGAGGCATGTGGGAAGATTAAGATACATAGTTTCAAAGGTGTAATCTAAAGGTTACATGACACACAATAACATTTAGGGTAAACATTGGGTTAGAGAAGATACATTATAAACAGCAAGTTTACTGGTGTTGAAACAATGATTCAGTCTGCACTAGTGAGTTCGGCCCCTGGAAGGCTTAAGGTGGTTTGAATAAACACTGAAAGCCAGGAGGTGACCTGTCAGGTAACTCGCTCTGGTTGCTACTGGCAAGCAGGCTATTTTCCCTTCAGGAAGCAGGGGAAGTAATGCCAGGAGATTCAAGCTGATCACGTCTAATTGGCAGGGCACTGCCCCTCTCTGCCTAGAGGGTGGTTAAATCTTTTAACCGGGAGAAGGATGGTGTTCTCGCACAGTGAAGGAAGGTGACAGAAGCTCTCAGTCTGCGCTGCTGCTGCCCTCCAAACTAGAGTAATTCTCTTTAAAGCAGGATAGACCTCACGTGCTGTTCTCAATCAGGAGCCTCCTGGAAGTTATTTCTCTCTTCGCTCTGCTTTAGTTCTTTCCTGGGTACATGCTACAGATTTTGCTGTGCTGTGTACACACGGATACACACGGAAGACAAGTGAGCACAAAATGGGCAAATGCAGGACTTGGGGCAGTTTGAAAAGGAAAATCCTATGACATTCAGAGGGAAGTACCATTTAAAGGCGACATAAGAAATATCTACTGTGCTTTTAATCAACTAATCAGAACTCTAAGGCTTTGATTTTAGGAAATCCAATGCCTTGGAGTATTAAATAATCCAGTTAAATAATGCTTTTGTAAAACCAGCTTTCCCATCTTTGCAAATCTAACAACCTATAAATCAAAGCAGTGTCATAGTTTCACTGCAGGATAATAGTTTCTTATGCAGAGAAGAAACCGTGAGGAGCAAACATTCAAAGGACAAAGGAAAATCCTGTTTGTAAACACAGCCACCATCAGGCTGCCTCAGCCAGCAACAGTGCTGGCTACAAACAGGGGCTGAACTTTACATGAACAACCAACTGCTGATGTATATGTAAGTCAGGGCAGGACATACACAGACCCAGACTTCCAGCTGCTCATCTGAACTCTAACAGCACCTGCTCCTTTCAGAAGTGAGAGTCGTACACGGCCTCAGCAGTTTGGGGACCTTCCCAGACTGACAGGATCTGCAGTCTGAGGAGGGAAATGCGGAATGGGAAATAGACAGTGGGGATCCTGGGCATGGAGGCACTGAGAGAGCCTAGATGACCACGGTGGGCAGGGGTGGCTTGAGGTGAGCTCCACTTCACTGGCTGTGTGACCGTTGTAAGTTACATCAGCCATCTGAAGTGTGTGCAAGAAGAAAGCAAAAGAAACCGTACATGCAAGGAGGCCGTGAGACACTAGGTTACAAGAAGCACTCCGCAGCTTACTCCTTCTGATCCATAAAGGCAGGAGAGAAAATGTGTAGTACAATCTGCTATTACAATAAACTCTAGCTAACTACCATAGAAATCAAACATATGAAGATGTTTATCATATGGTACAGAGAATTCAAGACGAGAGAGAGAGAGCAAAAACTATCAGGCAGTCTTCCAAAAATAACTAGGATCCAGGCAAAGCTCACACAGACACCTGACACAACCAGATGAGAGGGAGAAGGCTCGGTCACAGTCTCAAGGATGGAAAACAAGCTGACATCACCTGCCCTGTGGTGTGGCATCATATTAGACACAAGGCATCACTTACGATGCATTCTTCCTGAAAACTGTTCAATCTCTATTTTCACAGATTCATACTTAGAACCAAAACATCGAGATACTCGTTGTTTCTAGATATCTCAGAAAATGACTTATGTATGTATGTATACATACACATACACACACACACACATATAATTTCATGTATGATTTGAAGAGAATAGAGCAGATATATTACACATAGAACAAATAGTAACTTGAAGTAAACTTAGAGGCGTCTGTGTCATTGCTTACTGACCAGCAGGTTTGACATTTTTCAAAACTAAAAAGTTTGGGTGCTGGAGAGATGGCCCAGCAGTTAAAAGCAAGTACTGCTCTTCTGGAGGTCCTGGGTTCCACACCTCTGGCCTCTGTGCCCTTGCACTTAGGAACACATAAACCCCATACGGACACAGAAGGATACACGGTTAAACAAAGTAAAAAGAAAATAAAATATTAAAAGTTGGTGAAAAAAGGCAGAGAGAAGATAAAACAACTACTACGACCACCTCCAAACACAGAAGATGGTGGTGGGGAGCAGGTACTACCCTACCTGAGCATCCATGGGGACATCTTCCTTCCATGCACTCTCTTCAGTATTCAATTTTACCACTTTAATGAATCTGGCACATGTTCATTCAAGTAAGTGTGCCACTGTTCCAGCTTCTTTGCTGGCTGACACCCAAACCAAACTTTACACAGAGCTCTGTCAGCAGGCAGTGCTAATAATCCTCGAGGTAGGATGAAGCCTTAGAGTAAATCCACAACTCAGGATGCTGACACCTATCAGGGATGCTGACGTCTCTATCAGAATGAGTTCTTAAAGTTTTATTTTTTGAACTGTTTGTGTGTGTGTGTGTCTGTTTGTCTGTCTGTCTGCCTGTCTATCTGTTTATGGAGACTTGGGCTGCGGGTGGTTGTGAGCTGACCAAGAAGGATGTTAGTAACAGCACTTGGGGCCTCAGGAAGAGCGAAGAAACACTTAACCACTGAACCATCTCTCCGACCTTATCAGGATGGTTTCCGGTTGGTAAGATTTGATAAGAGTCTACAGTGAGAGCATCTTACTGGACTCATCTTTCTTTCAAACAGAAGGGTCCCATTTTCCTGTGCTGGGCGAGGGTGGCAGAAGGGCAGGTACAGGGGATTGACTAGCCACTCCATGAGGTGTCAATGAATCTGCCCAGGAATGGCACACCGTGATGAGTTCTGGTACACAGCGCAACAACACCTCATCTGCGGAACAGCGTCTGAATCCCATATCTAGAGTTCCCAGAGAAGCAGCAGCAAGGACGCAGATACCTTCAATCCAGATAGCTACCGGGGAACGGATTCCAGGGGTGAGCATACATCCAGATAGCTACAGGGGACCAGATTCCAGGGGTGAGCACACATCCAGATAGCTACAGGGGACCGGATTCCAGGGGTGAGCATGCATCCAGATAGCTACAGGGGCCCGGATTCCAGGGGTGAGCATGCATCCAGATAGCTACAGGGGCCCGGATTGCAGTGGTGAGCATGCATCCAGATAGCTACAGGGGCCCGGATTGCAGTGGTGAGCATGCATCTGGCTCCCCTGCGTTCGCTGCTCAGCAGCTGCTGTGATGCTTCTCAGCATGGTGCTGAGAAACATGATGTGCTGGCAGAACCTTGTCCTTCCCAGGCTCTGAAGGCCAACTGGCATCCACACGACACTCCTATCAACAGTCTCTATTTCTTCAGAGGACAACAAACACTCCCACACATCGCCAAATGCCCTGCCTTACGCAGGCAAATCCAGGAGTCTACCATTTCGCCTGGTGACATGACTCCATCACCTAAGAACTAGTCTGGGAGGATCGAATGCATTGCAGCCATTTATAAACTTAGAGGAGCAGCCAGAGTGGCATCCGGATATGCAGTCTCACCAGCACAGCCCAGACCTGGGATACTGGTGACTCGACTACAGTCTTTTCTAACTAGTCAAACACTAGCATACATGACAGCTTCTAACTCTGAAACTACTTCTCCTAACCGAGCGAGCAGCTGGGGCTTCTACATGTTGCTACAGATTACAGGCACATTGTGGCGTGAGTGTTGGAGTGAGGGCAGATGGCACAGCCATGGCTACTGTACACGAGCAAGGCGGCAGGCCCTGGAGCAGCTTCTCGGAGGCTGGTTCAGGATGTCGCCAAAACCATCCTGGAGAGAAAATGACACCTATCTTGCTGAGCAAGTGATAAAAATATAACCGTGATGGCCTCAGTCATCAGGATTACACAAGGCAGGAGATGGCCCCACCCTCCTATACACAGGCTGGGTTTCAAACTTTAGACATCTCCTTACAAGTCTGAAAGGGAGACTTGGGGGCCGCAACACACAAACGTCTCTTGGAGTGTAAGCTCTGAGCAAAAGCTGAGATGGGGCAAGGATTCTCCGTCCAGTGCCTCCACCCTTCTAGAGAGCCTCTCAGCAGGAGGACATATCCTGCATGAGGGACCCAGGGAGCTCCACTGAAAAACAAACTGGCCCTTGTCCCTTTCTGGAAACCCCTCTGGTAAAGGCTGCCCCCACCTTCCTCACGGCTCATTCGTGCTCTCCTCTGGCCTTCGTGACTCAGGATGTAAGTGAAGGGGCTTCTGTCCTCAGGATTGGTCAGTGCTTGGGGCTGCAAAACTTTGTATGCGTTTCTCTGCTTCTCCACACCATTTAAATGACAAGCTGAATTCCTTATGCAATGCAATTTCTCCCTTTATCATTTTTTATTAGGCCTAGAGAATGCTGACTGGGCAGAAACCCCCAGTTTCTCCTTTAAGGCTGAGATCCTCCTGCACAGAGCACTGAGGCCATAGAAGGCCGGGGACAGGAGGTGGAGCTCATTAAAGTCACGTGTCTAGAAGAGCAAGAGAGAAAACAGATGCCCACTCTAGACCACAGGCCACCAGGAAAGAACACTGATGTTCCGGTGTGACCCACGGCAGGCGTGTGGACAGAACACTGATGTTCCAGTGTGACCCACGGCAGGCGTGTAGACCTGAGACCATACCGACACTTGCCCCATATGAAACACAGTGTTTAACAGCCTCTCTCAACTGTTTACCGTTGACACTTCCGTACATTCCTCCAAGTTCTCTTCATCTTAAAGACAAGAACTGACAACAAAGAGTCCCCAAATCTCTGGGCCTGGCCATCTGAAGCAAGGCTTTCAGCCTCTTCTTGTCTGGCATTGTTGAACACATTTCCACTGCATTCACGTGAGAGGAAAAACAAAACAAAACAAAACAAAACAACAACAACAACAAAACCAAGAAAGGAATAAAGGATTGAAAAGCCAAAAGAACATCATACCAGAGCTTTCATAAGAACATATTTATGTCCTGAGCATAAGCCACACCCTTTCTGGGAAGATATTACTGGCCTGGAAGCTGGGTTAGTGTAACCTAAAATATACCACACAAAAAGCACAGTTTCCCTCCCAAAATAGGCCCCATAATTAAGTGAAGTCTTTTCAAGAGAATTGTTCTGTATCACAGCTTGACATATGTTGCTTTAATCTCCCAGCTCCAGCAAATGCAGCCATATTGGGCTACAAAAGTGCTCAACGACTCACAGTTAAGCCAGACTGTGGTGTCATGGCAAATGGATGCAAATAAACAGCCCTGTGTATCAAAATACTTGATCTCAATCATCTGTAATGAGATCTGTCTCCTCCTTAAGCACATCTTCATCTCTCCAGAATCACTATCCTTGTTCAAAATGAAGGACCAGCTCTAACCGCAACAGCATTCCAACTGAAGACAAACGCATCTCAAGAAGTTGGGTCTACTGCAGGAGACTGCCCCTTCTATGCAGATGCTGAGGTCAGGCTCTCTTTCCTCTTGTGGATCATCATTCAGTAGGCTTTCTCTGTCTGAATTCATTACGTCTCCTTTTGCTTGGAGTCAGAGGTAATGAAGGAGGCAGGTTCTTGAGTTTATCAGGTCTCTGTATACCGAGCCCTTTTCAGGGTGGGTGTGTGTGTGTGTGTGTGTGTGTGTGTGTGTGTGTATGTGTGTGTGTGTGTGTTTAGATGCTAAAATATTTTAAAATATAAACTCTCAAAACAGGCACTTTCAATATTTTACTGGCTCTAACATGTTTCTCAGCCTCAGTACCACTGACATCTGGGGTCATTTTCTGGGTGTGTGCACATGTTTAGTTCTAATACTGCAGGGCATTTAGCAGCATCTTTGACATCACCAAACAATGCCTGGGAAGGCACATCGACCCCATATGAGAACCACTGTTTTATCTCTCATTGCATTCATCTTTCATACTGATATGGCCTAGAGGGGAGGGAGAATCTTGGTATCTCAAAGTATTCACAAGCTGTAGCTTTAAGAATCTTAAATTTCTTGACTCATAATGAAGAATTAGAATCTGACAAATGCTTGCACCTCAAAAGATCTGTCCACAGCACTCCTCCCACCCCCTCTGCTAAGAGTGCCAAGACTGGTTTTCACCAGGACAGGGAAGATGGATTTGCTATGCTGTCCTCCTTTCTCCATTCTCAGAAGCCCACACAACAGAACACCTGCATGACCCATCACTGGGCTCAGTACTGAGAGTGATGGGTGGGAGGAGTTTAGGGCTGGGTATCTACTAATGTCTATGGAGGCAAGGCATTCCAGCCAGATCCCGACAGGCGTGGTGCTTCAGTGCTGGGCAGGTACAAGACGGGGGATCATAAATCAAGAGCCTCTGCCCAGAGCTTCATGGGACGGGAGGGACATGGACATAACATCAGAGGGCAGGAAGACCAGAAGGGGGTAGTTTAGTTCACAGGAGAGGGGGGTGGCAGAGGAAGGAGATCATCTAAACATGGTAGACGAGTGTGTGGGACACCAACATAACCTCCCTAAGATTGGCAGGGGGCACAGTGGGTACCTAAGCATTCATCATGTTACTTCAGTGTGCCAGGCACTGTGTAGGGTAGGGGGAAGGGCTCAGAATAAGCCCCTATCCCACATGCAGTCCACTCTCCACCATCACACATTAACAAGCTGAGATAACTGTCTTTGACACTCATTCTTTCCATCTTTCATTCACATAGAACAAAACCCAGTCTCCTTATTGTATAGTTCTGTGGGTTCCCACAAAAGCCTACAGTTGTATAAGTAACACCACAATTAAGATATGGAACAATGTGATCATTCTTCTCAAACAATTTCCTAGTGTCCCCTATTTGTTTATTATTTTATTTTTTATTAAGACGAAACATCTGGGTTCAGTGCAGTGAGCTAATGCAACAGTCAAATCAGAGTCAGCATTCTCAACTCCGGGAAAGTAAATACATTTACAGCTTGGGACTGCTGTGTCCCTAGTTATTGTGAAATAAATCCTATACTGTAACAATTAAACTCCATAGTGGGTTACTCCTTCCAGTCACAATGCTGTCCCTCCCCGCAAGCTGCCCAGGCAAGTTCTTCCTTATCTCTAAGAAGACTTAAATCCTCTGGTTAAGATGTTGCTGAGGAGACTTTCTGGCTCTTTAGAGATTATTGTAGAGACCTCCTGAAGCCATGTCCATGTCCTTGACTCACAAACCAGACATGTGGCTTTCATATCAGCACTCTCTGCAGCAGCAACAAGGCTGGTTCTCTCCCAAACACAGGTAAAGGCTTCACCCCAAAGCCAAACTGTTGGTCTCTGAAGGCACATAACCACAGCAGGTAAAATCAAAAGGAAGGTTTGGAAATCAAAGCCCATACGAACAAACGCATCATGCACCTTGCTTTGTCCCTTCTTAATGACTTAAATGAAAACAGTATTAGAACGTTAACCAGAAGCTCAAAGGATGCGACCTCACTAGATTGTAACCGTGGCAGGAAGGGAGGCTGAGTAAGAGGTACTTGTCTGACAGTGGCTTCCTTGGGTTCCAGGAGGAGGCCCAAGTTAACAGTCCCTCCCTCTTGCCTCCCTCCCACATCTCCCTCTCAGGGCTCATTATGGAGAAAATGATGGAGAAGCTGCTGTGATAGCCACTTCAAAGTCACGCGTGTGAACAACCCATTTCTCAAGTCCTCCTGCTGAAAACATACGCCTTCTGAGTGACTTATCTTTAGAGGCAAATGTCCCCAAACAAGGAGTCTGTCATGAAACATGACTGCTGCGGAGCACCTGCTAGGCCCCAGCATGACTCAGCTCACTCAGTCCCACAACAGTCCTGGGGAGGAGGAAATATTAAAGGCCTCGGTTTACAGAAGGACCTGAGACCCTGAGGGTTACTATAAAACAACCAATGGGTACAGAGATTTAACCTAGATCCCCTGACTCCTCACCACCACCTGTCAGGACAGCTCTCGGTCTCTCTTGCTGCTGCCTCAGCCTGGGTCAGCTTCCTGGAAGCCTGGCTGCTTACTTCTTTCATTCCCCATTCTTCAAGTGGCTAACATCTCTGTTCAACATGCAGGCAGGCCATTTTGAACTCCCGGTTTTGGAGATACTATTCTTGTCTGTGAGTTTATTACTCCTATTACACAGCTGGCTTAGAACATAAACTAAATTGCCAATGGTGTCCCTGGCCCTTCATTTGAACTTCCCCAAATCTAGACTTACTAATTTTTTTTAATAAAATCCTGTATCACTTAATAACATTAGTTTTAATGAGAAAAAATGGCATATTGTCAGAAAACACCAATTTGGTGCCACATTTAATTAAAAACTTTCATTTGAGGTTTAGAGCGGGTTTGAAAGAGGCCCAGGTGGGGTAGGGTCTTCCCCTCGGAGGCACCATTTTACACTAAATGTGTTAGAAATAAACGTGGCAGCACTTACCCAAATTTCCACCAACTATCACAGACTTTATATATACCACATGTCTTCTAAACCAGCGGTCGGACTGACTCTGAAAAAACAATGCAGATAAACACCTTATTTCTGCGCCATCCGCTTCAATCTGCCCGATGCTCTCTCTGTGCCTCTTCACCCATCCACTCAGCAAACTCCCTACCAGCTGCCCCTTTCCTCTGTCTGCCCAAGAAAATGAAACCAATTTACAAATTCTCTTAGCACACACTATAAGAACAAACAAACAAACAAAGCTGTGAGCAGTTGAATCAATCAGAAACTGTGCTTACAAGTACGAGAATCTCCAACCCTTTAAACCGATCAAAAGTGAGAGAACAATGGAGCCATACCTAAGATTAAACTCCTCACATTTTCCCCTGGGCCAATTTCTCTCCTCTTTATCTCTTCCTTCTGTCTAGTTCTGGGAGGTAGGTCCCAGGCTATTTTTCTCTCTCCTCTTCAGTAAATCTTATTTTTATTATCTGTAAAATAGGAATTGTAGTAGCCACTTTCACAGGGTCATTATTTCTGTACTAACTTAGTCACATACAGGACATAGGGAGGCTGGAAACAAGCGAACGTAGGTTTTGACCATCATGCTCTTCAGTGCCCCAACCTGAGTCCTAACATGGCTTCTCACTGATACTGTACACCAGGCCCCAGACCTCCTACTGAGCCCGCACCCAGGCTGGGACTCCTCTCCTGACATTCTTTATCATGTCTTGCTTACAGAAAACCCATGCCCAGCCTTCAATGCCTCCCTCCTACCCCCTCCATCCACTCTCCTGGCTCTGCAAAGCATTTTTCCAAACATCTTTTACAGGGATTTTTCTTGTCACTTGCACGTTTACAAGTGAGATGATGTCAGCCTAGACTCATACTTGTCCCGCCTATATTTCTGCATGTTCTCAAGCAGGTGGGGCCTTGACAAGTGCCTTTCTGGGCTCCTCCCATCCTGTCCTGTCCACTCCTGAGAGTAGAAGGCCCAGGTATTTTCTTAGGAGTTCTCTCTCTTTGCCCTTCTGGAGGATCTAGGTCAGTCTATAGCATTTTTGAGAATTCTAAATGAAATTTTTGTTGTTGCTACTGTTTGTTCAATTTTTAAAGAATAATGTCTTTAAGTACTTCAAAGTAATGTGTGAAATGCAGAGTTTAAAAGGAAGAAAATGCATCCATATTCAGTTATCAAAATATTTAACAGCTACATAATAAGACTGTGCCTCAAAAATAAATAAATACATACATACATACATAAATACATAAATAAAGTTGAGATGGATTTCCTTCGATAGACAGTTCAATGATTTTCTGTAAAAACCTAAAGTAAGTGCAATTTTTTAAAAAAGATTTATTTATTTTATGTATGTAAGCACACTGTTGTTGTCTTCAGACACACCAGAAGAGGGCATCAGATCTCATTACAGATGGTTGTGAGCCACTATGTGGTTGCTGGGATTTGAACTCAGGACCTCTGGAAGAGCACATGGTGGTGCCCATAAATGCCATTATTAAGAATCCTTAAATGAAATCGTATTTTAGAATGTCCTTAACTGTAATATAACATAAAAACATTTACAATTCTATTCATAGTCTCGCCTATACAGAGCTAAAGCTATTATATAATAAAAATAATAAAAAGAAACGCCAGATTTCAGTTCATGGTAAAGGAAAATGGAGTGGATTCCTGCTAGGCTAGGACCCTGACCCTTTAACTTAGCCATGGCTTCGGTCTCTGCTGGGCCCAAAACACCAGATTTAAGCCTCTCCTCACTCTCATTATCTTCCATTATTTCATTGGTTTTCCTAGTTTGGGAGGGTCACATTATTTCTACCTCTTTATTTCTGGTTTAATAATACCCTCCCCTATCACTGGCACGGTAAGGGAAGCATTCATCAGTACTGTCGGAATTGATTAAGTACACTGACTGTACAAGCTTGGCTGATATTGATAGTATCTCATCTCTTTGGCAGCCTATGAGGTTCTAAAAGTGTAGATGGACATCTCAGCATTCAATATATAGGTTATAAATGACTGAAGTTAGGCAACAAAACGTTCTCTTCTTTTTAGAGAGTGGATGCTTCATGTGTGCCCATGACTGACCGGCTGTTCAAGTCTTCACTGATAAGTATCACCCAGGATGACTACATGGGCATGGGTGATTAAGTACGCATCCTGCCTCTCCAGAGCGTCAAGTCCCGCAGCCTCCCTCAGCTGGTCCCCAGCAGAGTCTCTCCACCTGTCAGGGTCTTGCTAGTTAGAGAATGGTGAGCCGAGTTGGCAAGGCCAGTTAGCAGCACTTGGAAACTGGACCGAGATCTGATTTCCTGTCAATCAAGCAGACCTGACCCTGTGGTGCTGGAGCAGAGAGATTGAAGAGACAGCCCCAGGAGTGATGTCTTTGCGTATGAGACCAGAGATGTCAACCTCAGGCAGGTCAACTTAACATCTGGCTGCATCCTTTATTCCCAGCCCTGAAGCATCGGGGATGAATCAGAGGCCTGGTGGACAGGGGCTGTCAGTATTATCCTTTTATCCAAGGAGCTTCAGCAAGGGGTGGCCGTGAATCTTTTGCTAACAAAAGCTAACAAAAGACAGGATAGTTATCCCTCTTCAAAATGAAGAAAGAGTGATGATTTTCTCCATTGAGCATCAGTAGCCAGGGCACAGTGACCAGCTGCTGGGCAGACGTTTACCACTGACAGCACTCTCCACATCTAACATCATGCCAAGTGACTCTTCGGCCATGCGGCCGTGTGTTCTTCCTCTCCAGAGACTCCCGAGGCTGATGAGCTGTGTTCCGTAGGAACAAGGGCTGACCTGGCACAGAACCCTTTTTATACTGTAGCACAATTACTGTATCTCACCGGGATTTAGATATACGCGTTTAGTTCCCAGGAGAAACAACTGAAGGATGACAAAGAGGGCGGTCTGTCTCCTGCATCTCTGGTTTCTAGAACTGCGGTGTGTGTGACGTCGTGAAGGAGTAATGCTGTTTTTGTGGGCACTCCCACACAACAGTGCATAGTCCCCTTTGTTCTCTCTGTTTCTAGGGCACACCGAGGTTGTGTGTGACTTCTGGGTTAATGGCAACCTTCTCAGTAAACCCTGCGAACAGGGATAGTTCTCATTAATACAGGATTATTCTTGATTTCTTCTTCCTAAGGGAGCCCTCACATACACTTCCCCAGTCACAGTGCCTCAAGAGCAGGGCAACAATCCATGCAGGGATGGCCTTCAGGATGGTTTAGGGCTTTGCAGGACACCAGCCCACTGACAGGACTTTTCACAGGAGTTGTTGGCCCTGAGGCTTCACTTGATGAACTTTCCCAGGTGACTGCTGTGTATACTGTGTATACTATGGGTGGAGAGGCTCTGACTCCAGAGACCCCCAGACTCTTGCCAGTGATTGAGTCAACAATAAACATGGAGGTCAATGTAAGCCAACGAGACAGAAGATTTTATTTACTGGGAGCCTACCACTCTTCTGGGAGGATCTCTTTTGTCGTGTGTGTGTGTGTGTGTGTGTGTGTGTGTGTGTGTGTGTGTGTGAGAGAGTGTGTGTGTGTGAGTGTGTGTGTGTGAGTGTGTGTGTGAGTGTGAGTGTGTGTGTGTGTGTGAGTGTGTGTGTGTGTGAGTGTGTGTGTGTGTGTGTGTGTGTGTGTGTGAGTGTGTGTGTGAGTGTGAGTGTGAGTGTGTGTGTGTGAGTGTGTGTGTGTGTGTGAGTGTGAGTGTGTGTGGTGTGTGTGGTGTGTGTGTGAGTGTGTGTGTGTGAGTGTGTGTGTGTGTGTGTGAGTGTGTGTGAGTGTGTGTGTGAGTGTGTGTGTGTGTGTGTGTGAGAGTGTGTGTGTGTGTGTGTGTGTGTGAGTGTGTGTGTGTGTGTGTGTGTGTGTGTGTGTGTGTGAGTGTGTGTGTGATATGCCTGGGAGGGTCCTGTAGCAGGGAGAACACAGGGAAGTTCCGTGCAGGTGAGTGCGGCTCCTGAGTTCCCACGCACTCTTCACTGCCTAGGTCTCCGTGAGCAGGGGAGCTTTCAACAGTTTGCTCCGATAATTTGCTCTAGAAGACTTTTAAAGGACTCAATCCTAAGCAGTGTTGTAAGTGGGAGAGCATGGCAAGGCACTGATCGCGCCACTTTCTGAGGAGTCCCAACTCTGCAGAGATTCATTCTGTTCAGGGACCTGAAACAGCAGTGCCTGGTTAGGATGGCTGCCTCAGGTCTGCATTTCCGGAAGCTTCCCAAGTCAGCTGGACTCAATCTGCCAGCGGATATGCTGAGCACTTTCCAGATTACCTTAACTAGAGTGGTCACTGGTTGCCTTCCCAAGAAGTCACATGGAGGCCATTTCCTGCACAGACAATAGGGGACTAACTGCTCAGCCCCAGTCTCCAATAGAGAAGATGTGTAATTACTGAAGGGTAAATAAGGAAGAGCTTGAGGCTTCTGGATTGGCTCCAATTACTTGTGGAATCAGTGGGTGGGTGGGTGAGCTCGGGGTGGGCTCCCTGGTCTGGAAAAGATCTGAAGGGCTGTATCCTCTGCAGGCACTTATACCATTTCACATGCTGCTGGTTCTTCGTAAAGACCTTTCTGAGAAAAGCAAACAGACTGGCCGCTACACAGAACCACAAGTGGCTTTGGTATAATTTTGATTCGCATGTAGGACTTGTGTCTAGTTGTGGAGAATGGGAACGTCCCAACAGACAGCTCTGGTGCTTCCTGTTAGCCACACTGGGGAGAGGGTGATGCTGGGACCGAGCTGAAGCCGTGTCTGTTGGTGTCTGTTGCGGTGGCCCGATGGGAACGAATTTTCTATCAGGCAGTGAGACACTGTCTGCCTCCAGCGTCTACCTCAGCTGCCCACCTCTCAGACCCTTTGGCTTTCTCTTTCTTGCCCGCTTCCCTACATCCAACTTCCCCAGCCCAGCAGCACCCTGTGTCATCGATTCCAACCTGCTCCACCGCCATTCTGGCTTGTGCCTCATCCTTTATGACCTGGATGACCTCTCCTGGGTCACTGCTGTGTTCCCAGAGCTGTGCAGGACCTGGCATAGAACTCGCCATGTCTGCTGAGTAACTAAGACAAGTGTCTCACGGGAGCTCCTGTTACTTCCTGGCCCTGGCTTCTCCTCTTCCACCTTACTGGATATATGAATATCTAGGGCACAGGCTGCTTAGGTCCCAACTACAACACACCATCTGGGAAGGATTGACAGCCTAGACCTGTACTTGAGAAATGTTTCACTGTGGCCAAGAAGCTCGCAAGAGGCCTTCTAACCAGAGGGCAGAAAAGATGGGCATTTTAGCCAGGCTGTTGATTCAATGCTTTGGCTGCCAGGTCAAGACTAGTGCACACTCACACACACACACACACACACACGCACGCACGCACGCACGCACGCACGCACAACAGTCTCAAGGGAGCCTCCTATGCAGTGAGCACTCAAAACTATATGTTGACTGGTTGAATAAGTGACTTGGTCTCATGCATGTTGCAAGGGGTTGATCAGTTTTCTTACAGTGGAATGCTCTCCAAAAAGAAAGAAAAAAAAGAAAAAGAAAAACAAAACAAAACCAGGAGAAGGAATAGGGGTCGCAAAGCTGCCAGCTGTAAACCAGACTCTGTCCCACATGGTTCCTGAGTCGCATCCATCCTGGAACTGTTGGGTCTACGATACTGCTAGAAAGTCAGTGACTACCAGGTCTGACGATACATACCTGTAGTCTCAAAACCTGGGAGGCTAGGACAGGAGGATCACAAGTTTGATGCCAGCTTGGGTTACACACTGAGAGACCCTGTCTCAAGATAAAATAAAATCAGTAAATAAAAAACCCAAACAAAAACCCAACTACCTACTCTTTTTTTTTAAAATTTTTTAAGGATTTATTTATTATTATACATAAGTACACTGTAGCTGTCTTCAGACACACCAGAAGAGGGCGTCGGAGCACATTGTGGATGGTTGTGAGCCACCATGTGGTTGCTGGGATTTGAACTCAGGACCTTCAGAAGAGCAGTCTCTCTCTTTACAAGGTTAAGCACAGCCCCGCCCCCTTCTCTGCTTTCCTGTGGCTACTGCTGTCCTGTGCAGTGTGAAGGCTGGCAGCTTATGAACACAACAAGAGATTTAAAACTCAGCCCACCCCACCCCCTCACCACCACAACATTCTCTGAAGACCTATAGCCAAATGGTCCAAAAAACCAGAGGTCCAAATGACCCACTAACACACTAAACAAGCAAGCACACAGGCAAAGCTCCACCCACCGCCAGGGCCAGGATGGTTCCCTAGGGAACCATGCCCACTCTGAGTGACTGTAGACTTCCCTCAGCCTTTAGCGGGGGAGCCGGGGCTGATGAACAGGGTACTTTGGGAAGGCCTCCATGACCCATCGGCTAACCCCTCCTGTCAATTCTGGTTTCCCTCCAACAAACTATATGGACTCAGCAAAGCTGTGGTTGTTTTATGATTTGCTGGAGTGGAAGCAAACAGCAGAGGGAGGAGGAGGAGGAAGAGGAAGGGGAGGAGGGGGAGGAAGTGGAGGAGGGGGAAGAAGGGTAGGAGGGGGAGGAAGGGGAGGAGGGGGAGGAAGGGGAGGAGGGGGAGGAAGGGGAGGAGGGGGAGGAAGGGGAGGAGGGGGAGGAAGGGGAGGAGGGGGAGGAAGGGGAGGAGGGCATAGGAGGCATTAGGCCAGCAGGAAGGAAGTACTGACCAGACACAGACTCAAATGCCGGCTGTTCCTTTTATTTCCAGTACCAGGAAGACACAGCAGAGGTTCACTGTGTGCAAGGCATCGGCAGGGCAGAGTCTCACTGTGTGCAAGGCATCACAGAACCAGCCATGAGCTCATTTTGGCTACTAAGAGGCTGAGCATAGATTCCTGAGATTGTGGCTCTGAAATTAGACTGGGAAATACAGACTGGGGGTTCATGGGCATGCAGGCAGGGACTGCTAGGCAAACAGGTGGCTGAGCCAAGGGAGGCCACTGCCACCACCATAGCGCCCAGCAATGGCCAAGCAATACAAATACCAACATAAGTTCACATTTTTATTATTACTACATTGAAACCTATGGATCAACGGCACTCCACTCATTTGGGGTTGCAAATTAATGAAGTGAGTGTCATTGGAACAGTGAGTTAACTGTCTAGGGTAGGGTTGACTCTGGGCCTCTAACTCATTAGGATCAAACACAAGTGTGCCACAATCCTACCTTTCTGCCCAGTGGTGAAATCACCTCAGGCAGCAGGAAGAGTGAGAAGACGAAGCAAATACTGTTTTTATAACAAACATGAATTGCTTCTGAGTTGCCCTTTTACATGAGGCTGCTTCTAGGACCTGCAATCTAGTCTGGAGTAGAAACACTGCATTGCTGTGATGTAAGTGCACCTGCTAGGCATGCCCCCACCCCCCAGTCTAACCTGGAGTGGCTCCAAGCAAGGCTGGGGAAGGGCACTTCTGTGAAATTTCACATTAGCCCAGAATGGAGGTGAACAGTGACTCATACAAACCTAAGATGTAGGCAGTAATCATATTAAGCTTGAGAATGGACAGAATGCTATAGTGTCTTCGAATTTAAAAATTAGTTTTTAGTACCAGAACTCAGAGTTTCTCTCACATACCCAGTATACACACACACTCACACATGTATGCACATACACATTTATACACACTCGCATGCTCAAATTCACTCACACACACTCACTCATAAATAGTCACCCATGCACACTCACATACATATGCACATATACACACATACCACACACACATATTCAGCCTAACATGTGCACACATACACATACTTGTACATACATGTACACACACATACATACATGCGCACACAAATGCATACCCATGCCCACACGTATATTCTAAGGCTTATACCAAATTCTCATTAGGCAGAAGTGCAGCAGACCAGGTTTCATTAGATCACCATCTGCCAGGCCCTGACAGGGTTCTGGGGGCACTGACAACTAGGGATCTGGTTCCTCCTTGAGCTCTGCGTCTCCCACAGCCCATGTTAAGGTTCCCAGTTACAGCACTGGTGACTCAGCATCATGTCAACCTTATCAAGAACCTGTTTGAACCCCCCCCCCCACTCCCAGGACACAGTGTTTTAAACCAGCACACCTCCCATAAAAACAGAATTTCTCAAGTACTTAGTTTATTTGCCCAGCTCTGGTTTGGAGTCAGTGAGACTGATTTAAGCGCAGCCCTGTTAACTTAGTAAGCCTGGGGGAATCCTTAGTGACTGACTACAGAGCAGAAAGTTCCCTTCTCTCCCTTCTGCCTTTAACAAACCTCCATCAAAAGACAGCCCATTGCCAGCACCAGGAGATGGTGGTGGGGCAGGAGCATGCTGCTCAAGGAAGGACTGTGGCACATAGACTTTTAGACATCAATTCTCTCACAAATTGAATCTTTAATTTTAAATAAAAGGACAACTAGTACTTTTTTTCTTTCCCCCAAAAGTAATCAGTAAACAGAAATTATCAGGAAATGTAAAGGACGAAAAGCAAGAAAAAGTCTGAAAAAGAAAACAAGACTTTATCAGATATGGACATTCTTTATAGAATAACCATGGTCAAGAGGAGACATCTGTACAAGGAGACTCGAACAGACCAACAGAATAGACAGTCCTAGAGAGACGGAGATGGACACTGAGTCAACGTACAGACATAACTGGACGTCACCACATAGTGCCGGGTCCACTAAAGGAATTAAATTGAATTGTAACTTCCCAAAAGATATGTTGAAGTCCTGACCTGCAAGGACCTCACAAAGTGGCCTTACTCGGAAATTATATCTACACCTCCCTTGTAGATGTAGAGATGAGGTTACATAGAATAACAGTAAGTGCTGGATCCAGCGGGATGATTGATTGATTGACCTAACCGAGAAGGAAGAGACACAGGAGACCCCAAAGAAGAGGGTCACGTGCTAAGGAAGAAGACATGCATCAGAGCAGTGCACCTGGAAACCAAGAACTGCCCGCTGGGCCTCCGGGCAGCCCCGCCTGGCTCACACCTCAGCGCTCGCTCTGGACTCTTGAGGACGAGGACATGTCTAAGAGAATTTGTTTCTTGTGGCTCAAGCTGCAGGTTTGGTTGGCTCTGTTACAGAAGTCCCAGGAAGCGAATACGCATAGTGTCAGTATCTTGAAGAAGACTCTGTATGAAAATTAGTTCTAGGAGCTGGAGAGCTGGCTCAGTGGTTAAGAGCACTGACTGCTCTTCCAGAGGTCCTGAGTTCAATTCCCAGCAACCACATGGTGGCTCACAGCCATCTGTAATGGGATCCGATGCCCTCTTCTGGTGTCTGAAGACAGCCACAGTGTGCTCATATACAGAAACTAAATAAATACATTTTTAAAAGAAAAAGGAAATTAGTTCTAGATGGATGGCAGAATTTTTTTTTTAAAAAAAAGGGCAGATAAAGGGGTTTCAGAAAACAACCCACAGAACACTATCACAGTTTTCAACAGGCAAAGATTTTTAAACCAGAACACACACACACACACAAAAACCATACTGAGCAAAAAGAAAACTATCATAATTTGAATTATACTAAAATTAAGAATCTCTTTATGAAATGACATCATCAGAACCAGAAGACACGGAGGTGGTCACAGTGCAATTATCTGACAGCTAAGTATGTGTGTGTATGTATGTATGTGTGTGTGTGTGTGTGTGTGTGTGTATATATATATATATATATATATATATCTCACAGAGGAATTTGATAACCCAAGGAAATGGGCAAAGAGTTGAGAAGGAAAACACAGGAAACAGCCAACACACTTAAAATGCTTTAGTTTAACCATAAAAGAAAAACAAATTAAAATTAAAATCACTCCAGCAACATGTCCTGTTCAGACCGGCTAATGTAACCAGGACAGACACCAGGAAAGGCTGGTGAGGAAATAGTTGTTTACAGGTGGTCTTCTCGTGCATTGCCGGTGAGCACGCTCTGAGAGTGAACAGACACACATCTTCTTAGGACCGACACCCAGGAGTCCATCCTGCAGAATACTGTGTATGCTTGCCCACGGAGGTGCTACCAGGTGCTACCGGCGATAGTTTCAAACTGGGAACAAGGTAAAAGTCCTACCGTGGAAGAGGGGAATGACTTCTGACCCAGGTCATACAGCAGGAAGGAACCATCTCCAGCTTTAACAAGGGCTTGTGCTACTTGTGTAAAAATTATGATAAAGCCAACCTTTATTATTTAAGAACACCATTACTAACTGTACTTGGTAGACCCTCTCTGCGGAAGACCACAGGGGCCTAGGATTTCTGGTATTTGAGTTCATGCCTTTTCCACCTGGCTGCTGCTAACAGGTGAGCTCTCCTGAAAAATTCATCATCACTTCTCTTAATGACTTTTGCATTTTTTATGCAAGAATGCTATACTTCCATTAGAAAAAATACTAGTACTCTTGGTGTTAACCCAAGGAAACCAGAAACAAAAACAGAGCTTTCCTAAGCATTGAAAGCTAAGAAATACTGCAAATTAATTTAAACAAGATAATTCAAAGATTTATAGTGCTAAAAGCTTCAAAGTAGCATTTCATTAAATTAGGGGTTTTATTCACTTAAGATGATTATCAAGGTACAGACATTTTATACTGCATGTTTGGATGGGCAAAGCAGATAAGTTTCAGCACAGTAGTACAGCTATTTTAATTTTATCTTAATTGATCTTTTTAAGTAAAAATTTGGCTATTCAAGACCAACTTCACGCACATCAAAAATATTTTTCTGGAACCTTGATTTACAGCCTACACTATTCTAGAAGGACAAATCATTTTTGGCCTAAGGCGCAAAGAAAACGCTCAAGATGTCCTTCCAGAATCAGTGCATGAGACCAGCCCATTCCTGCCTCAAAGCAGTGCATGGATAAAGTAACTATTTCCAAGGCATGGTCTGCAGTACTGCAATGGCTCTTAGAATTCTACCTAGGCCTGTGAATTTCCAGGGTCTTCGAGTGTTCACAGGCACACTCTCATATCTGGGAGTCAGCAGCAAGCAGGACTGACTGACCTCAGAGTAGCCAGCCTCAAAGGGAGGGAGACATGGACGTTGGTTTTGGGGACAACCTGTTCTCAGTCTTCTGGTCAGAGTCAACTGTTTTCATTACACACACACATTCAGTACAACAGTCCCAGGAAGCCCTGGTGCATAGAAGGCTAGCCCCAGCAAGCCCTGGTGCATAGAAGGTTAGCCCCAGCGAGCCCTGGTGCATAGAAGGATAGCCCCAGCAAGCCCTGGTGCATAGAAGGTTAGCCCCAGCGAGCCCTGGTGTGTAGAAGGTTAGCCCCAGCGAGCCCTGGTGTGTAGAAGGCTATCCCCAGAAAGTCCTGGTGCATAGAAGGTTAGCCCCAGCGAGCCCTGGTGTGTAGAAGGCTATCCCCAGAAAGTCCTGGTGCGTAGAAGGCTAGCTAGACTGGTCTTTGCAGGCAGTTCATTTCTAGGACCCTCTGGAGGAGAGGTTCCTTCTATAATTAGGCCAGCACTCTAAGAATGAAGGCCACCTGCACAGGACATGAGAGAGACACACACAATGGCTCTATCCCACAGTCCCACATTTGAGAGGATGACAGACTGGGGATTGTAGTGTTTCTGAGAAGGAAACCTTACTCAGCTAGCCCTCATTCTGACAGAAAGGCGGGGAGCCTGATCCCAGAGTCACTCCCTTGCTCACCACATCCACACTGTGAAAATCCGTGAACCTTCAGTCACTGTTTCCCTAACCATGAGCTCTCCAAAGAGGATACTTCTCACAATCAAGCTCTGTTGCTCTTGCCCAAGCTTTCTGATGCTAACCATACCCACAATTCCACCAACTGCCAGAGGACGATACTGTGGATCCTTTAGCTCTCTAGTGCCTCACTGGAATTCTCTAGAATGGCATATGCTTCTCAAGTAATTCTTCATCGTGTATTCTGAACATGGAGATATATGACAGAAATCAAAAATGATAATCAGTTCAGAATTTATACAGATAGAAGAAACCACCCAGGTCAGTTCCATTAAGAGCCCTTTAGCAGCAAGTTCTGTCACAGGGCCAGCAAGTCACAAGCTACAGCTGTGGAAAGAACTGATCTGGTTTTGTACAACCTGTGGAATTAAGAAAGGGTTTTGACATTTTTTTAATGGTTGGAAAAGAAGTTCAAATTTCAAATAATGAAAACGTATGGGCACATTGCCTCCCCCATTTGCTTGTGTTTTGTCTGGGGCTGCTTTCAAGTGACCACAGCAGAATTGTCTTAGTGGAGTCCGTATGGCCCACAGAGATGAAAATATAATCTGGTCTTTACAGAAAATGTGTGCAAGTCCTGAGCTAAAGTAGTTGCTGGATTTGCAGAAGGCTATCCCACCCCATTAAGTCCTCTGCAACAAGTCAAAAGCAAACCCTAAAGCAGGTGTTGATCCCCAATTCAGGTACAAGACACAATCCTCGAGAGCCGCCGTTCGACCTATGGGATGTGGTCACAAAATCCAAGTTATATCTACCATTTCTTTAATTAAATAAAAGACAAACATTCAAGGACATTTTCGTGGACTGAACTGTGCCCCAACCCAGTATTTATATTAAATCCTACCGGACACCTCCCCCCCCCCAAACACACACACACTGCCAGTGTATTCCACAGGACCATGGATGTTTGGTGATAGGATCTTAAAAGAGGAAATGAAGTTAAAATGAGATCACCAGAGGAGGAACCCTGCTGGGAAGGTGATGTAATGACCCAGGAAAAGGACAGACATCTACAGCCAAAGGGAGAAGCTTTACAGAAGCAAACCCTTACAGCTCCCAGAATTGTGAGGAAATAAACTTCTCTTGCTGATGCTACCCAGTCTGCAGTACTGATAGGCAACTTTAAAAAGCAAGAGGTATGTCTATAGTACCCCTCTGAGCAAAATGGTTATCAGCAATACATTTATTTGACAGATGCATAACAGAAAAATGTATCAAGTTCTGTATGCCACCAAAAAGGATAAAACTGCAGAACACCTTGCTAGAGGGAGAGATGTATATGCATGCATTCATACATGCATGCATGCACACATGCATACATACACGAAAACAAAGCCACCACCAGAGGGATGCTACCACTGGGCCTACCTGGCGGCCATAATAGGCATCTGAGGCCCTTTGGCATGTGGCCTCCCACAATCCTGACAAGTCACAGTTCATGGCTTCAGTTGACAATGACACTGAAGGTCAGGGAGAACACACCAGCTGTATCTGCCTCAAAGCTCACACAACTTCTCATCATGACTTAATCTCCGTGTCCCTGAGACACAGGTCATAGCTCAAGTTTCAGGAGAGGCTGCTGCTGAGAATATTTACTGAGTCTTTCTTATCTGCCAGGTCCTGTGCTGGGCTTCGCCCTGTCCTATCGGGTGCGTGGGTTCTAGCTCTGATTTGCAGGTGAATAATGGAATCAGGAAGAAATTGATTAAGTTGCTTGTGATTATACTACAAAGCTGCCACGAGCTGCAGACCCAGGACTTGATGCTCTCATCTATCTGGCTCTGACCTAAGCTCCTGACACTATCAACTCCCCTTCAAATTGTTTGCACGATTCCTAATGTAAGGACATAATTGCCTGTCTGGGAGTTCCTACTGACAGGAAGGGAGGAGGAGCGAAGGAAGGAGGAGGGAGGGGAGGAGGGAAGGGAAAGGAGGGAGAACAGAGAGGGAGGGAGGAATGGGGGAGAACAGTGGTAGGCTCCTACAGCCAGCAAACCACAAGTGGATACTATGTGTCAGATCCTGGTCACAGGGTTAACAGCAAACAAAGCAGAAACCTTGGCATCTTGGTGATGATCACATGGGTAAGAAAAACTCCTTAGAAATAGGATTTTACCATATAGGTAATAATCACACAAGTAAAATCCATGTGTGTTGAGGATACAGGCCAATGAAATTGCATTATATAATTTATATGATTGAAATTATATAAACTGGAAGAAGATGAGAAATTTCTGGTAAATTAGTTTCTGTGGCACCAACACTCCACCCTAGGACCTACCTATGTCAGGTAAATGTCTCTCACAGAATACTTTCTCACGGTAATTTTACTTTACGAAGCATTAGATGTTTTTCTTTTAAATTTTTATTTAGAATATTTTTCAAAAAAGATATATTTATTATGTACACAAAGTTCTGCCTGCAGGCCAGAAGAGGGCACCAGATCTCATTACAGATGGTTGTGAGCCACCCTGTGGGTGCTGGGAATTGAACTCAGCACTTCTGGAAGAGCAGCCAGCGCTCTTAACCTCTGAGCCAGCTCTCCAGCCCCAGTTAGAATCTCTTTATGATCAAAGTTTATATTATTACTTAATTCAAGTCTATTCTTGCATCAATAAATAACCAGAGAGACAAATACTTTTGTGCCAGAGCCTTTACAACAATGCTGCTTACGGCATTAAATATGAGACTATTTAACTACATGGTAAGAGTGTAGTGAACGGCTGTTTACATAACTGAAAAGGTCATAGTTCTTTAACCATATTACAAAATTATAATGTTAAGTGGAAGAAGCAAGATCAAAGCATACACACAGAAATAACTACATTATAACACTGTTACCTTGATAATGGTGTGATTAAGAAATATCTTCATCTTTATAGCTCACCACCCTGCCTACACTGAAAGCTTTAAAGTCAAGGAAATTTTAAAATTTTATTATTTAAGCTTCCATCAATGAGAAGCTATGCCTCCGCCTTTTTAACTCTACACCTGAAACTCGCTGAGGAACTTGGTCATCAATTAGAGGTCTCTGCAACACCACCCCGGGTATCATATACTAAAAATGTTATTTACATTGTTTAAAATTAATTTACGTATTGTCTGTGTAGTCTGTTTTGTGCTATATGTGTGCCATGGTGTGTTTGTGTGTAGATCAGAAGACAGCTGTGGGAGTCAGTTCTTTCCTTCCACCATATGGGTTCTGGGGATCAAACTCAGGTTGCCGGAAGTGGGTCAAGTGTCTTTGCCTGCTGAGCCATCTCACCAGCTCTGACAAAGACGTTTCAAAACAGATTCAACAGTGACCAAAGACATCGTCAGCATGAGATGAGTAATCATAATTCATTTAACAAACACAGAGTGGCAGTCCTGCTCAGGCACCTGTTAGGCAGGTACCAGAAGGTCACACTAGGTCTCTGGGAACAAATGATCCCCAGGGCTGACACTGGTCCTCTGCCCCTGACCTTGGCAGACCTCATAAGGCTCTGACCCAGCCTGGACGTGTGGCTCCAGAAAGGCTGGCTTCGTGTCTCTCATTCCAGCTGCCTCATTTGTAAAACAAGGATAATTCTGACCCAGTTCGAAGTGCTGTGGTGAACAGTAACTGCGGAGGATCCTGGGCTTGCTCTCACCTTTGCAGGGCTTGAAGGGTCTACATGAAGACAGGCAACACTGCTTCCTGCCCCGGAAAGTTTAGTTACTCTTAGAAATGAGGCTGGAAATGAGGTTGGGTGATTACAGGGATAGCTCACATTCTGACTAACAGTCACAGAAATACTCACTTCCCTACCCAGACAAAAGTAAAGGCTTTCAAAGTTGAGGGGATAGTACATTCACATTCGAAGGGCAAAACCCGGAGGGTGCGGGCGGCCAGGGCACGGTGCAGCTGTGACGGCCCTTTGGAAATCTCGGAACGTGACTCTCGGCTTCCCTTCCGCCTCTAAGGAATGTCTTGTTTTTTAAGCAACATTTATTGTTTGGTTTTTTTCAGACAGGGGCTCTCTCCCTCTCCCTCCCTCCCCCTCCCTCTCCCTCTCTTTCTCTCCCTCTCTCTCTGTAGCCTTGGTTGACCTGGAATTCACTATGTAGACCAGGCTGGCCTCCAACTAAAGACATCTGCCTGCCTCTACCTCTCAGATAGCTCCTGTTGATCTCCCCAAATGAGTTCATTTTCTAATCAGTGGGAACATCTGTATCAACTAATTCCCTGCTACAGGCAAGGTGGGGGAGAAGAGTTGGGCAGGACATGGTAGAGGGGGACACAGGGACCTGATCCCTCTCACTGACTGTATATACACAAGTGGACAAATGTAAACCGCAGCAGAGGAGGCCACTGTAACTCCTGGTACTCATGTTTTATGTAGACGCTAAGGATATTTGCTAGTTACAAAGTGCCCATTTTACAAGTTCAGATTCTTTGTGGACAGTAGCGCCTGGGGGTCATGTTTGGACCCTGGGCCCCACTCCTCCTGGTTCTGTTTCATGACGTCACATGAGTGACCATCCAGCCAGTGCTGACTGTGGATGCTCAGGTGAACACAGCCAGGGGTGGAGTCCAGCCTGCTGGTCTTCCCCACCTACTGCATCCTTATTTCGGAGCCTCCTGAACTGCAGCTCTTACTGCAAATGGGCAGGCACAGCAGCCACAGGCAAAATGGACGGCGCTTGCAATTTGTACCCTGGGTGTGGTGCAGCGCACTCACGGCAACAGGCAAGCCCAACTATGGGGCACGATGAACACGCATGAGGGACTCAGTAACTGCTCCACTTTTAAGAGGAGAGCTGTAAAAATTATCTTTAAAATGCTTGTTGATGCCCTGTGGGTATGAGTCGCCTTGTGAAGCTGGATCAAAATGGGTCTCTGTTATGGGTTTCTGCCAGCTCTTTGATTCTAAACAACTTTATTAATGTTAATAGGAGTTATGCACACATCAATGGGAGAATAAATTCCTCGGGTTTAGGGGAGCTTCAATTAGTGATCTGTATTAGGCAATGTAAAATGCTTTTTAATTTTCTTTCAAGTAATGAGACATCACCCCAGCTGGGTTGAAAATGAGGCTGAGGGCAGGAAAGCCGGGAGGGAGGGAGCAAGCTCGGCAAGCCAGCTGGGCTCTGCTCTGGGGCGAGGAGCCCAGCATCACTCAGGAAGTGCAACAGGAGGCAGGGACACAACAGGCCTCAGGGGCAACAAGTGAAGGGAATGAAGGCGGCACGGCCTGAGACACCTGCAGAGGAATGTCACCCAAAACAGGACCCACTGCAGCCGTGGTCTCCAAATCTGTCAACACACCGGTCCATTTCCTCCAAAGCATAAATTAATGCTATTCAGTGACTTCCAAAAGCATCAAGACAGAAATGAAAATGTAAGCTATGAGGAACAATGTGGCAGGATTCCCAGGAAGCAGGTCATCTTAACAGCACACCTGCCTGGCATTTCCAGAAGCTCAGCTCTTAAATCTCCCCTACACTGGCCTGAGGGTCTCTCAACCCTTCTCTTGGGGAATTCATGGCCAGATTACTGTTACCTCTAAGGATCATGGGTAGGATGCAGCAGAGAGCAGCACAAGTGGTGAAAGTCTAATCTGCACGATTTAAAGAGAGAACTGATAAAAATCTCATCTGGCAATCTCCTCCGTTTGGTTTTAATTGTTTCACAGCTACTGCCTTAGACTTCTTGCATTACACCCTAATGCTTCACAGATGGTAAAAAGGAAAGAAAAAGAAAGACCTCAGCCAGTAAATAATAAAATCCCCAGCATAAAGTGAGGGTATGGCTGGCCCAGGGCCTCTGAGCACCGTTCTGTTATCAGGTGAGATCTGGAAAACTGGCCTGCAGTGTAGGGGGCCGGCAGCACTTTAAACCCGACACACCCCACCCGGGTCCTCAAGGGAGCAAAGCCTTGACTTTAGGCTTACTAGTGACTCCCACTTGAAAGAGTACAGACCCTTTACCTTTGGGGTGTCCTGCAGTTAGATATCTTAATGTAAATGGTTTCCATCACAATCAATATAGGACCACAATCTATACACCATTTGCCTTTTATGTTGGATTAGCTGGCTTTCAAGGGAGTTCCCACCTTTTCTATAATATTTGCCTTTATCATCCTGTAGCAGAACAAATGATAATTCTTATAGAATGTAGTTCAGCTGAACAGTATTCATAGACAGGAACATGTTGTCTGAGGAAATGTTTGAATAAAAATTCTACATATCATCCACACCAGCCACATAGGTGCCTGGGAATACATCATTTACCGAGGAGTGTCTCCAGGGCTCCAGAATGAGCGAGAGGGAAAAAAAAGAAAAAAAAACCTGAGCCAATTACAAAAATAGTGTGTCTGAGACTGTGACAGAAACCAGCCTGGCTCGTGCACTGCCTGCCGGTGTCAGCCTTCTCTCAGTTTGCCGCTGCTCGGAATCAGTGTTCTGGAGACAGCCTTCCTGTGAGTAGCAGCATGCTCTGGTTGTCATCTCCTAGCTTGAATCTGCTGGGCCCTAGGGGAAGCTCAGGTTATACATTCTGTGTAGGTGACAATGAAGAGATGAGGCAAACATTTAACACATCTCAAGGTTTAAAATGTCTGCAGCCCATGTGGCAGATAAAGCTCGATAGACATCATTAATCAACTAAGGAAGAATCCTTAATTGCTATTTACCAAGATGGACTTGCAGTTCGCTTTGAAGAAAGTATGTAAAATTCTAAGGTTTCTCACCATATATGTTTTTTGCTAACTAGGGAATGGCAGTCTGATATCAGATGACCAGAATTCAGATGAAGTTCTTCTAAGACAAGACGGAATTACCACTGCTGCTTTCTCATCTCTCCAGTAAACCTGTTCCCAGAATCCTCTGCCTCCAAACATCAGCACACCTGCTTCCACTAGACTGTTTGAGTGTATGGTACTGCCTCATTTCTTTGAGCAATCTTTTTGCACAACTCATAATTTTAGGCTTTTCCAACTCAGGTGATTCTCAGGGGATTATATTATTCGGTACCTATAAAAGTAGTCACTCAATTATCTGTCCTATCTGGGGTTTATGGAGAGTATCTGTAAGTAAGGTTTACAGCCTGCAAAGCCAGTTTCCCCATCACACACTCAGCTCTATAGCCATAATCTGCTTCATGTTCTCCAGCCTGGCGAGGGGAGTCACATGCTACTAAGGTCAGGGAACAGGAGTTCTCAGCCTTCCGAATGCTGCGACCCTTTAACACAGCTCCTCATGCTGTGGTAACCCCAACCATAAAGTTATTTTTATTGCTACTTCCAACTGTAATTTTGCTGTTACGAACTGTACTGTGAATATCGCTATGTCTGATAAGCAGGATGTGATGTGACCCCCGTGGGTGGTGGGAACCCTCAGGTTGAGAACGGCTGTGGGTGTAGGGGGGAGTGATGTGGTGACACACTGACTCCTGGCGGAGGTGTGAACGGACCCCTGAGATGAAGGGCAATCAATGCAAGATACTGAACAACTTGCCTAGGATAATTTAATTTCTGTAGTAATAAGTCTAAATGCAGAATTACCCAAAGGCAGAATCCATGGAAGACGGATGCATACAGAACTGTATCTTCACAAAGAACACTACTATACTGATATTGGATATTTACTTTCCAAGGAAATAACAGAAAATATACAACAAGTTAGGAGTGGAATAAACCACATAGAGAGAGCAGAGAAGGGTCATCTTTCCCACGAGCAGCCTTCCTCCCCCTAAATAGTTTCCCATAGGCTGTGTTCCTGAAGGAATACTGCAGTAGATACAGTTACTGATTTCTACTGATTTCATTGGTGTCTCCTCATCCTCAAATTACAGTTTGTGTCTAAAGCTCCTAAAGTAAAATAAATAAACTTTAAAAGAACATTTCATTCCTGGGAAATTAAAAGCCCAAGAAGTTACATCAAAGACCCCAAAACAGAGAACACCAAAGCAATGTCATTCTTGAGGGCTCATCCACGTGTGTTAGTACAGAAAACAAAATTCCAAAGGAATGGAAGGTGAAGGGTAAAAACCTTCCAAACCTGCCTCTAGTCTGCCCTGAGGGTTTCCTTCTTCCCAGCTGGTTTCTGGGAGCTCCACAGAACAACGGCCCTGTTATCCTTCTGTCCCAGACAAGATTTGAACAGCGCACTATTGAGCCACTGAATCTGTTTGAATCAGAAAGGGGCCACATTCTGAAGTTTCACTTTCATGCTACTGAGTATCTATCTATGCTTGGGAAAAACATAGCATGCCGCACATTACACCCACTGTCACAAGTGACATCACTGTAACTATCTGGTCCCCAGTCTTTGTTAACTGGCAACAAAGGGCTACCTATGCAGAACTTAATGGTAACAAAAATCAGGACTGTGACCACAAAGGAGCTTGGTCTGTTTGTATGGACACTCCAGAGAGTCACTTAGAGTCTGTTCCATCACTGCACAGAAAGAACTCAGCAACGGTTGAAGAAACCCTGACTCCATTTGATGCTTCCTCAGCCACTGCTCCATGAGTTCTCAGTTCCCTATAAAAGCAAGATGGCAGGCGAGGCGACCCTCAGCCTTCATCTTAACTAGAAGAACCTCCAGGAGTCTGTCAGGCCGCGTTCATCTGAGGAGGCCTCTGAGGCCCTTCTGCCGACTGAGACAATACAGTAGCAAGCCAGCAGTTTGGTCGTAGAGTGTCTCCTCCATGGGCAAAGCTTGGAACATTAACTTTTTCCACCAATTAAGAGGCTCTCCACCACAACGCCTTCTGCCTGGCCTTTTCATTACTAAAAGTGTCACAGAGCTGTCCAGATGTTAGGAGCACAGCCAAGCAGAAACATCACCGAGTAAAATCAGAACATGAGGCCAAACTCGAATTCGGATGCACAGTTTGGGACAAACTGATATTCAAAATGGTTCACTGTGTATCTCTGACAGTCCCTGATGTTATGTAAACCACAGCTATTAGTTGGATGTACTATGATGAGCTAAGTTGAGAATTAAGAGTCCGATACTTGATTCCTCTTTTTGTTTTTCAAGACAGGGTTTTTCTCTGTGTAGCCCTGGACCAGACTGCCTCTGCCTCCCAAGTGCTGGGATTAGGTGTGTGCCCCCATTACCCCGCTTCACTGTGTATCTCAAATTCAAATTGAGCTGGGCATCCTCATGCTCCTGCTGCATCTGGCATCCCACACATGGCTCCCGCCGCTGCTGCTGCTGCAGCGAGGCTGCTCCACCCACTAGTCTTTATCTACACTCAGACCAGCACGAGGAACAGGGGTCTGCGAGGTCTGCTTAACCCTTTTCCTGTCCTCTGACTGTCCCTCTTGGGTCCTCCTATTGGCTTCATGTTACTGCACATGCCACTGACGTCCCCTCCTCTAGAGGTTCCCAGCTGTGTACAGACCACCCTTCCGGCCACAGCCCCTCACCCTGGCGCCCACAGTCAGCTGGATGGAGTCAATTCGCTGTGCCACTCACTGCGGAATGACTCAGCCACCCTCTCTGAAGCAACTGCCTTTTTTTTCTAAATAAAAGGTCATCTATAACCACAAATTAAAATGATCGAATTACAAGCCTTCTAAATACTGAAGTGGAAAAAAAATGTAGGCTGTGTGAAAGGAAAGAGGAGAGGGGGCTGGTGCTGCTCCAGGGTTGGCTCTAAGATTCTTCTAGGTTCTGCCTTTCTAACAGCTTCCTTTCTCTCCTGAGTTCACAACAGATCTCAAGGGGATGGAAGACCACACACACACACACACACACCAAGGAACAACAGGAAGGGAAGGGATATGTAGTGAGGATTACAGTAAGAAGTTTCGGCTGACTTATAAACTGGTCTCCTCCCACTGTCCCAGTGTGTGGCTGCACTCTTATGACTCCCAGTGCAATTTTGGAGGGACCTTTAACATCTAATTCAGACTCTGCACAACTCAAGGCCCCACTGCTCACTCCTGCTTGAGCTACTTGGTGTCCACAAACAGAGAACAACTGAATTGCAGTGATTCCAGGTATATGAACTGTTGTAAAACAAACAAACAAACAAACCATTCCAGGAACCCTTGAAAGCCACCTTTGTCTCTCCAGAGCCAGCAAGTCTAGACAGCACTGAAAGCCACCAGTGGAAGTGCCTCCAACAGCACGTCCTACGGGGTCAGGTGATTCAAGTCCAGCTCTACCCCCTAGAAGAACCTGTCTCCACTACATCCCATCAAAGATGACCCTTTTCCTTAATATCTACAACCACACTAGTTTGTTTCTTGTCAACATGACACTAACTAGAGTCATCTAGGAAGGAGCCTCAACATGATGACCCTCCATCATACTGGGTTAGAGGGATTTTCTTGATTAGTGATTGATATGGGAGGGCCCAGCTCACTGTGGCTGGAGCCATTCCTGAGAAGGACTGTATAAGAAAGTGGGTTGAGCAAGTCATGGAGCAAAGACAGTCAGCAGCACTCCTCTATGGCCTCTGTGTGGGTCCCTGCCTGCCTTGGCTGCATGCTATACTACAAGGTGTAAGGGAACAAACCCTTTGCTCCCAGGTTGCTTTTTGTCATGGTGTTTCACAGCAATAGAAAGCAAACTAGGACTGCCACCCACCAGCAGAAGGACTTCACCAAAACCCCGACTACATGGTAAAGCAGGAAAAACATTTAATATCCTTCTTTGGCAATTAGCTCTTAGCAGCCCTCGAGCTGCCGGGAAGATAGAACTGCCACATGTCCTGGTCTACCGTGACTGAAGACAGAGTTTGTCTTTACTAAGCTGGGTTTGCAGACCCATTTCAAGGAGCTGGGGTACTTGGGTCTGCCCCCGCTGACTCAACACCTGCCAGTGGCCTTTATGTGCTTGTCCTGAGATCTGGATGTGAAATGTTTAAGATAGCAACAAGGCTCTGATTGGGGAGGGGAGGGCTGGGGGACAGGAAGTGACACTCTGATGATGTCATAGGCCCCAAGAATTTTACACTTAATCCTCTCAATAACTGCAGGAGGGACTGGTCTAAGCAGGCTTCACACTCAAGTCTTTTGGGTGCCAGGGCTCCCTCCACCATGTCCATCTGTCCCATTTGGGCACCGAGTTCCAGCTTCTCCTCCTGGGGTCAGCACAAGGCCACTGCCTAGGCGTGCACTTGGTAGACACAGACTGAGCATTTCATGGCCTTATAACAAGGACTCTACTGAAGAGATTCATTTTAACAGAGGGCTTCTTTATATACTTTCTGCAACAAAGCTGTGTTCATTACGTAGGTAATTGCATTTCGTATCTTGGGGCACACTTAGGGAGCCTACAAGAGTTGTCTGACTTAGCAGAGGATGGTGAGAAACACCACCAAAGCTGAGCTTTGGTGATAAGAAAGATAAGCCCTGGATGATAAGAAAGAGTCTCAACTTCTTAGGCAGGAAGCCAGAGGAAGCTGGCCCTTGCTGTCGTTTGTAGGAGGTCAGAGTGCACTTACCCCTCTATTTCTAGTCAACGACTCTCATCCCCTCCCTACCCCCACCCCTGCCTCTGTTGGTCTCCTCCCCCTCCCTCCCTCCCCTCGCTGATCTCTCTGGTAATTCTGATATCAACCAAAAGCAGCTTCCCTAGCTCAGGCTAGACCGGCATGCATGACAGCAGCCCCTCCCCCAGGATCTGGTGTCCTTTAGGTTATCATTCGTAATTTGGAAATCTACTGACAGGGAATGCACTTTGGTTGAGGTCAGAGGCCAGTCCCTCTGAAGTAAGCATACCTTTGTCATGGAAAGGTAGAGCAGCGACAGTACAGGTAGACCCTGTCAGTCAAGGCACTTCCTGACCAGCAGCATAAATGAGCAAGGCACAGCAAGACCACAAGGCCGACTGTGGTCCAGCAGGAAGCCTGTCAAAGCAGACTCCATTACATTCCAAAGCCTGAAAGAGCTAGAGAGAAAGACACTTGAGCTGGGACAGAAGAGGCATAAAAGGCTGGAAGGGACAGTTTTGCCAAAATATGGCTTTGTTCAGGCAAGCATGTTTTAAAAATACATTTGCAAATGTATTCTTACGTCTTAAATATCTACAGGCACTAATTCCAAGAAAGAAACACTACTTTACTTTAGTCACATAGGGAAAATCTCCATGTATTTTATGCTAAGCTCCATTTCTTCTAAAAGAAGTAAAACCAAAGCCACTAAAGGTAAGGGAGTCCAGGCCTTTAAGTGGAAGGCGCACTGTGCTTCCATCAAGCAAAGCTCTGGGGCGTCCTCTCCTCCCCCTTTTCCTTCTCTCTGCTCTTTTCCCTCCTCCCTCTCCATCCCTTTTCCTCTTTTCATCCCCTTTATCCTTTTTCACGTGTGTGCTTTTCCAGTCAGATTTGTCTTAGCACACAAATGCATAATGTGCTTCCAGGTCTAGATGGTTTAAGGGACCTTTCGGCTGAGCTAAAGAGGTCTCAGGAAGCAGATGCGTGTTTGGCACTCTCAGCTGAAGGGGGTTGGTTACCCAGTGAGTGCTTTCCAAATAGCCTTGTGTGGACTTCTTCTGGCAAAGAGGAAAGAGGCAGGCTCCTGAGTTCCCTGTCTGCCGGGGGGGGGGGGGGGGCTGCTGCGTAGTGGCACAGGGGACAGTGTGTGGTTCTAGGGGCAGCAAGGTGATTTCAGAGCGCGGACAAGACCACAAAATGAGAGCCTCCTTCCCTTTCAAGCTCTCAGGATGCTGCTGCCTGCCTGCAGTCGCCATGCCTGTAGTCCTACCGTGTCATACAGGGTGATCCTTCCTTCACCAGAGATGCGCAGACACTGGCTCGGGTCTTCTCTTGTTCCCACGGTATCTCTTATCTTCAAGGATGGACTTCAATTTATCTTAAATGATACTGGTTTTCTACCTAAGGCAACCATGAAATTTCACTTTAAAAAGTAGCTTCTAATAGAAAGGGTGGATCTGAGAGACTACTTGTGAGGTAGCAGATGTGGTACACAAATGGCTCAAGTTTGGGAAACACTGACACACACAGGCATAGCTGAGTCAGAGACACCCAGGTTTGAGTTCTAATTGCCACCAAGTAGGCAATAATGACTAATTTTATTGCCTTATAAAGAAATAACTCTTTCATTGAAGGTAGTAGCTTTTCCGGCCAGAGAGCTGTAGCTCAAAGAGGGCAATAATATTTTGGCAAACTGCGATGTAACATGAGTCCTGTCTCGTGTATAACATAACAGATGCCTGTGGTAAATGATTGAACATTAAGGTCCAAGGATTTATATTAATGGTAAGATGATAATAAGAGAACATAAATATGAGGCAAGAGGAGAGAGGCAAAGTGTTGCTCTCCTTGCAAGGGATCTAAGAGGGCCCTTTGGCTGTCACTAGAATGTGAAGTCAGGTTTGTAAAAGCCTTCTCTGATTCACACAGGCCTCCACTGAGTATCCAAGGCCATCAGGGGAATCAGATTACAAAGGCAATCTGTCATGGTTTGTGACTCCTTTTGATGTCAGGCTGGTAAGGCGACTGTACATTATTTCCACAGCAGCGATCGCAGAATCACTTCCCACAGTCTCCTCCCACATGAACTGTAAGTCTGACATTTCTGTGCAGCTCTGTTCCATCCCAAGACACCCAAAGCCCTTAATTCTAACTTCTTAAAATGAGCATCCCATGCATACTCATGATTCCTAGCAAGCTGAGAACTCAGGAAACAGTAAACCCACCAGTGAGTGCATGGTGTGTCCTCCAACAGTTCAAATGCAGATGTCCAACCCACATCACGTGTGCATGCATGCATACACCCCTGTCCCCTACTCAAGCCTACCCTGCAAGTGAAGGTAAACATGGAGTCTGCCAGGCCTACTCATTACCTCAGGAGGAGACGGCTGAATCAAAATATTCTATGCTTAAGCTCATGCACACTCCCACTGTGCTAAATGTCAGTCCCAGCAGACCTCACTCTGGAACTAGGATCCTTCTCCTGTGCACTGTTTACTCGTTTTAAAAATATCTCTACAAAGCACCCATTGTTTTCTGCTCACTGCATCACTTCATGATACACTGACAAGCTACTGGTCCTGCATGAGTAAAAGTGTTTTCCCCATGAACAACTCGAGTCGAATGGCACTGGGAGCAAGTCATGTTCAGCAGTAACTGATATGTGTGGCAAAAGAAGCTATCCATGCCTTTTGTACCCACTGAACTTACAAGTAAATAGTCAGCAGCAGTTAACTCCAGGGGCTCAGTTTTAGATACACAACAACAGAGGGATACTTTTTACAATGCGTGGTTTCACTTGACAATTTCTTTAGACTTGCTAAGTTGCTAGAATGACTGGGAATAAATAATTTTATTTAAGTCATCAAATTGATATTCAAAAGCAAAGGTTTTAAGCATAACATAGTATATAATAGCTGATTTTCTGGTGGGAGTGGTATTCACATAGCATAGTGTTCAAATCTACAAAGTAAGACTAGCCAACAGTGGACAACACCAGTGAGGTTCCTTCTGCTCACTTTATTCTAATGGAATTCAGTTCCATGAAGAGACTTGAGAACAAAAGGTACAGAGAGATTTCTGTTCATGGCTTCTCAGGCTACACCTTTTGAGTAACTGCCCCATCCTTGCCCCCTCTAGGAGTCTTTCTGCCTACAGTTCAGCAGCTGGGCATGTGACTGCAGATGACTGGACAGAGATCAGGAACTGACTGAAGACCGACTCCTCTGTTGGATAGGATCCTAGAAACAGTGCAGTCTGGTGTATAGTGAAAAAGTTAAACCAATCAGATTGCTCCACAAGGAATCTGGAATGGAAGGCTGATACCGGCTAAGCTGACAGACAATGCATCCTTGGGTACTGTGGGATCCACTGGGGCCAGGTCCCACTGGGCTACAGCTGCTCTACAGATCCAAAGAATGGAGAAGACAGAGAAGAAGACACAGAGGGTATGGAGGCTGTGGAAGCAGCCACGGAGAGCAGTTCTGTTCTAATGATTCCCTAGGTCCCAAGAGGCTCCTCAGTGATGTTTTCGGTTCCTAAATTCTGTGAGATCTCTCTCTTTAAAAGCTACAAACTATAAAGAAAGATGAAATCATCTACTTTGCAGATGAATATAGTCCTTACCCCTCATCAAGGAAACTTCTCTTTGCAACACAGACCATTATAGAATACCACAACCAGTCAAAATACAGAGTTGTGGAATCCAGTCCCAAAGGAGCCATCTACAAAACACTCCTGAAATTATTGCATAAACAGGTCAGGAAGATTACAGGAACCAGAGAACCAAGAAGTTTGCTAAGAGACTGTGCCTTCTAGGAATGTCAGAAGCTACACCCATAAAGTCTTAACAATTCTTAAACAAGAGCTGATCAAAGACAACAAAATAGAGATGCTAATATGGATGGCTACACAAAGAATCACCGGCAACAAGATATGCTTAGAGTGGGGGAAAGAGTCTTCCCAGGGAGGAGTACACCAACTGGTTAGCCCATACTAAGTGGCCAGCTCTGAAAACACACATCCAAGTAACTTTATATAGGCTTAGGATATATACACACACACACACACACACACACACACACACACACACACACACACACACACACACACACACATATATATACATTTTGTAAGTACAATTAATGAAAAAAAGAGGACATGAATTTCAAAGAGCAAGAAGGAGTACAAGGTGGTGTTTGAAGGAAGAAAAGGGAAGGGGAAATGATGTAATTATATGATAGTGTAAAATATACATATATATTTAAACATATATATTTAATATATAAAAATATGTACTATAAATATATATTATATATTATATTTATATTATATATAAACATTATATATATACTGTATACTAAATATATAAAAAGTAATTTTGTAAAGAACGATAAACTCTTTACCTGAAGTAATTTGATGGAACTTCTGGCAACTGAAAACAAGTTCTGACTAAGACGATAGCCCACCGGGGCTCTCAGGCTAATCCACAGCATGACCAGAGTAAAATGAAATATAGTAACAGTGGGTCAAAGGAGGCTGGCAAGGTTCCACATGGTCCTTGTGGCTGTTTACTGAGCATTCTACAGTAATGACTGAAGTCATTTCTATAGCGCTCTCTCTCTCTCTCTCTCTCTCTCTCTCTCTCTCTCTCTCTCTGTGTGTGTGTGTGTGTGTCTTAATTTTAGATAGAGAACAACAGTAAGTAGAAATGGCTGTGTTTTGGGTAGAAAATATTTCTATAATAATTGTTGGTCCAGGAAGAATATTTGAAAACGAAATAATATGAACATGAATGCCTTGGTGGATATGGGAAGGAGCCTGGTGTTCAGTGCGTCTGATAGCTGCTGCTTTCCAGGTAGCCTGGGTCACCAGAATGCTGGTTTTGAAACCACATTCAAAAGAAGAAATCTTTGTTTTGAGGTCCAGTGAACATGCAGAAGGGCCTTAGTGTGTGGACAGCGAGAGCTCAAACCCACGTGGAACTGAACCTACCCACGAGCAGTTTCCCTAAGAGCTTCCTAATCCTCCTGCGGAAGCCAGACAGGCCTGGAGCTAAATGGGTTGAAGTGAGAAACAGAGAGCAGCTGCAATCAGGGCTGTCTCGTGAGTATGTGAGAGGCCTGAGGGAGAACAGGGCATGGCTGGGTCAGCAGGAGGGGAAGGTGCCAGGCCTCTGGGAGGGGGCAGCAGATGGTGATGCTTCAGGGGAGAGGAGCAGAAATGCCCAAGGCAAAACACTGAACTCTTTTATCTAAATGAACCTGCTAATGGCTCCTGGGGCACGGGTATGGGAGGGCTTAGCCCATATGCCTTCTCTACTGTACTGGCTGTAAATACCCCCTGTGCTTGTCTCTGCCATCTGCTTGGTGTGCATTTTGTGGAACTGTGTAGAAAAATATGAGGCAAAGAAAGAACAAATGGCTACTAATATTTAAGTTGATACTCTGAAAAATCAAATATGCTTACACAGCACAATTATTTCACTTCCTTTAGAGAGGTTAGTTAGCCCAGAATTGTTCCTTTTTCTTTCCTTTTCTCTCTCTCTCTCTCTCTCTCTCTCTCTCTCTCTCTCTCTCTCTCTCTCTCTTTTAAATAGACTTAATTCATTTATTTTTCTTGTGTAAAAACCCTTATGTGGTAGTCACAGCTGGAGCCTGGGTCCTCTGAACAGAGACTCTGGTGTGGGTTTTCACAAGATGGTCAGTGAAATTCTGATAAGGAGACTTGGTGAACACAGTCTTTTTCCAGAGGCCGGGGGTCAGGTAGCTGTCGGTCTTGGAGATGGCATCAAAGGTGGCCTTGGCAAAGTTGCCCAGGCTGGCAGTGCACCCTCTGGCTGCTGTGCACCAGTCATCTATACTATCATCATCAGGAGCTTCTTGGGCACAGGAGCAGAGATGATGCCAGTATCTCTGGGGGCAGGGCTGAGACGCACCAGCACAGAGCCACAGCGACCTGTCACCTTGCATGAACAGTGTAGGGCTTGACGATCTTGTTTTCCCAGTAGCATCTCGGCACAGGGATGATGGAAAGCTTGTCCAAGATGATGGCCCCTCGGAAGGCAGTGGCAACCTCCTTGGAGCACTTAACACCAAGACCAACGTGATGATGCACCCAGGAAAAAGTCAATAATCTCAGACTCCTTAACGGGCAGGGAGAACAGGTAGAGCTCCTCCAAGGACTTGATCTTCATGCCCTGCTTGGTGACGGGGATCCACTTTCTGTCTTCATCTTCAACTCCACGAGCCCCACGGCCTCGGCTCCTAAGACCGCTGCCAAGTCCTCCACGGAAGCCGCAGGGCCGCAGGCCTTCCAGGCTCCCCTGCTGCATTGGCATCATCGCCATTTGATGTTTTCCTGGAGGAGGAGGAGGAGGAGGAGGAGGAGGAGGAGGAGGAGGAGGAGGAGGAGAAGCAGCCCCTTTTCTTTTTTATAGGGTCAAGGAAAGGTAGCTACAGAGCTTTCTAAAGGTCAAAGATCAGATCACGAACAGAATGAAGCTAAAGGGCAAATCTCCTATTAATTGGATTCATGCATCTTGGATTAATTACATGTAACTAATCTAGGCTACAATTTCTTCATCCATACATGAGGGCTGTGTGTCACTTGCTTTCCTAGTAATATTTGACAGTCATCTCTAAAATACCATGTTCTTTAGAGAAAAGACATTCTGAACACTTGCCATGTTTTTGTAGAGGGAGTCACACCCCCAAAAAAGTGCCTACTGCAAATGACTGAATATTAATTACCTTCATACATACAGTAAGGCTGCTCACACACATTTTAGTGCCTTGAAATTAGATAATACTGTAACTAATCCATCTGCCAAAACGACTCGGAGTGAACATTTACTTGGCTGTTCATTCCTCACTTTAGTCAGAAGGTGCCTACAAGAGTGCACAAACTCAGTATGCTGCATGTAATCTGCAAAGCTGGATTGGTATCTTCAAGTTAAAGACCTGGTATTTCCCCTTACAGATCTGCAGTCACCTATAACCCATTACCTATATAGTGATTTGAAAGACTGTATAAAACCCTGCATGAGCCAATGACTGGGTTAAGAGCAGTAACCTTGACAGTGGGGTCATACCACATCAGTTTCATTTAAGCCCATGTCTCATCTTGATGGGATTGACAGAAATAACTTAGATTGAGTCCCAGTACAATGGATCCCCAGAGTTACTCAAATGCTTCTGATGGCTTTCAACTCTGGCCCTACTAGAAGGTGCTTGAAAGAAAGATGCAGATAGTGAGTATGGTGATTAAGAGCTGGCACGCAGGATACTCAGACAGACCTCACATTTAGACAAATAATTAAGCTACAGTCTTAAACGAGATGCCTTATCTCTCCAGATCTGAGTTGTCTTCTACAAAATGGAGATAATCATAACCCTTCGCTCACAGGATTTCCAAGATGCAGCAGTGAACCAATGAAGGTCTTCACATGTAGCTCATGTCACCTGGACCTTCACTGTGTGGGTGCAAGAACCTACATGGATCCCAGGATCCCAAAGGGAAAGAGGTCTTACCTGAAGTTTAAACACACATGAGGATGGGTATGGAGCACTGACTGCTAAGTTCTCATGACAGAAATGCCAAGAAACTGTCCCAGTGAGGCAGGAGCTACAGCGGAGTGCAGGGCACCCTGGTAGCAGTTCTAGTACGCCCTCACTCACCTCTTGTCCTAGCCCAGTGTGCGTGCCTTGCTGCCATCTTCATGTGTGTTCTTGTGTGTTCATGTGTGTTAGATCTGCAAGGGAAGGTGCAACGCCTGCTCTCAGGAGCTGAAACCTAAGGGGAACCCACAACACACTCAAACACCATTCTTACAAGAGACTTTAAAAAACAGGTCACAACAGACAGGCATGGTGACATATGCCTTTGACCGCAGCACGCAGAAGGCAAAGGCAGGCAGATCTCCGAGTTAGAAGTCAACCTGATGCACATAGTGAACTGCAGTCTACAGAGGGCTACAGGATAAGACCCTGTCTTAAACAACTAAAACACCACCACTACCAAAGTGAAAGGACAATAAAACATAACGATTGGGTAAACTCATAAAAGAGGCTTAGGGTTTATGAATTCAGTTTCAACTCAAAAGACATAAAACGGGGAGGAGAACGCTAGAAGTCAAGTGGGAACACCACTTCCACAGATGAGACCTCAAATTCTCCACAAGAACCAAGCAGAGTGAAACCCTGAACAGGAAGAGAGGGAAGCTTTGCTTTTTGTTTTCCACTGGAAGATTTTAGACTCAGCTAAAAGATACAAGTACTCACTAGGTATGAGCCTTTAAACCAATTCAGTGCATATGTGGATGTTTCTCTGTGTGTGTGTCCATGTGTGTCCATTGTATATAGGTTTTAAAGACTTCCCAATGGTTTCTCTGAAAACTGAGCTTCTCTTAAAATAAATCTGATAAGACAAAGTTCCCAAAGATGTTGATGCTGCCATTGTCACCATCAAAACTGAGCACACCGTCCAGGTTGTGGACTGGTGTCCCATGGGGCTCAAGGTTTGCATTAATTACCACCCTCCCTCTGTGGTACCTGGTGGAGACCTGGCCAATGTACAGAGAGCTGTGTGCATTCCAAGAAACACCGCAGGCATTGCTGAGGCCTGGGCTTGCCTGCATCACAAGTTTGATCTGATGTACACCAAGCTTGTCTTTGTGCACTGGTATGTAGATGAAGGCATGGGGGAAGGGCATTCTCTGAGGCCCGTGAGGACATGGCTGCCCTACAGAAGGATTATGAGGAAGCTGGTGTGGATTCTTATGAAGGAGCAGGTGAGGAAGGAAAGGAATTCTTTCAGCCCCTGTATCCTGTCCTGGAAGGCTGCAGTCGGAGACTCCAAGTCCCCTCTCCACATTCCCCTGGGAGCTGCAGTCGGGCTTCAGCTGCAATCTCCTCCCAGCCCACCAGCTGTTTGAACACTTCCCAAAGAACAAAGACAATAATCATATTATTGATTTAGACTGCATAATAAGCAGCAGATTTGAACAATGAGTCAGGAAGTTATAATTTTTAATTGTCTAAAATATTTTCAGATATATTTAATCTACAGTCTAATAAAACTTTTGCTAGTAATAAATAACACAAACAAAATTACCTATTAAACCATGTCCAGAAAGAATAGGAGGAGGAGGAAGAAACAAAGGAAGGAAGGAAGGAAGGAAGGAAGGAAGGAAGGAAAACAGACCTGGGAAACCACACCCTCTCATTGCTGAATTATGAGATATACACATTTGCTCTAATGTAAAATGTGACATATGTTTAATATGGTCCTGCTTCTATAAAGTATGCAGCCAGACACAGACACTGAACATGTTTGAATGGTGGATGGAATTTCAGTTAAAGGATTCTATCACTTTCAGAGTATTTCTCATCATTGAAATTTCCTATAGTATTTAAAATAATAAATATGGTGTTTATTATTTTAGGTTGCCAAGAGAGTATGATATCTTTCTCTTGAAAGAACTGCTTAGCTTCACAAAGTGGGGACTATTATCCCTTTACATGTAAAAGTGGGAAACTCACATGAGGTGCTGGAACTGGAATTTAGGTGAATTTATCTCACAACTGCTATGCTACTGCTATGTTGCAAGAGTAGCTATTTCTTGCTGGGCAGTGGTGGCACACGCCTTTAATCCAGCACTTGGGAGGCAGAGGCAGGTGGATTTCTGAATTTGAGGCCAGCCTGGGCCATCAAGGGCTACACAGAGAAACCCTGTCTCGAAAAACCAAAAAAAAAAAAGTTATTTCTTAAATGCCTTTGATTTTGTTATGTTTTTAAAGTATGATCTGAAACATAAAGTTACCAATGCTAAAACCACCTCCATTTAAGGTAGTAACAACATAAATACATCATGTTTACAGCAAGGATTCAGTAAGTGTAACGGACAATCTTTCTTTAACTCCAACCTGACCATGAAGAAGGCAATAACAAAACCACAAAAATTCTCTTTAGGAGAAATAAAAACTCAAAATACCGGTACGCCATAGATCATATGACATCATGGTTTCTCAGTAAAAACTTCTGCTCACTGATACAGAAGCTTGCTGCTGTATTATCAGAACTCAGCATGCCAACTGAGCACCAACCACAAGGCTGGAACAAGAAATAAAAGTAATCGCCATATATAAATTACTGAGATACAATACACAACTGAATTTACAAATTTTTAAGTATGAGGATCTAGGTGATCAGGAAGCCAATTGAAGAAAATCGTGCCAGGTACCACAACAGTAACAGAACTATGCCGTTTGCTGAGCTATTGTCTCTTAAGTTTTTTTTTTTTAATAGAGTGTATTGGATATTTCAGTAATTTTTGTTCAAATGATAAGGCTATTACTGCTTCTGATGCATAAACTACTGCTATGGTTGATCTTTTTATATAAATATACACATGACTATATCGTTTGAGGTTTTAGAAACATTAACTGTGAGGTCACCTTTGGAGTAAGTGTCCCAGTTTATTGTGTTGAGCTGGCACTGCACATGAATCAACAGCCATACTGATACAGAAACACTGATGTTAATTTTTCCCGTTTTTAAAGGGGTGATGCACTGTATTAAACACGTCAGGTTTTGTCTCCATGGATTTGATTACAGAACTAATAAAGCATTCTTTAAATAATGAAAAATTGTAATGTAAAACTATATTCAACAACCAAAATCTACAGTGCTTTATTAATGTGTTCAAAATAGGTTGTAAACTAATGCAGAGTTCTATCCCCGTGAGGAAGCACCTCCGTATCCCTGGATAAACAGAAGCAGATTTCTAGGGCAAGGAATGGGATCTGGATAATTTTCACTTTTTTCTATTTTTCAGTATTGTTTGGATTTACAAATGGTGCCCACACTTCCCCTTGGTTGGCCGCGGTCCTGGTCTTTAAGTGTTGACCCCACCATTCAAGCTCTGGAGGATGCTAATCACATCAAGAAATGGCTGACAATGAGGAAAATTTCCGACAATGTCTTTCTGATTTCTCAAATACTCTCTATGTTCTTGAATGCAGTCCTCTTTTCTGAGTTACTCCTATGAACACGCTAACAGAGTGAACAAGGCACATGCATTTAAGGCACAGATGTGCTGCTTCGGTACAACACAGCTATGTCACCAGCCTTGACGCACTGTCCCTCGTGCTGAGCCTGGCCTTCTCAACGCTCTGGCTCACCATCACAACCCAAGGGTGGTCTCCTGGGCTCCGTATTCATCCAAGTATACTCACCATTGATGGTCTCCATCTGTTAGCGCCACACAAAGACCTCAGCTTACTTTTAACAAAGGAAACATTGCTTTTCTTGAAGGCTGGAGGAGTCTGAAAGTAGACGGCCTGTACTAAGAATCCATGGTTTATGATCATTCTTCCCTTTCAGTGGAAGAGAAAATGCAAGCATTGCCTGATAAACAAAAGCTAAGTGTCTCCTTGTGGATTCCACTGACAGCAATGTGTGTCTTCCACTGGGGCACTAGCCTGGCTCCTATAGTGCTGGGCTACAATTTGGCCCAGCCTCAGGCCAGCCTCTGAACCCTGGATCTGTGCACGTGTGCCCTGAAGAACCAGCCAACTGTGAGAAGGGCAGAGAGCACAGAGGGCCCAGTGACTGGCAAGCAACCCCTCTGTGTGCCATTTATCTGAATTACTGAAGTGTGAGGAAATTTACGCATGCCAGGCTGAAGCGCCGGGTTCACCATACTGAGAACAAGCATCGTACTTTCAATCCTGCACAGAGATGGCAACGTGGAGGGCTGAAGGAAACAGAGTTTCACTGGCGATACACACGCCCTCTAGCTCCTAGGTGCAGCATCAGTCCAGTAGGAAGGGGCTTCCTGAGGACAGCTACAGCAAATGTCCAACATGCACACCATTCTATATACCTGAGGCGTAAGAGTGGCTGGGTTAATCTGATCAAACTGTTTATGGCCTTAATGACTTGAGATAAATCCTTTTTATTTTCTTCCTTTTGAGACAGGTCTTACTTTGTGGCCTAGGATCTCCTGGAAGTACACAACTCAAGCTCCCGTTTTTCTTTCCTATTTATTTAAGATTTATTTCATTTATATGAGTACACTGTAGCTGTCTTGAGACACACCAGAAGAGGGCATCAGATTCCATTACAGAAAGCTGTGAGCCACCACATGGTTGCTGGGAGTTGAACTCAGGACCTCTGGAAGAGCAGTCAGTGCTCTTAACCGCTGAGCCATCTCTCCAGCCCTTTCTTTCCTTTTTCAAGTCATGTCGGCATATGATGATAATTGCAGGGGCATGAGTGCTGAGTCCCCTTCCACTACAGCGGGCTGGTCTTTGCCACCAGGCTCACAGGACGCTGGTGAACCCAGCGACCGCACTGACAGCTGGCACGGAGCCGCACTGACAGCTGGCACGGAGCCCTGGCTGTGGGCTGCGTCAAAGGCCCGCTTCTACCTCAACAATGGGACCTGAGCCTGGGCCTTGCCGCTGCGGAATTGCTCACGAGTTTCCTCTGATGCTGCTGTCTCGTGCCTTCTCTACCAGAGCAGTCTACATGTGAGCCACATGTAGGGATAGAAAACTCAACAAGCTGCAAATAAACAGCACAGAACATGGCCTCGAGCGTCAGGCTGCCGATCTGCTCTCTCCCCTAACTGGCAGTTGTGACTTACAAGTAACACTTTCCTCTTTCCCTGGTTCTTTAATTCCCTAACTGGGTTCCCACGGACCTCGCCATAGCAACCACCCCCCCCCCCCCCGCTTGAACCCTTGGCTCTCAAGCTCACCAAGCTTCAAAACTCGTGTTCTCATAAACTTCACTAGTGACAACCTCTGAACTTCCCTCCTCTCATAGAATGACTCCCTCACCAGCCTGACTATGACCATCCTGAACCCTCCCCCCTTCCTGTTCTCATCAGGGGCCCAGAAAACAAGAGCAAGTTAAGTGTTCCTCTCTTTTGCCTTCTCAATTCTCCTACATCTGACCAACCAGTCACAATCCTACAGAGAAGTAAACTTTCCCAGAGGAGCTCATAAACTCCTGTCCACTCTCCACACACAGGCACCTGCGTGGACATAGTCACCTTCTTTTCTGTTTCTGTCATTTAAACATGTCTTATTACATCATGTCATCTGGACTCAAAGTCTCCAACTCTTGTCTGTTGATAGATACTGAAGTCTTTCCTCTCCATCCACCTTTAAAAAGCAGCTTTCTCCAAGGCCTTCACCATAGTAAACAGAATTTTTTACCATCCTGTAACCCTGAGGCAGATTTCACTTTTACACACACACACACACACACACACACACACACACAGAGAGAGAGAGAGAGAGAGACAGAGACAGAGACAGAGAGAGAGAGAGAGAGAGAGCGAGAGAGAGCGAGCAAGCGCCGAGGTCTTTTTGGACCCAGTTCCCCCGTTTCTTTACTGTCAAATTTGGCCTTCTTTACTTGTTTTTAAAATTTGTTCAAGTAGGGAATTACATGATCAATTATTCCAACCCAGTCCTGGTAACACTCCCACCTTCCCTACTTTCTCAAATACGTGAATAAAATTTTAAAATATTCCCACACACTCACCCTTGGTGTTTCCTCCAGAGGGTCTAGTGATGAGAGATTTTGAGACTATTTAAAAGTCTCATTTCACCTCAGGAGAAAGAAACTCATCCGTTTCTAAGAAAAACAGCTTAAGGATCAACTCTAAACACCCAGCCCTACTAACTCCAGCCCATAAACCCAGCACCATTGCAGGAGTGTGGCACCCCACAGCGGAGGAGGCACCCCACAGCTATCAGAGGACAGACAACTGCAGTGGCATCTTCCTTAACCGGAGCTAGTAACAGCAGCAGGACACTAAAGGAAATCCACTCAAACTGTCTGTGACAAGGCTCTCTTCATGAGCCTCGGCGACTTCCTCCTGAAGAGATGCTGCTCTACGGGAAGGCCTGCTTATCCTGCCATTGTGCCTTATCCCCTCTTTAAAGACAGATGATACTCTTATGAAGAATGAACTGCACACAAAATACTGTCTGTCTTGGCAAGATACTGAAACGCAAACTTGTTTAAAATATTCAAAACCAAACCACCAGATTCCAGTACTTCTTACAACCAGAACAAGTAACACAACACAGAAAGTTCTCTTTTGAAAGCAGATGGTTAAGGGCTGCCACTGGCGCCTCCTAAGATGAGGAAGGCAAAACTAATTAAAAAAAAATAGGAAAGGACCTGAGAAGCAGGTTAATGTAACATAATAAATATACTAGTATGCTGACTATGGAGCTTAGAATATTTAAATTTGGATTTAAATGATTACATAAATATTATATACACAGCTAAATAAGAATGATTTTACTGAAGGGGCAAAACCACCACATTTTCTTGTTGTCTTAGTGAGCACATATTGACAGGTACTTTGACAGAGGGAGATATGCAAGACACTGTTTCAAACAGCTCACAGTCCTATGAAAAGCAGATATGCGACCTTAAAAGCAACAACGCGCTAAGTAGTGTAACTACTAAAAGGCTGTGCTAAGCAATATCAACACTCAAGTGCTGCTACAGTATAAGGTTTATACAGCAGAGGTTCACTTACGCCAGCCAGGGCTGGAATGCTCTTCCGAAACATGATCCTGCTATGGTAAATGACAAACTATATTACACAGAAAGGATCAAGAGAAGAAAACACATCCAGGGGTTAATCATGGTTAATCTAGAAAAGGGAGTAAGAAGAGGGTTTTAATTTATCTTATGTATAAGAGTATTTTGCCTGCATGTGCGTCTGGGCACGGTGTGCTTGCCTGCTTCCTGTGGAAGCCAGGAGAGGGTTCTGCCATGTGGGTGCTGTGAACTGAACCTAAGTCCTCTGCAAGAACAAGTACCCTTAACTGCTACGCCATCACTCCAGCCATGAAAGGGGCTTTTAAAAAGGACTGTCTTCTTCCTTATTTTTTTTAACCTTTTTTTAAAGGTCTTCTTTTTTTTTTAAAGTATCCGCTATATTATTTTTTAAAGATTTGAAAAGTAAGTTTTGGGTATAATCCTTGAATAACAACAGAAAATAATCCAACACTGTTGAAGCCAGTGGAGGAGGCAGCAAAGCAGAACAGGATGGAGTCACTGGGAGCAGAAGAGGCCCGTGCTGGGTGTGGCAGCAGACGGAGCAGACCTATCTGACTGTAAGGACCGACGCTCCTTACCGACTGCAGCAGGGTGAAATGGCATGGGGAATGAGCTGCAGACGATCAAATGCCACAGAACAGGTGACGTCTTGGACAAGGGAGGCTGGGAACAAGTGATACCAGGCCACTGTCTCTGTCTCTTTCATGTTCATTACAAAGCTAACTGTAATGTGTCTGTGAATGACAACCAACACTTGTGGCCAGAGGAAGGAGACAGAACCCACGAAACACTTAGAGGAAGGGAGACAGACAAGAGACTGAGGTCCAAAATGGCCTCAATGGTATCACCCTCTTTTAAAAGAGAGAACATAAATCTAGATTACTTTAATATGAAATATCATGATTTTTAAATGATGGCAAAAACCACTTTAGCAAAATCAAAACATGTCTGAGTACTACCTCAGTATTGAGACATCCTAAAGGTGGGGACTGAGAAGACAATGTCAGATTAAAAAGTATGTTCTTTCTCCCTCTTCCCTTCTTAGGAATGAAAACTTTTTACACAGTGCTCTTCTTTTTAAACACATGCAATATCTGAATTAAAAAGTCCCTTCCTCTTCCTTTCAGGATTCTACATTCACAAACTCTGACCTCTTACATCATGCTAACATAACAGACAGTTGGGGGCTATCGTAACTGTTAAAATATGTGTCTGGGTGGGACTCACAATTAACTAGTAAAAGTTTTAAAGGATAGCAATAAGAAGGGACAGAAAACTCCCACACACTAAAGTCTGTACCTTCAAGCTAACTTTCAGTTTATCAGACTTCCTCAGGAAACAACTTCCCATTTGTAGCTGACTACAACACGCCCAACGATTTCATTAGAATGCTATTTTTAATCAGCTCAGCATATCACTCCCTCACTCGCTGGCTGTGCCTCAGGACCTGGAAGCAAGCACACAGTGTCATTACCAACCACTGGGGAGTACCCAGCACTGGTAACTGAAAACAGTTTTAACAGGAGAGCGTCTTCACAAAGAGCTGAGACTCTCATGTAAGTGTATGGTCTTTAAGGTTTTCACCACAAACGCCAGAAAATGGAAAGAGATCTGGTGTTAAGACGTGTGTTTAGTGATGGCCCCTGGGCTGGCATCCCTGTGAGCTGTCAGAGGCTGCCCTGTTTTCTTAACACTGGGGACCTGTTGCCTGTCATCCTCCCCTTGCCTGTTTGCTAGGCGTTCCTGTCTCACCCTGTCTTCAACTCACTCAGTCCTGTTCTGGGTCATCCCCCTGCCTCACCTCTTTGTCTTACTTGCTTTCATTCATTACTCTGGATTTCCCCTGCTGTCTGCTTTGGGTTTCATTTAATGATTTTCTTCTCTAGACTTTCTTCCTTCTTCCATGTGGTATTCTTTCCCCACCACCACTCCCTGCCCAGTCAACACCAGCTTTCAGCCAAGGTGCGGCCACCAAATGCATCCTGGTGCTGCTTGAGCCGAGGACTCTTGCTTCTATGTTATTCCTATCAAGTCACAAGTCATACAATGAGCCCGTCATAAATAAGCCCATGTGTTTGCCACAGACCATCTTTTAGCCTCCCATACTTATGACGAGGAACTGCCTGTCATTTTCTCTGTGTACTGCAAGCACTGCCTTAGTGGTCCAGACCTACCATTAGCACTGTGTTGGTGTTAAAGGACAGAGAGAGTCCGTCACCTCTGACCTGTTGGAACAGGGCTCCACAGAGCTTGCTAAGATCTCTTTGGACTGCATTTTCAAACAAAACAAAAGTTCTATTTCCTACGGCTTTGCCTGTAGGTTTTTGTTTTTAATATACCTACTATGCTTCCAAGATGTATGCTAAAATATATTTAGCTGCTTCAATGCTAACAACAAATAGTTAGGATTTTGATCTGGCAACTGATAAAATGTGGAGTGTCGAAGGCTTCTGTTATTTAGAGACAGCATCATAAAGAAGAAAGATGGATGATTTTATGATCAGAGACCTGGGCTCCTGTTCCAGCATTTTCTCTACCACACAGTACTGGTCCGGTTACTACCCATCAGTTAACTGAAGATGCCAACACCAGCTACACCACGTTTCTGTAAGGATCACATTCCATGTGGTAATTTAGAAGAGAACCTAAGAACACAGTCATCAGCAGCTGTAAGGAAGCAATGTTGCATGTTCGTTCCTATGTTGTCTCTGTACAGCTGCCACTGTGAATTCTGGTGTCCTTCTTTGCCCAGCCTTTGGGACTTTTTTAAGATCTTTGTGATATAGATCAGGAAGAAAGGTGGTAGGAACATGAGCCCTGGTAAGGAAAACTTTGGGGACACACATGTGAAGGTTGAAATGTGTGGGGGAAACTGGAAGGACAAAGGAGGACTTGGCCTATGTAGATTCTGTATCCTACTATAGCACTGAGAGATCCAGTAAACAGTTTATTGTTCTGAAATTATCTCTAGATTACACAATGTTTTACACTATCACTATAAAATAATACAGAACAGTTGAAGTGAGTATCTTGCCCATTTTTAAAAAAACTAATCATGTAAATGTGGGAGTGAAAGTAGTCCACAGGCAAAACAAAGGGGAGGTGAGAACTGGGCTTTCACTCTGGTAAAAGGAACTTGGGAGGCACAGGAAGGTGGCTACTGCCAGTCAGAGGGTAGAGGCCAGGCCCAGTTCCCCCCTCTGACTCACTGGCTCTGTTGAGTCATTAGCTTCTGTGTTCAGTTTCCTTCCTTGTAAAATGGCAGGATGGGAGGACTGAGTTATTATGGCACCCTAGTTGGCCTTTACAAACTGGTTTGGAAGAATGCCAAGAGCTGTGGCTTCTCCTTCATCTTAGCCAGTAGAGTCATGCATATATGTGCATATGTTTATTCATCTATGTGTGGGCACATGTTGAGAACACACACATGCACATACATTTTGGAGGTAATCCTGCACAAAGCATTAGATCATTCAAGAAGAAAGTTTTCTAAGGGATCATTTGACCAATTTATGTCCAAACAACAGAACTCTGAATCTAAAATAAATAGATTTCCTAAAAGCCTCAAAGGCAAGTTAACAGCCTCCCCTTAAGCCTGGGGCATTCCCCTTTCTCTTGCCAGAATACTCTGTTTCCATGTCAAACAGATACCTTCTTACACTGCTTCAGCATGTCCTAGAGATCACTGCCTGTCTCTCATCTCTCTACCCCAAGGAGGCTAAGTGGCCTTATTCACTAATTTAATCCAAATACCTAGGACAGCCAATAGCAGTCACTCTGCACACCTTTACAATTAGAAATTGAATTCTGTGTTTAATTTTTGGTAAAAGTCACAAAGCCATAACACTAGAAGAGACATCTTAGGATATGCAGAGATGAGAAAACAGGCTTGTGGAAGAAACTTGCTGGAGTCTGCATAGAATTTCCCTTCCACTTTGGTCTTGGCACCTCCATATGCATCTCTGATCCTGAGGTACAGAGAACCTTGGTGAGAGGGGGCCAATGCAATAGGCCAGCTCTGAACTCACTCGAACAAAAGGAGTCAGAGAACATACTGTAGTGTTTACAGAACAGCAAAGTCCCATAAAATAATGACAGTTTTGCTAAGTGGTAGCTTTCATCTAAGGATCTGAGAACTGATAAGGGCCTCTTTCCACCATGTGAGGTATCATATCTGTTCTTGGTCAAGTGGGTTAGGAAGCTGAGGGTCGGTCCCCTGACCTTATTGCACAATGGTTTGAAGACACTTTGGGGCACTGCGTCCTCATCATGGTTTTTCCAATCCTTATCTATACCAAATGCAGCTTTATAAGGCTATCACAGAGACAGCAGTTTGTCTTCTCTTGGGTGTCCCTACAATTGGTGCATTTGACGCTACTTTAGGGTGTGGAGAACTGACGACACTAGACTCTGCGTGCTGGGTCTTTCCATCCCTCCTGCCTGTCAACAGAGCCTAGGACTTCTTGAGCTTACCCTAGAGAAAGACCAAGCATGGCCACACTTGAGGTCTGTGAAAGACAAAGCAGGGGAGGACTGCCTGCCCACACAATGACAGTGCTCCCAATTACTCCTCAGTTATTTAAGACTGACACTGCAGGCCAATTAGAGGGAGTTAGGACAGCAAACCCTGCAAGAGACCTGACTAGACAACATTCTTCCTTCCTTGAGGTAAATAAGCAATCAGAAGTTGAAAGCCCCTCCCCCTTCACCAAGCTACCCAAGCCCTGTTCTCACAGGAAAGAGGGCTCAGCCTCTCCCTCCCCTGACCTGAGATGATACAGGCCACTGGTGGAGGCCAAGGTAAAACCAGTGCCACAGCCCACCTTCCCCTTGCTGTGCTCACAGCCCTGGTCTTTCTTGTCACAGGTGACTGTGCATTCTTTGAGCTCTGGGACTATGTTGTTGATCTTATACTCAGGTCAGGAGCATCATGACCCAGGCCCCTAGCCTTTCTCCTCTGGCTCTGGCCCTTGAAACAAGTGATTTTTTTTTTTACTAAACTCGACTCCCCGAGGTTTTTCAAGACACCCATATTCTGGAAAAGATAATTCTATGGCCAAGTGAATTTAAGAGACCTGGGTATAAAACATGTTAAACAATGGTGGGTTCTCGAAGGTATAGAGTTCTGCATCTGCTATGGACAGAGACAGACCCACCAAAGATCACAAGGAGGTGCGAAGCAAGATATCACACACAGGAAGGACTCGGCGGGCAGTGCATGACTGGATGAGGCTGTGAACAGGAGTAGTTTAGGGATGGGGCAGGTACTAGGAGATTGGGACAGATTAAAAGACAGAAGTTGAAGGCCTGCATCAAAGTGGCACTGGGATAGAGAAGGCACTGCTGTCAAAGGAGCACACAACAGTCATGCCTACCCAAAAGGAACTCTGCACGACTCAGAGGCTGAACAGAGGAAGATGTCTATGACTGTCTATATGACTGAGGAAGAAATGGCGTATACTGGAAGTCAGTGGTAGTGGAAAAGAACCTGTCTCTGTCATTGGGTAGGAGGGTCTGATCTGCAGGCAAGCAGACTTCTGAGAGAAGAAGTGATGGGGTGCACAGCACAGATTTGTACAACTGGCCTTTCCTGAGTGGATTTCTGTCTTCTGCTCTTGAACAGGCATTCAGGCTATCCAGCTACTTTTTGAAGTAGTATATGCTATTTATTCTCTTCTTCTTGCTTGAAAACTCTGCTATGTTAGAGTACATTAAGATTAATGTACTAAGCCAGGCGTGGTGGTGCAAACCTTTAGTTCCTGCACTTGGGAGGCAGAGATAAAGGTAGGCAGATACCTGAATTTCAAGGCCAACGTGGTCAACAGAATGAGTTCCAACCAAGACGACCCAGAGAAACCCTGTCTCAAAAACCAAAACAACCACCACCACCACCACTAATAATAATACTATTTCTAGTAATAATAATAATAATAATGATAATGATAATAAATATCACCAAATTTAAGAACCATGGACGAGTTCTATGGCTGCTGTGGTATCAAAGCTAAGGTATAAAACCCCAAAGACACTTGACATTGATTTAACTGGCAAAGATTTAATTCAGAAGTTTAAAAACTAAAATGTTAAAAAGGGGTTTTTTTTTTTGAATAGGGTCCTGCTACACCGTGTAAACTCCTGCTCAGCCCCCACAGTGATGGGTTTATATGGATACTGCACCACACCCAGTGTACCCCTCTTTCTTTTTACAGTAGCAAAGAAACAAAAAACATTGTTATTGTTTGCCAAGATATAATTAACTGTAATATCTGTACATCCTTTTGGGGACTGATATAGTATCTTAGACTCCACTGAGCCCAAAATAAAATATCAATGGCCTATCCTCCATACTTAGATAGAGTTCTACAGGGCAGAAACCCTTTCTATAGCTCCTGTATTGAAATAACATAAGATCACACACTGGTAGGGAATTAAACCCCAAGTTTTGTCATATCTTTTCTACCTATCTGAAAGAACTAGGCGCTCGAACATGATTTATGCTGTGAGGCTCCTTTTCAAAAGCCTGTGTACTTTATTCATAGGAAAACCCTACAGTCTTTGGCCTCAAACCAACTTCCTTTTTTAAAAACTTTTTATTGACTCCTTGTCAATTTCACATCATGCCCACAATCCCACTCATCTCCCTGTCTATCTTTGCAACCTCCCTCACAAAGAAACATTTAAAAAAAAAAACTAAAAAAACAGAGCCAAAAACAAACAAAATACAAACAAAAAAAAATCTTGTCCTGGAAGCTGTAGTGTGTCGCAGTGTGTCTCACAGTACACCCTTTTGTCCACACATCATTACTTACAAATGTTCACTGCAATGAGTCCCTGATCTCCTTCAAGGTCCTGGCTTCTGCTGCACTATAATTATTAGGTCCTCACCGGGCCTCCTCTCAGTTATTCTCTGTTGTTTCCCTGTGTCATGGAGATCCTGCAGCTTTGGATCTGCAGGATCGGCCCGTCACACGCTCCAGCAGTTCACTGACAGGGCAGATGTTGGGGTGGGTCAATTCAGAGCCTTGGGTCTGGGCCTGAGTGGGAGCTGAGCTGGTCTGCCCACCAACTCTCCTGTATGCTCACCGCCAGCAAGCTCTCCAGTACTGGCCCAGCTGGCTCACCTTGTGTAGCAGCCAGCAAGGAAAGCCCTTCCAGGCCCACAGCCCTGGGGACCTGCTCATCCACACCTACACCACCAGGGGCCAGCTCTACTGTGCTTCCCAGGCAAGGCACCGGCTGCTCTCCCAAGTGCTGCAGCTACTGGTGAGTGGCAGGGCCAGCTCTCGTGCCTGCCACAGGTGTTGAGGACCGAGGGGGTGGCATCTCACCCTCACCGTGGCCCATGCCCCTCTTAAAAACACATTTAAGCCCTGGCAAATATAAGTTTTGTGTAAAAACTAGTATGGAAGACCTTTCCCAACCTTGATCTGTTAAGATCTATATTCACAGCTAGATCAAAGTTGGCCAAAACCAGCCACTGGCACTACTTTTAACAGTCCCAGCCTTTTAGTCCCCAAGAGGATGCAATCAAGTGGCGTGTGCAGTAATGATGATAAATGTGACGTGCCTTCGTTACTATAAATAAGTGTAACATATTCTCAAAACCCATTTAATTACTTCTTGTGTAAAGCAGTGTGATGAACAAAACTGTCTAAATTCTGAAAGTGGGAGAGCCCTCCTGTCTCTCTTAGGTAGTTTTACAATCCTAATTTTAGACTTAACAAAGCCTTTTAAAAGAAAGACGGTTCCATTAAGATGACGGAAGTATGTAAAAATTTATCACAGAGATCCTCCTGCTATCTGATGGGTTTAATGGTTCACCAGACTCTAGAGAGGAGGAAGAAAGGATAAAGACAAATCACAACTGTCTGAGGGAGCACTGTGGGCCTGAGACATATCTGTCTCCTTAAGCCAAGGGGACTATGCCCCACACCAGAAGCTCAAGAGAGGGATGTGCAGCGTATCAGGTGACTCATGTCCTGAGGAAAGATGCTTGGTAAACGTGAGCTGATGTTACACATCCACTTCTTGATAAATCCAAATAATCATACAAGGTAATGCAACACTGTCCCGAAGAAACAAGACAAAAGAAAAGAAGTCCATGTCTACTTCCTGGTGAGCTGCCTGCGGCCACCATATCTAAACACCCAGAGGCGGCACCAATTAACCGGTTTATATGAAATCCCCATCCCTATATTCTGGTTTGCCTCATACTGATTTGGGCTGGTACAGGGCCATGAGGAAATGTGGCCTTGCTCGGAAAGGTGCTATTCCCACCAACCCATCTATAGAAGAGCCTGGAACCTGAAGTGACTGGAACTTACTGTTGTTGATCTCCTATGACTTTAATTAGTTACACATTCCAAGATGCCAGCACTTAAAATACACGGTGGAATTACTGAGTCATTTTTGGAGTCTTATGATAGGAGGGCCCTAGAGATTATAGCCCTCATCTGACTCTCTGCATGCCTGGTAACTTGCCCCGGGTCAGCCAGAGGCAAATGAAGAGTCTTCATTCTGGAGGGGAGAGACTTGGATGCTACTCTGAAAAAGAGCACGAATTGGCTTCTGCTGCCTACTTGTTCAGATGTCCACAAGTCTGGGGAGATCGCAGATGCTCCAAGTATAATCTAAATAGAATAACTTGAGCCCACATGAATATGGGTTTTACTGAACAGGTAGGTGCTAAAGATATTCCTGAAACTAAGGGCAAGATTATTCAGGGTTTCTGGTCAATCTATGGCTGGCCACCATTGTTCAGAAATTGATTTTCCTTTCTGTATCCTGAGCCTACTCACTCTGAGGTACATGAGACTCTACATCTCTGTGATCTCTGGTCCTGACCCAGCAGCCTGGGGGGTCTCAGCAGCACCACGGTCTTAAAAGCTCAGTTTAGCACCTCTGGGTTCAACATTCAGCCCTGAAAACTTTAGCCATCAGGGCCTTTCTCTTCAAAGAATCTGATAGAGCCAAGAGCACCAGCCTGTCTAGCAAATACACATTTCTTCTTCACCAAAGAAAGGGAAGCTAGCATGGATGCCCTCAAATTAATATGAATGTCATTATACACATATTAAATATGTATATGCCAAAATACACATATTTAAAACCATTGAAATTCTCAAGTTTTAGTAAGTTCAGTTTTTCAAATTTCCCTTCTTGTGATATGTCTTAGTCACTGTTCTATTGCTATGAAGAGACATCATGGCCAAAGCAACTTATAAATAAAAGAAAACATTTACTTGTGGCTGGCTTACAGTTTCAGAGGCTTAGTCCATTATCATCATCATAGGGAGCATGGTGGCCTACAGACAGACTCAGCAGTAGCTGAGAGATCAATCCTGATCCATAGGCAGAGAGAGAGAGAGAGAGAGACACTCCAAGCTTGGTGTGGGGCTTTGGGGACACCAGAGCACACCCCCAGTGAGCCACTTCCTCCAGCAAGGCCACACCTCTTAATCCCTTTAATCCTTTCATATAGTGCCTTTCTTCAAGACTACGCATCCAAACACTGAGCCCTAGGAGGGCCATTCTTATTTACACCACTGCAGCACATAAGGCCAAGTAGACTTTCTTACTCATCCACCATTTCTCTAAACTTATCATCGCTTGTTAGGGAGAATACAGAAGTCCCAAGAGGGCGTAATCGGAGCCGTACCACAACAGGACAGAGTAGAAACCAGACAAAAGAACTTCATTCACAGCATCTGGGTGTGGACTGGGTGAGGCTAGTTTCACCAGGGAAGGGGAAACTAGGAACCAGAGTGGAGAGAGGGGGCTCTGTGGTGACGAAACATCTGTGTGTGTGATGAAACATCTTTTTAGTTCCTGAGGTGCCAGTGCCAAGCAAAGAAGTTTGCCCATGTCAAACAGCTGGTTAGTTTGAGAGCAGCAAATGAAATCCAGATCGACTCCCCTTAAACCCACCCTTCTAATTAATTTTATTATAAAACTCTATAGTCACATTAGCAAACACAGACAAGGAAATCCCATAATCTCACATCCCAAAGACAACTGTTAGCATTCCAGTGTGGTTTCTGTAGGCTTTTCCCACATAGGAATTTTGTTTTCAAAATTAAGCTCATGTTCCACAAGTGATTTCCTATCCTGCTTTCTTCTATTTAGCAACCTAAACAGCTGTCCAACTTACTTGTTAATTTGGGCAGTCAGCATTTTAACTAAGACTGTACCTTTCCTCCATGGGGCTTTACAGGTTAAATGAGGCAACTCAATCGTGGGACATTAGGTTCTTTTCCACCTTTTTGGCAGTGTACAAGTGTTTGTTACAGAACACCATGGTGTTTCCTCAAATCGGAACTATTACCCTCAAAAGTGTCTAACAGGCAATACTACTAGTCAACATATAATGAAAAGCTACGATGCATTTATCTTGAAGATGCCAGCAACAATGATCTCGATGGCCTGGAATCAAATGTATCTGACGAATGTTATTATTAATGAAGAGGGTCCAAAAATAACAAGTTAAAAAAAGCTGCCCTTCTCAGCCTCCAGAGACCACGTGCTTTTAATGGTTTAATGCTCCACTTTCCAATTCAGAAACAGCAACAAAAGCAGCTACCCATCCCCACATCTCCATTTGGAAGAATGGGAACTCTCTGAAAAGCAAACATACCTCTCTGGCTTAAAAATCAGAGCGGTCAGAACTTTCCAGAGTCAGTCAGTTCACTATGGACTGTGTCACAGCTCAGAGTCAGTCGCTATTTATCACATTAGAGACATTTTTTTCTTCTCATTCTGGTCAAGTGAATGGGAGCTTAGGAAGTAGAAGAGACTGCAACGTATAAGTGTGCGTAAGTGTTAAGTGTGAGTGTGTGGAACAGGAATGACACAAAGCATGGCTGGTACAGGGGCCACTGTGACTGGAGGGAGGCAACTGGCTGGATATTTGCCAGTGGCTGTTGGGAAGGCTTCCTTGGAGTCCATGACACCATCCATCTGACCTGGAAACAGACCTGTCTGAGCCTGGCCGCACCTGCTCCCCAGACAGTGCCTACAGGTGCGGCCTGGTAAAGCCTGGTGAGGAGAGGACTGGGCCCGCCCACTGCGAGCAAGATGGACTCTGCTCCCTCCGGGCACTGTGAGTCCTGTCCAGGAGGCAGCTTGCTACTGTTTCCCCAGTGACGATTTAAAACCCTCTTGCTCTTCCTCAGTATCCCACGGTTACTCCATTCCTCAATAGGAAGCTGTACGTCACCACAGTCCAATGGTGCCCCTTACCTGTCGGATGTTTAGGTAATCCTGCTTTTCTCCAGACCTCTCCCTCCTCTTGAAAGTTACTGTTTCTGTATAGGCATGTCACATGGTATACCCACACTTCAGAAACCAATCTGGCATTATCCAGTGGAGTGGAGGGTACACACACATTGAGTCAGGATCCTACCCTTGGGTATCTCTCTTAGGGAAGCTGCTGCAGTATGCACACTCAAGGATGTTCACAGCAGCACTGATAAAAATAGCAAAAAAATAAAAATAGAAATAGAAATAACCCAGATACCCATTGACAGAAGATACTTAAAAACTGTGGTACATTCATAAAGTGGACACCATGTGAGACAATAGTAAGATAAATTAATCTCATACACAGTACACAGGTGAATCTTGAAAAAGGCCTATGGTATCAGAATGCCACTTAATATGGCCCTGAAAGAAAAAAACTTCACAGTAGATTACTTATCGAGACTGACTGAAGGCCTTGTACATACTCGGAGAGTATTCTAACCACTGAGCAATAGCTTCAACTCCAAATTAAAACTTCCAGAGAAACATATTCGTAACTATTAGATCTAGGTTGTCTGTTACTTCTTCAGAACAGTTCACACCATCCTTATCACAGCATGGAAACAGAACAGCACAAGTTCATTTTCCTCCAATGAATTTATTTCCATCAGGCACAGAAACCACGGCGAACTGAAACATGAACATGAAAGGCGATCACAAAAAGGTGAGGGAAGGCTGATGCTGGGGGAGAGGTGCTGGGAGCACCCACAAAGTGAGGGGAGGGATGCTGGGAACACCCACGAAGTGAGGGGAGGGATGCTGGGGAGAGGGATGCTGGGAACACCCACGAAGTGAGGAGAGGGATGCTGGGGAGAGGGATGCTGGGAACACCCACGAAGTGAGGGGAGGGATGCTGGGGGGAGGGATGCTGGGAACACCCACGAAGTGAGGGGAGGGATGCTGGGGAGAGGGATGCTGGGAACACCCACGAAGTGAGGGGAGGGATGCTGGGGAGAGGGATGCTGGGAACACCCACGAAGTGAGGGGAGGGATGCTGGGAACACCCACGAAGTGAGGGGAGGGATGCTGGGAACACCCACGAAGTGAGGGGAGGGATGCTGGGGAGAGGGATGCTAGGAACACCCACGAAGTGAGGGGAGGGATGCTGGGAGCACTCACAAAGTGAGGGGAGGAATGCTGGGGAGAGGGATGCTGGGAACACCCACGAAGTGAGGGGAGGGATGCTGGGGGGAGGGATGCTGGGAACACCCACGAAGTGAGGGGAGGGATGCTGGGAGCACCCACAAAGTGAGGGGAGGCTGATGCTGGGAGCACCCACAAAGTGAGGGGAGGCTGATGCTGGGAGCACCCACAAAGTGAGGGGAGGCTGATGCTGGTACAGTCATCTGAGAGGAAGGTACCTCAACTGAGAAAATGCCTCTATAAGATCGGGCTTCAGGCGAGCCTGTCAGGCACTTTCTTAATTAGTGACTGGTGGGGTAGGGCCCAGCCCATTGTGTTCGGTGTCATCCCTGGATTGGTGGAGCTGTGTTCTGTAAGCAGGCCGGGAAAATCACAAGGAACAAGCCAGTAAGCAGCACCCCCTCCACGGCCTTTGCAGCTCTTCCTGCCCTGTTTTTGAGTTCCTGTCCTGACTTCCTTCGATGATGAACAGTGATGTGGAAGTGTAGGCCAAATAAGCCATTTCCTCCTGAACTTGTTTCAGTCAGGGTGTTTTTGTCAAAGCAACGGAAACACTAATTATGTGACAGGAAATAGGCTCAGAATTTAAAACCACAGACACCAATGAAGGAGCTTTCAGCACAGTGGCTAACCAAGAACCCTTACCACAGACTCAGGTCAGGGCACTGTCACATGATTACTCGACCAAAGCACTAGACAGTCACTCAGAGGCCTATCGTAATAAGCACGATGGGAAACCCCGGACAAGTGGGGATTCTGTTGGGTGGACTGTGGAGAGAATAAAGGATTCCACCCCAGGGCACCAACATCAGGGTTTTGCACATTGTTCCTCAGTCAACACTTTCATCAAGCTGTCCTTAAAGAAATCATGAATAATAAATATACAGCTAAATAGGAAAAAATAAGTTACTTAGAAAAAATAGAGATTTCATGGTATTTCAGCAAGTTAAAATAATAGCCAAAACGGACTCAAGCAAATTAAAAGAGATAAATGTGCTTTTAACTTTAACAGGTCTACATGTGAGAGGGTGTCATCACCTGCCTCTTACCCTCCAATATGATCGGTGAGACAGCTCACCTGGTTTATCAGCTCCCAAGAGATCAGAGGATGAGGATCTAGGCCAAGGACACTCAAAGTGACACCAGTGCTATGCTGTGACATTGGACTGGGACGCTCTTTTACTCTCTAGGCTCAAGCTTCTATAGCATGCTCTTGGCTCCGTGATGTGCTCAGCCAGAGAATTCCACTGCCAAACACCTGTCCACCTAGATGACCCACTGATCCATTTTTCCTCTGGACCCTAAGCTGATCACACCTGGCTGTTGACAGGGAACCAGATCTTCTAGCATCCAGAAGAAAGGAAAGGCATAAGGAGGATCTTCACCCAACACAAGCACCATGCAAAATGGAGATGCTACCTAGTTAAGCATGTATCTTGGCTCCCACTGGGTTACTATTAGTGGAAAGATGCAGTCCATGAGATGATACAAATGTACACAACGGAGGAGGAGACATGAAGATGGAAGACAGACAACGGGATAGACCTCAAGCTAAGGACACCTGAAGCTACCAGAAGAAGGGAGGAATGGATTCTCTCCAAGCCTCCTGAGCTAGCATGAGCCTACCGACAATCTTAATGCTAAACTTTTGATCTCTAAAGCTATCAGGGAATATATCAAGCCGCCAAGTCTGCAACAGTTTGTGATAGCATTCACAACAAACCCACAAACAAACAAAAATGTTTTTGTTGTGGGCTGGAGAGATGTTCAGCAGTTCAGGGCACTGGCTGCTCTTTCAGAGGACTCAGGTTCGATTCCCAGCCCCCACATGGCAGCTCACAACTGTCTGTAACTCCAGTTCCAGGAGATATGACACCCTCACACAGACACACATACAAGCAAAACACCAATGTATAAAATTTAAAAAAAAATTTAAATTGGTTGTGGGTTAAAAATGGGCAGTAATAACCTTCTTTAAGGCAAAATATCCACTCTGTGTGCATTTTCATGACTAGAACATAACCAGTCTCACAGCAAGTGTAGCTCTGCTTTTAGTAAGAGTTTAGGGACAGTGACAAGCATCTTTTAGGACACCCCTTGTACTGATTTCATTAAGAACCATTCCTTTGCATACAATTTCTGCAGACAATAAGTCTATGCAAGGCATAGAACCAAACACAACAACCTCTATCACACAGTCAGACAGTAGCTCACAGCTCTTGGGGAAGGGATCCATATCAAATAGGTATCGAAACAAAGAGACCCAAGTAGCTGAGGCCTTGTCATTCTCTGTTGTAAGGAGGGCAGCATTTCCTCCCATTGAATCCATGTCCTGCTCCATCTTCTCTACTGATGAATGCCACTGAGATGAAAATGTAATAAAACAATCCCTAAACTCAGCAGCAGAGAGACAGGAGTACCCACGGTTTCCCCATACCTACTGGCCGCCGCATGCTAGCTGTGCCTGAAGTCACTCTCTTGCTGTTCCAGGGACCAACCACCAAAGAAGACCAGGTCTGGTTTAGAGAGACTTTTGTGGTGTGGGGCTTCTCATTGTGCCTGATAAAAATACCGTTACTATTTTTATTACAGTAAGGAAGGGTGAGAGTCTCTTTAAATGCAGTGAAGAGAAAATGTAGAATTACCAGTTAAACTGCGTGGCTAATGAGGCCTTCTGATGGACTGCGCCCCAGCACACCCACCAGAGAGTGGAAAGAGAAGGCTGCACCCGGTCTGGGAAGTGCTTGGGGTCTGGCCAAGGTCCTCAGGCAGGTCATTTCTCCTCTGTTGAGCTTCATTCTCCTCAGAGGTAAAATGGCACAAGTGGACACAGCAACACTGGCCCAGAACAGAGGTTGACCCACTGGTATTGGTTAATGGTTCCGGGATGAATGGACAAAATGTTCCACGTCAGGACTAACAATCACCTCAAATTGTTCCTCTTCACTTGAATTATGACAGTAACATTTTTATTTGTAGCTCTTTTCTTGCAATTATCATCAGTATCTCCTGGCTTTATAAAGTCTAGAAGGGCTGTTTATTATCTTGGGAAATTTGTGCTGGCAGCAGGCATGTTTTCTCTTCTTAGACAGTAGCACTTTTACAATCCAGAGATTTATGTAACAGAAAGTTGGTCAGTTATCATGGGTAATACATAACTAGTATTTTTAGCCCAGGACTAAAAACAATTGCCTTTGAGTCTAAAACAGAACTCGAAGCATGCTCCTTCATTCAAAACTTAATGTCCCCTTAGTTCCCAACACAAAGTCATTCTCTTGCCTGACCCCCAGTCAGCAGGAGGGTGGACTATGTGGAACATGATCCTCAGTGAGACTCTGAATTTGTCCTTAGCCTGTTACAACAAGAATGGGTCAACCCACCAGTAAGGATGGGGTCAGAGGCAAGGAGACTGAGCAAATCTCTCATCCTATCCTCCAGCTCTCATCTCTCATCCTGGACTGGGCAGCCCTAAATACATGTGTCAACCGGCTAAAGGACATGGTACATGCACACGGGAGATGCCCTCTCCAATCCCCACCAAAGGCAGGCAGCACAAGCATGATCCTGTCGCTCCATCCAGGAAGCGATGGCTACCTCGGAAGGCTGGGAGTGAGCCCAGAGTTCTTCTTTCTCCTCTTCCCTCTCTCTCCTACCTCCCTAAAACAGCTACCATATGCACAGGGAGGTGGTTCACCCCAAATCATGCCCTCCCCACACTGGCACGGGAGGCATATCTGAGTGTCGCCCTAAAACCAGCGTTTTGAAACCTCTGGATGATCCGTATCATCACTGCTAAGCTTCTGAGCTCAGAAAATCCTTCGCTCAAACTGAAGAAAGACTTGCTAGTCTGGCCACCTCTGGACCAACTGGACAGTCATCAAACTAGCATGACTCAATATGCAGCCTCCCACTCAAAAGTGTAACTATTTGGAACTAGATTACCTCTCTTCCCACAAGACTAGTAGTTCCACTTTAAAAACCCAGGCCCCACCTCTGCCTTGGGAGTTAAGATGCAAAAGACGTAGCTCTGGATGTACAGGCCCACACGTCACACCAGGTTCAAGGAAACACTTCTCTGTGAACAGTGCTTTGGAAGGGCACTCTGGTTTTGGAAGGCCACAGTTCCCTTTGGACAGGCAGAGTCCCCATGGTCTTCAGTGCAGCTTTCTAGCTGAAGGGAACAGCTGGGAAGATGCTTGATCTTCCTGAGATGCAGATGTGGCAGGGGCTTCATTATCATGAAAGGCACTGGAAACACTTTTAAACTTAGGAGACAAAGGCCATCCAGGGCATAAGGAAATCAGCCTGTTGCATGAAGAACAGCTATGACTGAAGTGGGTGCTACTGTAATCAAATCTATTTAAACAAGGTTTTAAATTACTAAATTGAATCAATTTAATCAGCTTTTCATACAGAAAATGGACATATTTTTTCATCCAAAATTCATGTGCATGTAATTTCATTTTCAGAAGACACATTTTATATATTTAAACTAGTAAATTTATAGAATCCACACTCAGAAGAGTATCCTCCAGACTGCCAGAAGAAGTGCAAACAAATGACTATTTCGATATTTTCAATTTGCTCTTCTGTCTTCTTTTACCTCTGGGTTTGCTCTGATTGCCTGAAGTGCATTATTCTCAGGAATTAGCTATTCATTTGTCTGCCTTGGCACTCTGTCCTTCTGGAGAGAAAGCTGAAGAACGGCCATCTTATCTCCATATAATGCTATTAACATGCACAATTTCCACAAATGAAGTCCCTAGATGGAGAAGAGAAGCCACTGTTTCTCGAATGTGTAACAGGATTGCTTCCACGGTTTTACCAAGCACCAGAGTGGCTTCCCCTGGCTCTCGCCGCCCTTCCCCTGGCTCTCGCCGCCCTTCCCTCTGGCTCTCATTCACTCATTTGCGCCTGCAGCTAGCAGTTTTGAAGGGTCTGCTACCATTTAGGCATTGGGTTTTAGCACAGATCTGGCTTGACAAAGACTCCAGTTTAACAGGGAACACAGCTCCCACAGTAACTACACAACTGCAGTGGCAGCTTTGAAAAAGACCATGGCGGTCAGCCATAAACTTGGCTGGAGATGTCACGATACAGCTCTTTGAAATGGCACTGCCTCCTCGCGACTTAGCCCTACAACTTTCTAGAAGGTGGCACACAAATACATTGACTGGAGCACTATATCCACTCTAAGATAAGGTATGGGAAAAAGAAGGTTCTGGATGCAGACAGATCTCTCTGGGATTCCTGCTGTAACCATAGAACCTGAGGCAGCTTCATGGTGGGGGCTACCAGGTCAGTGAACACGCACAGAGCACACTGTTCAGTCAGCTACTGACATCATGGAATTCGGAACTGATGCTGACTTATGTGTGAGCTTTGGCATTCAAAATAAAGTTCCTTCCCATGCAGAGTTCTGTCTTCACAAAAATCCACAACCAAAAAAAAAAGTAAAAACATCCATCCTACAACAAACACCATGATGGCAGTAGCTTTTCTCTGCTCACATGGTTATCAGAAATCATTTGTTTATACAACAGGAACTCCTGTACCAGACAGACTTGGCATACATAAGCATCAGCAAAAGGAAGAGCTGCTGCACTGTGCTCAATCACCCTCCAACAATGATTGGAAAAGACTCTGAATTAAGGTTTTTGCAAAGGGTAAACTCCCGTAAGGCATTAAGTGATTTTCAAGTCATTAGGTGCTTGACTGAGGGTCAGAGCCCTGTAGGGGCGGCTAGAACCCACTTTGCCATCTATAAAGTCATTTCCTACCTCTCAGTTAGCAGCCCTTGTTCTATAATCCCCACTACTTGGGAATGCTCACAGAACAAGGGAAGTCAGATCTGCTCAATACTTGGCTGGATATTCAGGCTGTGCCCTTGTACGTGTAGGGGTGTCTAGCTTCCAGGAGTCCCGCGCACTGGTAGACCCTACAGAAAATTCTATAGCCTTGTGACCAACATCCCTTTTCCTATTTTGGTACAATATGTACATCGAAGAAAATTAAAAATACATATGATTTGTGTTTCTAAATTTAAAACATGGATAATTTTACTTAGTTCTGAAAAAGGAACAACTTTTTTTGTGGGGAATAAGGAGAAAGAAAAGGGGGGCAGGTCCTCACCATGTAGCCCTGGACTGGCCTAGAACTCAGAGAGCTCCATCTGCCTCTGTCTCCTGAGCGCTGGGATTAAAAATGTACAACACTTTGTCCAGCTGGGACCACTCTAGAGGTGGAAGTTTAGAGGTTACGGGAACAGTAATTAGCTTAAGGTCTTAAAGAAAGTTAAAAGATCTGAAACACTTTAATTCTTTCACCCTCCCCTTGACTCCTCTTAAGCTCCATATTTGCCTGGGATTAGGGACCTAGATTAACTCTCCTGTAGTTACTACAGGCTCAGGCTCAGTCCCTCATGAAATGAGGGTGCAGAGCGAGCCCACGACCTGGGCAGCACGTTTCCCCAGCAAGCCCTGGGATGTCCCTGGACACCCAAAGGTCTGCTGTGAGCCTGTTCTGGGTGGTCAAAGTCACAGCACACTGACCTTCCATAATGGAGTCTTTCAACTCCTGACCTCAAACCCAAGTGCACAGAGACCTCCAAAGTTTCCTCTGTCTTGTCTCAACTACAGTCCTTTTATGTCCCTAAGACTCTCTTGTTTGCATGAGCTGAAAAGCTCAGCAATGCAGCAGATCACAGAAGTAAGTTTTGTAGAAGCCAGAGGCCTGCCTAAGATAAAGGGTCAGGGTTTCTTAGGAGTGCTCTAGATCAGTGTTGCAGATAATTTATTTCTTTGACTCAAAAGAAAAACGTATCACCCAAATTCAAAGGGGGCTCTAGGTCAAGGAGAAGAATTCCATCCACACTGAAATTCAAAATGGAAAATAATTCTAAGTCATTCCTGATGATGGGGGGGGATGGAGGAGGAGGTGGTGGGGTGGGGGTGGTAGAGGAGGAGGAAGTGGGGTGGGGGAAGTGGTGGTGATAGTGATGGAGGAGGAGGTGGTGGTGGTGGAGGGAGTGGGGTGGAGGTGGTATAGGAGGAGGTGGTGCATGGGGGAGGTGGGGGTGGAGGAAGAAGAGGAGGAGAAGGAGGTGGTGGTTGTGGTGGTGGTGGTAGTGGTGACGGTGGTAATGATATGACAACCTCCCTCCCAGAGGCAAGGAATTGAGAACTGATGGAAATCACACTCTAGGTGATGTGGTGGGGCAGAAAAGGACTCCTCAAGAGTAGCCCGTACAGCTGACATCCATTCAAGAGTGAAGAGAATTCAGAAAAGATGCAGCCACTCTTGCAGAAAGAGTGGAGGAGTGGTCCCTTCCCCAGTCCACCAGCTGCTTTCTGGGTAGCTCCGCCCTTTCTAAGCTTCCAGATCTGCTCCAGTGTTATTCCATCACACATTATCACCTAAGTGGGTCCCTGTCACATCCTTTTCTGTCTCACCTAAGTTCAATACAATATCTAAAACCCAGCGCCCCCCCACCACACACACATGAATGCTAACTGAATGAAAGAATGACCTATTACCCAGCAGCCATAATTCAAAGGCACAGCTCAGGCCCAGTGAGCATTAGCCAAAGGCTCAGCACCCACCCCTCAGCCGGTCCACTTTACTTAGGCAGAGGAGACTTGGAGCTAAAACATCTGATTTTATCCAGATTAAAGTGAACTGGGGTACTCTATTTTGAATGCCCATTTTATCTCCAAGTCAGCTTCTCTCTTAGAAACTTATGAGGTTTGGTGGAGCCATGCCTGTAACCCCAGCACTTGCAGGTAAAGGCAGGAGAATTGTGAGTTCAAGGTCATCCTCAGGCATGTAGTGATTCTGAGGCCACCATGAACTAAAATATTAAAAATTAAAATAAAACCCCTTCTGGATTCGATTGCAACCCCAGGGCTCCACTGAGACATACTTTCTAACTCACAAGGTACTCGCCTTCGACACCGGACTTGTCAACTTACTTTTGCCACGACTAGATCAGCATCCTGTTCCTTTCAAACACTGTAAGACAAAAAAATAAAGAAAAGCATTAAAAAAGAACTAAATGGTTTCTATATGTAAACTACCACAAAGCACCACCATACAGTTCCCACTTGTCAAGGATGATCAATTTGCCCACAGACTGTCCTCATTCACATAATTTCTGTAGTTGCCACAGACACTTGGCTGCAACAGCGAAGACCAGGAGGGATACAGGGTAGAAATCATGACTGTACAACCATGCACACGCATGCACACACACGCACGCACACACACACACACACACACACACACACACACACACACACACACACACCTTCTTAGGGCCTCTATAAGTCATCCATGGTTGGTGGACAGAGGGATGAGTATTTCAGCTCAGTAAGATGGCTCAAGCCCACCATTCAGACACTCAGGAGGCGGAAGCTGGGGATCACACCCGGGGTCAAGGGCAAGTCTGGCTACAGAATGAGACCCTAATTCAAAGGAACACAAAACAAACCTCTCTCCAGGCCCCAGCCCAAACTGGCCTTAATTCTCCTGTTTTTATCAATCCAAGCTGTCGTTTCTTTCCTTCTTGTGGCAGTCTCACTCTGCTGTGCAAGCTGGCCCTGAACTGAGGGTCCCCCTGCTCAGCTCACCATGCCAAGACTCCAGACATGAGCCACAGAACCTGCTCCAAGGCAGCTCTTCGCAATGGCCATTACCCCGAGTCAGTGCCTCCCTCTGCAGGTTCACTCACTCAGTTTCTTCTGACTGGTCTGTTGCGTGCTAGTTCCAAGAAGACCCTAGGACCTTGTGCCAGCACCCCTAGTGACACTGGGAGTTGAGTTTGATGGTGTACATTATCCTTAAAAGTCTGAGGGGTGAGGTAGGCAATTTCTAGCTGGAGGATACACTTTGCCTACAAGCTGTAGTATTATTCTAGTGGCTTGTTACTTGCCTTTAGCTGAATAAAAGTTCTGATTTAGTAGAGTATCTTAAAAGAACCATAACCGTGGCTGAAGGACATATGCAGAATGTATGAAGTCTGAGTTGAGCAAACTGAAGGGGAAGGGGCAGAAGTATTTTTTGTTTTTTGGTTGTGACTTGTATGCGTTTGCAGTGTGCTCTTTACCATCTCTCCTCCTTGCCCTTGGTTTAAAACAATCCCAAATAAATTACTATTCCCATCAAAGCATCCCCTTCCACACATACAAAACAGACTTTCTGCAGTGTTTGACAAGATATGCAACCAACAAGAGCATCATTGTTTCAATAATCAAAGATGACTCCCAAATTGGGGGTGGGGTGACCATAGGAAAGAAATGAGGAACTCATATACTGCCCTCTGAAGGTGAGCATTCAAATTATGAGCTCACTGCAGACAAGCAGGAGACCACCGCTGGTTAGATAGAGGCCCATCTCTCTGGCTTTTGAGACACAGAGACCTGACTGAACCATGATGGTACCACAGTCTATGGCCTCTCTGCTGGCTAACCCACTGGGGATCCACAGCGCTGAGCTGGGCAACACTGGGACCCACTCTGCCCAGAAACTTTAACTCAGCTCCTGACAACCAGAGAAGTGTAATTCAGCACTACAAGGACGTCCAACAGAAGGCAGCATTTGTGTCAAAGTCTTCCTTCCTCTGACACTTCCACAGGTTCGGAAAGCTGTTCTGACTTAAGAGTGACAACAGAAGAGTTTTCTATTTCCACGGTGAGTGACTCCTTCATCTGATACAGAGGGCTTTAAGAGTCCTCACCTTTTCTAGCAAAGGAAGGGAATTTAATACTCCTCTCTCGAGCGTGCTGCAAAATTGTACAACACCAGATGCCCAATCCAAAGCAGACTGTCAAGGAATGCGCCTTCCCTGCACAACACTCCAGCAACTGGTACCAACAGGAAAACTGAAAGCCCATTTGGAGCTGGAACTGCTGGCTCACGACCGCGCAGTCTCATCCATATATATATATATATATATATATATATATATATATATATATATAAATATATATACACACACACACACATACACACACACATACACACACACACACACACACACACACATACACACACACACACACACACACACACACACACACACAGTACCATCCAATTTCTGTTTCAGACTTATTAAACAGATGGAGTTAACTAACAAAGAGTCTATGAATTTACAGCCATAAACGCAGAGGGGGTGCCACAGTTTTGACTTCAAAGCCTCGCATGCAAGGCAGCTTGGCATCTTTTTAGGCATCAGCTACCTTGTTTCAAAGAGAATATGGATGAATAAAATAAATGCTGAAGAAAAATGTTTGTGGCAGCCCCATCAGATGAAGAGTGCCATTTGCTTCTAGAACCACACATTGTTTTTCTTCATACCTGTGTTTTTGAAAATCAGAATAAGTTTTAGCCATAAAATGTTTAAAGGAAACACATATTTTAATTAAAAATGACCTGCTTTTCTAAAATTACTTAAAAAACTGACCAACTGTCCTGATTTATCTATATCCAAGCCTGACTGTAGGATATACAAGTTTTAGGTTTAGATTTCCAGGTTTAAGGCAAGATAAATCTCCTCTACTCTGTGTGTGCCAGTAGACAGAGATACGAATATGTAGAGGTGATATGCATATGTAGAGGTGATATGCATATGTAGATGAGATATGCATATGTAGAGGTGATATGCATATGTAGATGAGATATGCATATGTAGACAGAGATATGCATATGTAGACAGAGATATGCATATGTAGACGAGATACGAATATGTAGAGGTGATACGCATATGTAGATGAGATATGCATATGTAGACAGAGATATGCATATGTAGACGAGATACGAATATGTAGAGGTGATACGCATATGTAGATGAGATATGCATATGTAGACAGAGATATGCATATGTAGACAGAGATATGCATATGTAGACGAGATACGAATATGTAGAGGTGATACGCATATGTAGATGAGATATGCATATGTAGAGGTGATACGCATATGTAGATGAGATATGCATATGTAGACAGAGATATGCATATGTAGACAGAGATACAGCAGTGACAGAGTAACTAACAAAACTGCTTGTTCACACATTGTAAATAGTTGCCTGTATAATCTGTTGAGGGCTTCGGGATGGTAGGATATCCTCCGTGTTTTTAGTTTTTGCAGCGGTAGTCCTGAGGTTCTGGATCACAGTGACCTGACACCACAATGAAAAAGGCTAACCACAAATGTCCAAGTATCTGTTCTACTGCAGGAATGGAGACCAAAGGATGGGTCTCACCAAAGTTGGAGCACAAACCCTACCAACACTACTAGACACTCAACTGTTCCCAGGATAACAGAACACTGAGCTTCAGGTTAAAAGAAAGATCCTCTCCCCTCTTCCCAAAAATGTGGCGAGTGATGGATGAAGATACTCAAGCTCCCCCTCTGGCCTCTGCATGCTCATGCACAGGCACACACACACACACACACATACACACGCGCGCACACACACTGAGTTACTGATATGTAATCAACTATTGTCATAATCATATCTTATATGTGACGAAGGAGATTTAAGGTCCATGAGAAACTTGGAGCATTATTTTATCTTAAAAATGGAAGGCTGAAAGAAAAATGAGACGTGTTTTCCCGTCACAGTATCTTCTTCATTCCACCTCCAACACTTCTCTCTGCTGGCAAAGGTTTAAAATATTCATTGACCTGCCAGAACCATCGACACACACACTACTGGACACACACCGTATCTGAATGGCTTCTTTCTGCTCCAGCGATCACAGCTCTATTCACTCACAACTGAAGGAGGAACCTCAGGGCTGTGCGCAGTGTGGTGTCAGTGGTGACAACGGAGGATAAAATAGCCATTTGAGAGCAACGTCCACATCAAGCCTGTCAACGGGGACAAGCGTTCCTTCCGTTATTCTTAACTTAGAATCCAAAGCACAAAAAAGACCAGGCAGGGACAGACTCTGCTGTAATCCCACAGAAAGCTCAGGGGCAGACAGGACACGCACAGAAGCTCCTCAATGCTCTACAGTGCAGGGTGCCCCTGGCTCCCTGCCGGCGGGGGGGGGGGAAGAACAGGCCCACTTTCACAGTGGTCTACCCAAGGCCGGTGCAGCTGCAGACAGACACACAGTGTCTGGAATCTTCCATGTTCATGGCCACCATGATGCCCTGTGTGCCCAACAAGTCCCGGCTCAGACAAGGCCATTCATTGCAGGGCTTCTCAGCTGCCCATTTCCCTAAGAAAAATGGATTTTCCTCTAACTATTCATTCTGGTCCCAGTCTAGCACTTTCTCCTAGGTTGTGTGATACAGAAACCTAACAAGGTTAAGCCTGAGTCCAACCGCCGCCTCTTGTCCAGGCTTCCCTCCTCCAGTCCAGGCACAGTGATCAAGTGTATCTGTAGATGGTGACTCCGGGCAAAGACAGAGCTAGGGCATAATGATATGGCACACTGACATCAAGGGAAAAGCCGAGTCTGTAGCAGAGGCATGGATGGCCAGCAGTCTCTCATGCGTCCAGCAGGATACAGGCTTCGGCCAATGCTATGTGTGCTCATTTACTCTGTTTATATAAGTAAACAGTCCCTATGCCTCCTTAAGGAAGTACTATGGACTCACTGAGAACTTTGTCAAATACAAAAGTCAGGGACTGGGGAGACAGCTTAGTTGCTAAAGCACTTCCCTTATAAGCACAGGGAGCTGAGTGTAACCCCCAGAACACACACACACACACACACACACACACACAGAGGCACGCACGCACGCACGTGCACACAGCTGGGTGTGGTGACACATGCTTGCAGTCCCATAGCTGGCCAGGCAGAGGGAGAAAGACACCTGGTGCTCACTGTCCAGGACACCTAGTCTCCTTGGAAGTTCCAAGCTAATGGAAAGAGGTGGAGCATTTTTGAAATGACACAGCCCCATATACACTAATATGGATCCAGTGTTTCTGTGAGCATGCAAATAGAGCACTTGTCACTAACACCTTCATCCTGCACACCACACTGGGGAGCACACACAGCTTCTGAAGGGAACCAATAGGAGAAGTTTGTCAAGTGAGAATAATGTAGTCAGATACCATCAACTGCAGGGTCCACTTCTATTAGGCAGTCTATGCCACCTACCTAATGATGCCCCTCACCACTGACAAATCAAGTACACTCTAAAATAGGAAATCTGGTCCACATCCAGGGAGAGCTATCCTGTTGATGGCCAGGAAACCAAGTGCTATCCCTAGTCCTTCTATTTATGTGCTCTGTGACTGGGCCTGTGGGTGCAGCCAGGGTCATATAATAAAACCCACAGGGTCAGGCAGGTATGTGCAAAGGAGATAGAGGAGGATCAGCTAAAGAATGTGACTCCTTCCCAAGGTATCAGTCGCACACTGCCCTGCCTTGGGGGAAGGGGAGTGGGGAATTGCTGTTGTTAGACATTTTTTATTTTTTTAAATCTCAGTTTTTATGTAAAACTGCCCTGTTTGAAAGCATGATTGTATGTTTTAAAATATAATGTCTACTCCACGAGGACCACACCTCAACTTCTCTGTCAGAAAGGAATCTGAGTGACTCTTGCTCATCCATAGAGACTTATTAAGAGCATTCTTAATATAGTCTTATATAGTCATATAAAATTCTTATATAGTCATATACCAAAACAATCCAAGTACACTCACAAGCACCGAGCAGAGTGGCATGACCTGATCCTTCCTATCTGCTTAAAATTTGGGATTAGCACACACATGTGGGATCAAGAAAGGCAGTCTGTGGCCTGGTTGAGCGAGACTCAATCCAGAGATCCAGTAGAACATTCTACAAGGGACGAAACCGTGAGCCATGCTCCCAGACACTTAGGCTCCTGACACCAACTCCATACTCCTGACTCCTCAACTCCATAATCCTGTGGCCATCAGTAATGCAGGGCCAGGCCCCTAGTGTTCTGGCAGGACTCCACCCCCACAGTCACCTGGATACAGCCAGGTTTTCCCCATGCCACAGTTACCTGGCAACAACCAGGTGGCCTGGCCCACTATAAAGGGGGGCTTCTTGGCCCTCTAGCTCTCTTGCCCTCTTCTCTTGCCCCTCTCTCTTGCCCCCCTCTCTTGCCCCCCTGCTCCCTCTCTCTCCCCATTCTTCTCCCCTCTTTCCACGTGGTCAGAGCCAGCTCTTACCCCTCTATCTTCTCTTTTTCTCTTTACTTCTCTATCTCTTTTCTTTTTCCTACTTTTCTATAATAAAGCTTTAAAGCCATGGGCTGCCTCCTTTTATCAAAACCCGTTGTGTAAGAGCAATGGAATAGGCCTCAGCGTCTCCAGCCGCCAGAGAGGAACCAGGACTTCCCCACCTGGCCAGGCTTCCTCTACAGGTACACGGGGCCCTCGCCAGAACAGCCCCACATTCTGGGCAAGGACCTTCCCCTCTAGACGGGAAGCCTCCCTCCGCAGGTACACGGGTCCTCACCATCCCTATACAGGTACTCGGGCCCCTTCGCATTCCCTACACACACATTTGAAAGTAGACATGCACACACTGGCTTCCGAATATAAAACCCTCAGAGGATGAGCGAGCGCGGCCAATTGCAGATTTAGCATCAGAGTGTGTCATACAAGCCTGACTCGAAAGTCCTGCTGACAAATGCAACATGGAGGTAGACAGTGTAGACAACCAGCTAAAAACTGCAAAAGACGAGAGTTGAAACATGGGAGAGTGGCCAGAGAACAAGGCCAAAGGGAGTGTGAAACATGGGCAGCACTAACGGAAAGAGGCCGGCCAAAGGCATGGTGTCAGCAAAAAACCAGAGTGCCGGACGCAGCAAGAACTGTATGAATATATTAAGGAGTCAGGATCTAGCTACAGAGGCTCTCCTGAACAGGTCAGGAAACACAGGCACACAGACATAGACAGACGCAGACATAGAAAACACACACACGCGCACACACATGAATACACACAGACCCAGGCACACACACACGCACATACACATAAACAAAAAAGACATGTCTTTACTACAACACACACTGCCCTACATTTTACACTCTGCCAGTTCTGTTACCTGTCCCTTTTAGCCTACTTCTACCAGTCTCTCTTTGCTAAAATACATTAGTTACTATGGAAACGATGTCATAGTGTGTAAAACCATTTACTGTCCTTGGAAAGGCACTCATGATAAAACTGAACAATGTCACGCTTACAAAAGAGAAGCAACAAAAAACAGTTGCTCAAGGGCATGGTCTCAAAACCATGACTTCAAAGTATCCTCTACCCCAGTGTTCTATGGCCCTGGTGGCTCTCGCTTGTCACACCCCTGTCAACCAGAGAAGCACCATGCCAAGTTATATAGGCCACGCGTGCTTAAAACAAAGTCTGTCATCTAATGTGCTGCAAACAATCAGCCCCCTTTAGTCCCCGCAAGAAGAGAGGGAGAAGGGCTGGGGAATGAAGGAGTGGAATGGGTGGTCCAGGGTACATCCTGCTCTCCTAACTGTCTTCAGAGATAGAAATAAACACGAGAAACCTAGAGATGTAGACCTGGATTTCCTTACCACCATGGGGAAGAAATAAAGGGAATCGCCTTCAGTTTTTCCTTCTGATTTCAAGTCAAGTTCACAACATCAAAACCTACAGGAACCAGGCATGGTGGTACACACTTGCAATCCCTGCACTTCAGGAGCTGCGACACAAAGATCTTGAGTTCTGGTCCAGCCTGGGATACACAGTGAGACCCTGGCTCAATTTAAAAAATTTTTTTTTCATTTCAGTTTTGCAATATTTTGCTTTTTTTTTCCAAGAAAAGCTAGAAATTTCAGATTCTGTGGAAAACTGCTCTATCTGAAAGCATGAGTCTGCATTTTTAAAGCTGCTGTGTGCGTCATTAAGTTCTATGCCTCAAAATATGTATAAACATATATGCAGACACACATGCACAAACTTGGCAAGAATCATGTTACCCTGACAAAGCAGGCAGCGGGTATGTGTCAGAGGGGCCACAGAGAGCAGGTCTATCTACATCCTGTCATAGGAAGAGGGAAATGGCGTGATCGTGGTGACAGGCTTCCTTTAGAATCCACTGCTGTGGAAGTGAGCCTGGAAGGGTGAAGGGCAGGAAGAGGCAACAGAAACAGTAACAGGAGAGGGCCCCAGGCGGGCGACTGTGACCAGGGGTTCACTCCTCTCGCTCAGGGGAAACATCTACACACACGCTTCACTTCACTGACCCACCAGGCCTGGGCTGCACTCTGATGGTCTGGCACTTTTCTGATGCAGAACTACCCACCAGTGAGACCACAGGGAAGGGAGTTTTACCTCAATGGTGCCAGTCTATCTCTTTCCGGCTCTTCCCAGTCATGGTGCAAGGAGCCTTCCTCTTACAAGGGTTCCTTGGATGAGAGAAATTCAGGTCAGCTAGCTCCATCCAATCCTGACTCGCAGTGACACACGCATTCCACACTGCTGGCCCTGTCACAGAGGATGTCACCGTGCCCCAGCCATGCTGAGCCTGAGATGCAATGAGCCAGAAGAATTCAGAGGGGACACAGAACATGAGGCAGGTGTGTACGTGTGCATCAAGTACCTGCCGAAAGCAGACCTACCGCAGAGCGTTTAAGAACCGCTCTCGTCACGGCGCCTCGGTCATTTATTGAATGGTTAGGCCTAAATCTTCCAGTATCTTTTCTAGCCACAACAGGGCCAAAGAAAAAGAAACTGCAAGTTTAGCTTTTAAAACTGAGGCATCTCTGGTTTCCTTTTTTCACGCCAGGCAAACTACTCCTGAGCTACAGACCCAACCCCAAATCTTGTTTTTCAAGGAAGTTGAAGACAAACGTGAATCAGCACAAAATGTATGTTGATATTTACTATCCACCGTGGGAGTACCCCCGACTGAGATCACACATCACAGACCTGCTGAAGAAGTACCACACACCACTTCAGATGCCCACAGCTTCTGCAGTGAAACGGCTTCACCCATGCGCCTGCAGAAGATTCATCATCGTAACACTGCAGAAACGCCGTTCCCTTAAAGCAAATGATCTTCTAAATTGGTTTTGCTGACCTGGAGACTAGGTCCCTATGTGTGTTCATGTATATGATGTGAACCGAAAGCGCTTTCACATGTTACCGTTACTAGAAGAAACTCATCAGCAGTTAAGGGAGCCGAGGGTTAGGCTAGTATATCATGAGTCTTAAAAGTCAACTGGAGTTCCCATGTAGCTCAGAGGATCACAATAAACCTTCTGGAAGTCTCAACTGTCACAGGTGAACTGTCTGTGATCGTTATTGCTGCTATTATGGTAAAAAAAAAAGTTCTACTTAGGAAATGAAATGACTTCTTTTTCTAGGGATGACAGACGTGTAACGTGTGATGTTGAAACCTATGGTCTTACTTCTCAGATGATTAGGGGGCAGAAAGCTACTTAAATTTTGCTTATATGACATACCTAAATTCATAACTGCATTCAAGCAAGTGGCTAAATCCTACTAAATACAAAAGGACACAAGGGAGCAGAAACTAACAGGTCACATTATATACTCCTGCTCAGAAAAACTGACAACATTTTTGTTGAATGCAAAAGGCCCTTCACAGCAGCACACATGTTATCTTTTGCCTCCTGTCAGCTGGGTGGCCCAAGTATGGGACACCACGCTAAGGCCGCCCGACTCAACACTGTGATTAACAAGACCTCTCAAGCTGAGGTGTATCTTGCTCAAAACCATTTGGAAATCTCTGAAGAAAGCACAGTGTCTGAGCTGCTGAGGGGAAGCCAACTGTGGTGACAGGGAGGCTGAGGCAGATGTTCACGACAGCGAAAGCAAGGGAGGAAGCTGAGCACGGGACCCTCCGAGACGCCGTGCTGACACTGCATCGTGAGCCTTGGGACTACCGTGCCTGTGGCGGGTTTCTGATGGGGCTCCTGATTTTAAGTGGACACAGTTTAAGCTCTGCACTGAGACAAAGTACAGAAAACTGTGATCCTTCTTCACCTAAGTCAGAGCACCCAGAAGCGCCGCAAAACAACTTACTTCACTAAGGTGTGAACTGCAGGTATTTACTGGAGGTAGTGATTCTAAAATATGGAGGAAAGACTCATGATAAAGGATAAAGACTTGGGCAAAACTGTTTACAAATTTCATTACTGGGGTTGGGGGATGCCCGGGAAGAGCCCCCATTTAGTAGAATTTGCTCTGCACTCCCCAGGGAATCTGTACCTGCAGAAAGAGCATTTTTCAAGCAGAATTACTATAGTGTATGCACAACTGCTACTCACAGGTATCCATTTCAGGAAGTAACCATAAACATAATTCTGAAGGGATTGAAGTTAACTTCATGAGAAAACTAAAAATTTACTCTTCATTAACAAAATACCAGTGACATGGCACTAAAATCTGACTTAGTGAGAAGCAAATATCACAGCATCCTTTCTCACGCACACATACTCAGGACAAGTGACGGTTTCTCTAATGTGTACATACATATGTTTTTAAGTTTTAGGCATGTTACTTTAGTCTTTAAATAGAACCATTTCACAAATCCAATTTAACTTGCCAACTAACACATTAGTGTGTGTGTGTGTGTGTGTGTATGTGTGTATGTGTGTATGTGTGTGTGTGTGTGTGTGGTGTATGGTGTGTATATGTGTGTGTATTCATTCAGTTCTAGAATTGTATTTAGTGACTCTTTTCAATTAACTTATGATACCTCATCTCTAACTCTCCTGGCTCTCACTGACAAGACCAGGGAAACTATGAGATGTATTTATGGTTTGAGATAAGCCCAAAGTGTTACAGTGATTTTCTAGCAGGAAAATCCATAAGCATTGATTGTCCCACCAGGCAGCTCCCACCACACCTCCAACGGACACATGTTTTTAAAACAGGCTTAAAATTTTCCTTTCAAAAATTACTAGTTATTTCAGGACATAGCAGGTTTTCAAACACATCTTCCTAAATGTAACATCATCCTTGTATGCATGTCAGTGAGAAATGAAACGTAATTAAAGAGTTTGTCTCCTTCTCACTTGAGTGTTCTGGAAAGTACTTATGAATTATACTTGGAAATGAATCCCCGCATAACGGAGGCTTTATTTAGTACATGGGGACTGAATAAAAATGAAGGGCATCTTCCCCTTGTGTTTAGGGATATAATTTCTAGCATTTCCCCCATTACATTTAAAATACGGAAGCAGAGAGAACTAGACAGAAATTTTATACACATAGTAAAATTTAGTCTTCACCATCAGGGCCAAGTCCAAGAAAGGTTTGGACTTCTACGACATATTTCCCTGACCTGAGGTCTCTCCTGCAACACTGCAAAGAACTCCCAGTAGCCAAATCCCTTGCTACAGTCTGTGGTTCCAAGTAGACAGCTCTAGCCTCAAGGGCAGAACTTCTCACTTCCTGCTCAAAGCAAGCCTGACACAGGTCTAAGCAGTGACTTCTTCACGGAGCGTTTTTTTTTAAGAACATATTCCTGGCCCTCCCACGAGGTGAAGACAGCCTGGCTGCTCAGGTTCAAGAGCGCACTCAACCATGTATTCTGAAGTATACTACTTTATTTCTTAATGGTTGGGTCCAACTTAATTATTAACATTGCATTTCTGCTTAGGACAGAAAAATACCACCTTGCTACAGTCTCTTAGGAGTTAGTACTTTGGTTGCTTCAGGCAATTAGTCAAATTAAACTCACCTCTAAGTGCCTCTCAAAGCCTCTTGTCCTCCCTCCTTCCCCTGGGGAAAGATTACAGACTGTGGCAGGGTTTGGTCCAAGCCCTGATCTCTAAGCCCTTGCTGGCCCTGATGGGACAGCTCTTCCTCCTTCTTTGGGTATGAGCGTGGGCTCTGCTGGCATACTGGTCAACTCGTTAGGATTTGGCTGTGTCTAGCCATGTTCTCAAGCCAGTCTCTAGGGGTGAGACTGGAATACTTCCTTCTCTGCATGCTCCACTCTGATCCCAGAATTCTCAGCATCTCTACACCCACTCAGGGAGTAAGTAGGACTCTTAGAATCTGCCTCCCCCGCCCAAAGTCATGTGCAAGCTTTGGGGTACCAAGAGGGAACAGGAGTTCCAGGCCTGGTTCTGCCTAAATGTAACCACTACTTCACTGTGATTTCTTTCCAAAGTTCAACACAGGTAACAGGGCACACATGTCCTTTGCCTGCAGGGGTTACTCCAAAGATCTGAATGACCGCTTAGGAGAATCCCTGAGGAAGGGGCATTGGGTCTCAGTGACCATCTATTTCTTAAGTCTAGACATCTCCAAATCTCTACAAGCTCTTCTCACTAACCCAGGCAAAGATTTCTCCTTTCCATTCTAAGGGGAACTGCCCTTTCCTTCATGAGCGCCATACATGCATTCCAGCCTTCTGAGGTCTGGTTCCTTGGGGTCCACAATTACTTCCCTTCTAAGAAAGCCTGCCTCTTAAATAAAGGCTTGGGCTAACTCTGGTCTCTGAAGGATGCTTGAAAGGCCTGCTTGGACATCAAAAGCTGAGCAATGCATTCTTGTCCTCGGCCATGTTCTGTCCTCCCATTATAAAGGGAGAAGAGTCCCAGGGCAGCAAGAATTAGGAAGAATCAAATGAAAACTGAGTATTATTTGAGAATATTATTCTGGTCAGACTAGCTGCTCATGATGTAACATCCCCAGGGTCCAGAACACTCATTAAGGATAAAAGCTATACATGCACACATCCTTCTTTCAAAATATTTATAAACCCTGAACCAAGGGCAAGAGAGGCCAATGGTTTCTGTTCTCAAATTCCTTACATCTAGTGTCCTTACTGTCTACAGGTTTCCTATCGTAGAGTAGAAATCCACTTAACAAAGAGTCACTCACTCCTGCGTCAGCTTCTACCTAGAATCTTCTATCTCCCAGTTTCCTTAGATGAAGGGCTCTTCAATTCTGTCTCTTATCCAACATAGCTCCCCACTGATCAGACCCTTCCCTACCATTCATTTCAAGCCTAGGACCCATCCCTGATCTCTACTTTCAGTTGATTTAACTGCCGTTTTCTTTAGTGTCTTAAAGCATCCAGATCACTTGACTAGTCAAATCAATACTAAACTCTAGGTCAGCACAAGGCCAGTTTTTCCATTCCAAAGCCAAAAGCACTACCATGCAAAGTCACAAAACTGCCCTAAGGCAAGTGAGCCTCTGAAACCCTCCAAGTTCCAATGGAGTACCAGACTACGACACCATGAACCATCTGGTCACAGCTGCCCAGCATCCATCTGGTCACAGCACACAGACAAGCTGAGTGCTCTCTGAGCCTTCTCTAGACTCCCAAGTCCTCTTCTGTCCATCACGCCACCTCTTCCTGCCTCACCAACATCATCTCCCTCGTTGGTAATGGACGAAGGGCAACAAGAGCCCAGTGGATGCTCTGGAAGAGCAGAGACGACCATCACAGGGGCAGGGCCAAGGTGTTTCATCCAATGAAAGAGAACCTCTGTCTGTCACGGCTGGAGAGATGAGAACAGGGGAGGAGACAGGCTGGCCTTGGACGTAGCAGACTGGGAACTCAATCCTGTCTCTCTGGATCACACTTGGAATAAATGTGCTGTAGTCTGTCCATTTCTAGGGACTTGCACTTACAGAGCGCCTGGCTGTGTTCCTTTTACCATGTTCTCAGATTCTTCCCAGGCTCCCCTCCCTGCTTTACAGAGAGTAATTTGGCCTCTAAGGGATCTACCTCCAACTCCAGCCATATGAAAACAAGAGTATGTTCAATAATGTTCAATAATAATGTGAGAATTCTTCAAAGAATCTTTCTTACAAAGAGAAGGGTGCAGCGTGCCCTGTTCCCTCTGCTTTCACCTGCAGTTGCAGACAGGCAAGAAAGGGAGTCACAGCACATGCACACAAGAAGATGGAGCCTAGGTAGAATCGAAAGTAAGACCTAAAAACAGAATATGGGGGTGGGGGGGAAGGCTAAAGAGATGGTTCAGCAGTTAAAAACACTGGCTGTTCTTCCAAAGGACCTGGGTTCAATTCCCAGCACCCACGTGGCAGCTTACCACTGTCTGTAATTCCAGTTCCAGGGTATCTGACACCCTCATATAGACATTCATGCGGGCAGAACACCAATGTACATAAAGTAAAAATAAATTATAAAAAAAGAAACAAACAGAATATAGACTGCAAATTGACAGTGGATCATCTGAGGTACTGCCCACAACAGGGAGGTTTTCTTAAGAAACATCTCCATCTCAAACCATTACTAAAAGCATGCAGGAACACTAACTAGAAAGCACAGATTAGTGCACAGCTCGCTATAGTTTCATGCAACCTTTAAGTCACTGCTACTAAAACAGACGGTATTGACAGTGACGTGCACAAAAGAGGCTGTATATGAACAAACAGTATGTACCACATGGTGGCATTAGAAGCCAACGTAGGGTAAAGGCCATCTTGTCACAGCAGAGTGGGACCTCCTACACTTAAGGTAGGGGGCAGGGAAATTTTAAACTTGACTCTGCATGGCTAAAGCAAATAATACGCCCCACCCCCACCTCTCAAAGATTGCAATAGCATTTCAAACAACAGTGAACACCAGGCACACTGTCTTTTGCTTCTGCAACTGTCCTACATCCATAGAAGATGTTCTTTCCATGCCAGCACATGAAACCCGGCATTGAGGGGAGGGCTAGGTAGGGGAAGCCATTAACGAGGAACCTGGTACAGCTCACAGGTGCCTCAGAAGACTCTCAGTGAATGTCTGACAAACACCGCCCATTGTACTGTTCTGTCTTTTGTTGGGGGAAAAAATGACTGGACTGATCTCTCCTGTAACCATGGAAAACATTTTATAAAAAGCTCATTTCCTGCAATCTCTCTGAAAGACACACACACAAAAAAAACTGGGGCCGAGCTGCAGTGTCAAATCCTTACTTTGTGGGACCTTCGCTCTGGTACAGAGCCCTCCTCCCCTGCTAAGATCCTTCAGATGATGCCACATGGAGAGGGTCCTCCCACAGGCAGAGCTGCCTTCTGCATAGCTGAGGAAACTCAGCTGAATGCAAAGTTCAGAAGTGGCAGGTCCACTGTGGGTGAGGCCCCGCTTCCTCTGCCTCAGGGGCAGTGTGGCACACCGGTAGCCCATCGGCTCCCCGTCTTTTACCATCCACTACTATATGCTCCCAGTCTCCTCCAGACGTGAAGCAATTCTGCATATCCTCCGTGGTCTTGCAGGTCCCTCTGCAGTGTGGGACCCTCCATCCCTTGTCTTATTGTCTCCTTTCCCACTGAAAACATAGTAGCAGAGGGGAAGACCTAACTACTTTCCTGACCATCCTAAATTTTCAGGAAAAAGCTAAAGCTTCTGAGCAAAGTTCTTTAAACACAAAACATTTTCACGACAAGGCTGATGCCAAGCCGTCTAGGACCACCACTAAACCTACACTACAGTCAGTAGGGAACGACGAATCTTCTGCCACCATAACACACGGAAGCTCGCCGCTCAGGAAGATGTCAATCTAATACCATGATATCCGGGAAACTAGCTGCACCTCAGACCTTGCCCTGGGGCCCATTCATAGCAATGTCTACTGACCTTCTACTTGTGACAGTGCTACAAGCTACAAGATGGACCAGCAAACGATATGCGGCACAAAAAGGCCCAACAATCTCTTTGAGAAGACCGAACTCTCGCATAAGGACTTTAGGAACCTGGAAAGCTGGTCTTAGCTAAATTAGTAGCTGGAGTATTAACTTGGGTAAATCCTAAAGCTCTTTGAACCTTGGATTTCTCATATCGGCTTTTAAATAACACACGGCATCATGTATTAGAAAGTTACCGAGAGAGATAAATGCTTAACGTAAGAAAATAAGGAGACTGGGATTCTAACTGGGCCTTGGCAAATGGGAAGAATTCTAAAAGAAAGGAAAGGTTAGGGGTCCAGGAAAGGGCAATAAAAGCAAGGACGCATGACCCATGTTAAAGATGCAGTGAGTGGACAGCCATCTATGCTTAGCAGTGAGGTAAGCCAGGTATAACTAAGGATGGGCATGGAGACAGGAGGTTTCCAAGGCTATGCTCAGGAATCTGGCTTTTCTCCTCCTACTCTCTGTGGGTGGTTAGCACACAGGAGGAACCAGTGTCAACATCAGCTCCTGCTGACAAGGATCAGGGTCTCCCCACTCAATCCAGAGCACGGGCATGATGCAAATGTTCTCTGCCAGTCGGAGTCACAAGGTCACAAATCCTGAGGATGTGGACCAGACTGAGGTGTGCAAAGAACCGGCTCAGAGCGACACTGTGATAAGAATGACCACGCGTTAGAGAGTTTGCAGATAGGCCAGCTCGGAGCCCTGACTCCTAGAACAGTAAGAAGCTGTGCTTGCATTTCTAGAGAACAAACTAGAGCAAAGGGACACCCTCAAACTGAGCGACCAACCAGGGAAACTGGGAACGGAAACCAGCGCTTCTTAAAACAGTCTGATGTTACTCACACGGTAAAATTAAAATAAAACTGAAACACAAACCAAATTTTACAAGTGTCAGTATTTGAAAATGTTGTCAACTGAACACCACCATGTGAAACTGAAGGAACTGACGGGCACTCATCTGCTTTTAGTGGGGTGACAACTGGACAGGTTGTCACAGATGTACAGACCCAATCACCTTTGGGCAAAGTAAAGGAGGACTGGGAAAATTCCCCAGGCTTTGTTGTGGCAAAGAAAAACTAGCTCATTTTAAATTTTCCATTAAAGCCCTACTTTTCAAAATAAAGCAGATGGACTCCTTACACAACTTCTAAAAAGCCTACTATTCTGGGGTACCTCAAAGATGGAAGCTCTGAAGAAAATAAAGTCTCTGAGTTCACCAAATAAAATCCCACTAGCACTTTCAAATGAAACAGGGACTTCAAGACCTTTAAGAGGCAAGCTGAGAGGCCTTCTAGTCTCTCCTCCACCTCTTGGCGATTCCTACATGCTCCCACTTTATTCCTTGCCTTCTGGAAGTCCCTCCTCCCCCTCTATTCCTACCGCTCCTCCCAGCTACAGAAAAGATTTCAAAGTGTTCTACCCTCCCTGGCCTCCTTGGCCTGGGAACATGCACTCCAGCAGGGCCCAGTTACTCTGCACTCCCTCACACGCCATGCCCTTTTAATGAGGTAAAACCTGCCTTTCTTACCTGTTTGCTGTTCTACAGAGTGAAAGGGCCAAGGCTTGCCATGCACTAGCTCTGCAGTGCTGGCACGTGAGCTGCTGGGTACACACTCTCCCTCACAGGCCTGGGTACACACTCTCCCTCATAGGCCTGGGTACACACTCTCCCTCATAGGCCACCATCTCTTTTGAAGAATGGAGCAAAAGGAAAGTAACAGACAAAGACATTGGAGCCAGACCCCCGGGATCTATCCCCAGCTCGGCCACTTACTAGCCCTGACAACAGTCACCGCAACCTTGCTAAGTCAGGCTAATGATGTCATAAAATAATGCTGTGTGTTACCCTCTCAAATCACCCCCATACACCCCTGATTTGCCAAGGGCTTACATGGCATTGTAAAAGTCCAGTACTCCCTGTCCCCCACCCATCTGACTCCCTCTGTGGCATGAGTCAGGCTGTGCTGTGGTGACAGGAGGCATAGGCAAGTGCTGTGGGAGTCCTGAGGGAGGGCAGAGAGGGGGCTTCTCAGGAAGTGAGTCCTCACTGGCTACATCAGGAGTGGGGTTTTCACAGTGAGGTAAAGGTGCTTGTGTGTGCCCTAGGGCATGAAAGAAACTGCAGTGGATGGGCGGCAGGGAAGAGGTATTACAGCCTTCAGAAGCAGGAAGCACCCGGGCCCAGCCTTACAAGCTATCAGCTGTGTGACACACGCAAGTGACCTCAGAGCTTTGAGCCTCCGTCTCCCCATGTGACTAATGGGGATAATAATATTGGGCCTGTCACATGGAGTTGTTATGATTAAAAAAAATTACTGTGTGTAGAATGGCAAACACAGGCCCCCAGGGTTCAATAAAAGGCTGGTGTTATCTGTCCAACATATTCACCAAGAATGAGTAGCTGGGGTAAGCTGGGTACATCTTTTATTACCAACAAAAATGGTGAGGGGCGTACAGCCCCAAAACACGTAATCCTCAGGTAAAGCTTTCCAAACAGGAGTAAGCAGCAAGCTAAGCCCTTCTGATACTGTACATTTGTTTCTCCCAAAAGCTTACAGGAAATAGATGCTCGACCTCTACTTTCCAAAGACAGCATGGTGTGGCGTTGAGATGGCAGGCATACTAATGCAGAATGGATGTGTGCTTCTTCAATGTACCCAAGAAGACCAAGGTGGCCACCTATCCCTAGGGAAGCCCAACACAGCCCTGTGGAAACAGGCGGAGAGCAACAGAAGCACCCTCATCCAAATGCCACAACTCCGAGTCTAGCAAACACTGTTAAAGCTTCATGAGTCAGATAGCATTATCTGCTCTTCCCACGTTTTTATTAGGTCGTAAATCCAGTTCAATTTATATCCTTCTAGGATTGCTGTGCCCTAATCAAGTCCAGAGTGTCACTTATCCCACGCCGTCTATGCTACTTGTCACCTAAGCCCATCTAGATAATGTTGTTGAGGCTACTTAGGTTGTTTTAAGAGCTAAAAATTAGATTTCCTCAACTACAAACTCTTAAAGATGGCCATATTTCTCTGAATAACCCAACTCTTTTTTTTTCTCTACCAGAAATCAAATGCATGGTTTTTCTTTCTTCGTGGTTACATTTTCCTTTACAAAATCAGGATCCGTTCTAAAGTCAAACTCAAGGGGCTGAAGTATAACTAGGTTACAATTCTGGTTGCCTGACAAAAACAAGGAAACCCTTTACAGGGTTGACTTCAGAATGCCTTAATGTTTCTGTTCTCAGGGATAAAGAAGAGTCTGTATTTCTCAAAAGGATTCACCAAAGATGTTGTTTCAACCTCACCATATAAGCCAATATCCTTCCTATCTTGCCTAACATTTCTTGATCTGAGACAGGCAATCTTTCATTAAATCTCGTTATAAACATTCAAAACTCCCTAGTATACACACAATACATTTTTAAAAGCACACATATACATACACAGTACTCACACACAGATCATGGACATACTGAGATATTAATGTAATTTCTGTTCTCTAAATGCTGGTATGTGTGTATGTGCGTGTGTGCACACGAGCGCATTATATATTAACAGTAGCAAACACAGTTTACTGATACGTGGAGTGTGAGTAAGGACTTTATGTTTGTCAATTCAGTCAGTTTCTATTTAGAGATAAAGAAACGGAAGCAGAGAGAAGGCTCAGTGGTTAAGAATGTGTTACACTCTTGGAGAAGACCCTAGTTCAGTTCCCTGAAACCCCATCAGGCAGCTCACAACTGCCTGTATCTCCAGCTCCAGAAGATCTGACCCCTCTGGCTCCTCAGACACCTGCACTTACATGCATCTGGCTCACTACCACCCCTAATAAAAAAAAAAGAAAAAAGAAAAAAAGATAAAGCAATGGAAGTAAAGAAAGATAAGGTCACACATCCAGGATGGTCAGTCTGGGACCCTACCTCAGCCCACCCCTCTCCTGAACTGAAAGGCTCAAAACCTGGTGATGGTGGCTTTGCATATGTTACCAATTCTCTGGATTTCATTTTGCCTCCACCGAAATTAGCTTGTTAAATTATATGATCCTTAAGATTCTAGCCGGGCGGTGGTGGTGCACGCCTTTAATCCCAGCACTTGGGAGGCAGAGGCAGGAGGATTTCTGAGTTCGAGGCCAGCCTGGTCTACAGAGTGAGTTCCAGGACAGCCAGGGCTACGCAGAGAAACCCTGTCTCAACCCCCCCCCAAAAAAAAGATTCTGGGTTCCATGACCTTCAACCTTAACCAACTCTGAGTGGACTCCGTGATTACATATCCGACTTCTGCACTTGTGGAGAAGCAGATGCCAAGTCTGATAACTCTCTGGTCACTGGATGATTCTCTGGTCTGGTTCCCAAACTTCCCATGCTGAATCCAATGGCACTTTCCCTCTGTATCTTGTCACCTCTCTGGCCCCAGCTACTACAAACGCCCTACCTGGCCTGGCTTATATTTGAGATCTCCTCCACTGAGGGCCTGCACCCATTTCTGTTACTGGGCTCACCTTGGCCACATCTATTCTTTCTATTGGCACATTCTCCCCAAGGGACATTTCCACAGCTTCGGGTGTTTTGCAATTTGCTACTAGCAAATTTATGTTTGAATCTTAGTCCTCTTCTGTAGCTCTAGGTCCAGCCATCCAGTCACCTGCATAAACATCCGAAGTGACCACAATGAAGCCATCCTTCTGCCCCCTTACTGGTCTCCACATCTGCAATCATTTCAGTGACTTCTCTTCTCTGCCTCAATCTTTCTCACCCATCTCTGCTAAACCCTTTCCATCCGGCCCTTCATTTGCATTCTCAGATTCTGCAAATAATTCTCCCAGAGTGGCTCTTGTCCACCCAAAACCCCACGCTATGACCAAGTTAGTTCATAAAATACAGATGAGGCTCTTGCCATAGCTCTACTTGAAACTCCTCTAAGGTACTCAGGACGAGCACTTTAAAAAACCTTTTCAATTTCTCCTTCAGCTAGGTCTTAGCCTTCTGTCCTTCTCTCCACGGTCCCCATCTGGTTTTGAACTAGTTACGACATCCCAAACAGTCTGGGTTTTTTGTTTGTTTGTTTTGTTTTTTCCAGGTACAGAGGACTTCCCACAAAATCCAGGTAACCAAGTCTCACTCCCATCCATCTCCTCCTGCACCTGGTGGTAAAGATACTGTAGCCACACTAACTGAGCTTGATCCTGACTCTTCCTTTAGAATTATGGTTTTAGATTAGTTACTCAAGAGTATTGAAGCTTGTAACTTTCTTCCATAGCACAGTGATTAGCAGAGACATTGTTTCATATCATTATCGCTCAGATTAGCTCGTGAGTGGAACTGACACACAGTGAGTTCTCAATAAATGTCAACTATTGTGTATCACTGTCACCTTCTCTAGTAGGCCATGGGCTTCTGTGGAGCAAGGGCTCCAATGCATTCCCCGACACAGCCACAGCTCTACCCCATTGCTTTCTTGCACAAAACAGCATAATGATTGTAGGACAGATAAATGTAAGGAAATGGTCACTGCAAAAATAAAAGTACATTATCAACTGTGGTAACTGATATGGGCTGGACTCCTATACTAATGTGGAGGTCTGTGGAGACCAGGAAACATTTGGAATGCTAGCAGTTCCCCTACTCCAGGTCCAGAAGCACAGTTAGCTTCCATGTAATGTGCTAGATGAAAAGACACAGCCAAGAAAGCTGGCAACGGAGTCTCACCTCTCCTACATGCTGAAGGAAAAGAGGAAAAGACTAATTCCCAACTAAACCAAGAACGGTCATGAAAGAAAGGCATGTCAGTGAATAGAATGCAAGTTCAGTCCTTAGTAACCTAAGCAAATGGATACAACTCTCACTCTCTCATCTGCACTGTCCAGTCCCCAGGAAGCCTTCCTCTGGGATCACCAAGACTCAGTTTAATTGTTAAGAAAACTAAGTAAAATGGTACTGTGATTTTTAAGGACCTTCCCTAGGCTCTTTGGAGTTTCCAGAATTGCCAGAGGAAAACTAGGCCAAGATAGGCGCTTCTGGGGGTAAAAGAACTACATCAAAGTCCACGAACCAGGACTAAATGACGGCTCGGCAAGGGATCGCCTAGTGATAAGTGGTCCCCCGAAAATACAAAATGTCAGGTTTTTAAAAACATGCTGAAGATGAAAATACCTTAACTTATAAAATCAAGGCAACCAAACAATGATGGCTTTTGTTAAGTGTTATGCAGAAGTGTTTACCAAACACACACGTCTTTTCCTTTCTCAGGGCACGTGGCTAACCTATACTTCTCAGATTGAAATCTCCTGCTGTTAAACACGACCATATAGCCATGATTCTTCTAAAGATGGAGTGGAAGTGACATGTGGAGACCAAAGCATTTTAAAGGTAAGATACACCCTTACCAGCTCTTCATCCCACCAATCTGTCGGTTGAAAAAGGTTACAATGGAAAGCTGTGGCATGATGGGAGAATGGGACCCAGAATCACTCATGACAGAAGAAAGCCACCTACTGAGCAGAGACACCCTATGTGGAGCTATCACGTGAACAAAAATAAATATATTGTGGGTTTGTACCATTAGACATTTTCAGGCCTGTTACAGCTACTAACGTGAGTCTCTTTAAAAGACGTTGGGTACATATCATTGATCTAATTCACATTTGTCGCTCATTATAGGAAACCACCAAGTAATACCAACTAAAGTAAAGCTTGACAGAAAATGAGACAAGTCAGGTTTAGGTCCTCTACCCAATGGCAGAAATGGACAGAAAACAAAAACAGAATCTGATGATGGTGTTAGAAGACAAACTTGGAGACATGGTGGCTTGTCTGGGGCAGGGAGGCCGGTGAAGGCTTCAGAATAGAGAAGCCATGTGCGCTGGTCCTGGGCTTCAGGAACATCAGTCGATGGGGGGAGGGGGGTACTCCAGACCCCTCAGGAAGTAGAGGCATTTGCTCACACTCATGCACCTTATCATTAGCAAGTGCCTCTGACTTGCTCAGTTCAGTGTAAGTTTATTGTGTATTGACTTTCCTTTCTGGGTCTGGCATCCCAACAAACCAGCCTTTGTTTTCAGAGAACATTCAGTATTAACCCTTCTGCTGTATGTACGCATATATGTGTATATGTATATATGTGTATATTTATGTTATATATTCTATAAAAGATGTCAGCTTAATGTGTCACAACTTTCCAGATAAAACAGCTCAAAAGTGAACTTGAGACAGTTTCGTTACTTTCAACAGTTGAGGCCCCACAATCCAGGAATCAGCAGATCAGAACTAAGCTTTGACATACTAAGCCTGAGACTTACATTAACATTTCTACCTTAAGAGGAACATCACAGGTTCTGAATTCAGACCTCTACATGCCCTGTTCATAGTTAACTAAGCCCCAAAGCTTGAGAGTTGAAACCACTTCCTCCGAAGCCTGAATGTGTGGTACTCATGGGGCAGGGACAGGGAGACTGAGCACAGAGGGTGGAAACTACTGTAGCTGCTTTGGTGGCCAGAGGACAGATGTGAGCATCCAAAGTCAACCTCGAAGCAGACAAGTGGTACCTCCAGGTCTTCCAAGCCCGAGTGCTTTCTATCACAGCCCCAGTTACTTAAGCAAAAGGATAGGCAGCACTGCTGGGCAGACCAGAGCACATTTCAAAAGACTTCATTCAGCAAATCGGCCTCGGACTTTAGAGAATCCAGTCAGGCTGCCTCACTCTTGTTAAACAGTTTGATTCGGACTCAGACCCAAAATTCTTCTGATCCCCCATCAATTTATCCTGTTTTAGGTATCTGTACCTATCCCCCAAGAGGAAAAAGGGGGAAATGAGGAATGGAAGGCTTCCTTGAAGTATAGCAACTCCTAAAACAGTTGAAATAATCTCGACCCCCCCCCCACCACACACACACACACACACACACACACACACACACCTTAAATAGAGGAAACTGCAGTTGCCACTCAATGCTACCAGTCTGTGAATACAGCAAAATGCCTGCACCTGTCACCCAGGATCCGGGAGCCTTCGGGTTTGTTTGTTTGTTTTTTGGGGGGGGGTGTTTTTTGTTTTTTGGTAAGTGTGGTAGAAAAGACTAAGAGATCAACTGCTTCACCAGAAAGAAAGGGAAGCCCCAGGGAAGAGACAGAAGAAGCATGGTGCCCTGGGTACTTTATGTGTCTCTTTTCTATGAACTGAAAGGGCTCTTTGTGTCACACACATACATACACACACACACACACACACACACACACACACACACAGCGAGTCTGATTTATTAGAGAGGAAGGAGGGGCGAAATGGGTGATTTTATTATCCCTCCTCCCAATGAGTCCCAGCAAACGCCTCCTGGGCCCAAGCTTGGTGGCCTCTTTCTAGCCCAGTCCCTGTGGCCTCAGAGATAAGGGAGCCTAGAGGAGACCAAACAAAACCATCTACCGACCTAGGGAAGTAGGGAGGAAATTCAACCAGTCCAGAAGGGAGGAGAAATAAGCTTGAGAGAGCAGAAGGGGTGGGGGACAGAGGAAGGGGAGGCAAGGCCAGACACAGGGGAAAGGGGAAGGGTGGGTGGGTGAGTGGTAGCACAGGAAGGGTGAAGGGGAGGGTGGGGGAAGTGCAAGGGAGGTTCCAGAAATAGGCAGGAGGATGCGCTGGGGAACGCAAGGGCCGCCGAGGGAGGAGGCCGGGAGGTGGAGGAGTGGGGCAGGGGTTGGGTGGGGAGGAAAGCAGCACGGGGCATCAATTATTAAGTGATTACATCATCCCTGACATTAAAACAACACACACAGCCCGGGTCCCCGCGGGGGGCCGCGAAAGGAGGGCGGGGGCGGAGCTGGGCCAACCTCGCCCCCAAGCCAATTTCTATTTTTCATCCGGCGCCCGCCGGCGGCCGAGGAAAGGCATCCCGGTGCCTGCGAAGCCTCGGGGCGGCACCCCGCATCCGTGTCCTGCGTCGCGGGGCGCCCTGGAGGCTGCGCGGCGGGACCGCAGCGGAGGCAGCCCGTGCGGGGGCGCTGGGCCGGGCGTCTCCGCAGCATCCCTAGGCTCCGCGCATCCCCGGTCGCTTACCTGCGTGGCGTGGCGCTCGGCTCCGGAGCACATTCACATGGTCCTCTCCCCGCCCTCCTCCGGCGCGGCCCAGGCGGCTCCGACGGCTCCGCGGCGGGGCCCAGGAGCTCGTGGGCCTCGCGAAGCGCCGAGGGGGCGGCGCCGGTGTCCCCGGCCCGGCAGCTCGGTCCCTCCCTGGCGCGGGTGGCGGCTTTGTGTGCGCCCGGGGAGTCCTCGGAACGCTCCGGCTAGAGGCGGCCTCGCTGCGCTCTTGACCAGCGGGCGGGTCTCGGAGGCCTGGCGCACGGCGACCCCTCCTCCTCTCCGCGGATCCCCCTCCCCGCCGGCTGCGCTCCTGACAGATGGCGCAACTGCACCGACGCGCCGCCGCCGCCGCGGCTGCTCGCAGCTACTCTCGCTGATGCTCGGGCTGCTCCGGATCCCGAGGGGTTCGAGAAGGGGCGGGACATGCCCTGAGACTGTCAGCTTTCTCTGCCCTATCAAAGGGCCCGCTGAGGGCTGAGCGCCGGTAGCCATTGGTGCGCGCGTCGGAGGCGGGACGGCCATGGGTGGGGCCGCTGAGTGGGTTGAGCGTTACTGTGGTGGCGGGCAGCTTGGCGTGCGCACGGCCACAGGGCGTGCGAGAGGATGCGAGGTTGGAGGAGGAGAAAGAGGAGGTGTGTTTCTGAGGATCGCGTGGAGTTGCGAGTTGGTGGGTGGTCAGGAGAGAGCGCCGGGAATGAGCTGCTTCCTACTTTGCTAGTGGAGACTGGCACCTGCCACTCCAGCATCACAGCCATGGGAACCTATTTCTCCAAAGAAATAGCCTCGCCTTTGAGAGTGGGAGGATAAAATGGAAAGGTGTTAAGAATGGCGATGGCAAATTAGAGAAGTGAGGAGCAAAGTAGAGAAGTTCCGTTGCAGAAACTGGGAAAGCTAGAACCACCAAACACGCAACGAATAATAAGAATAAATTCCTAATTTGTTAGTCTCATTTTCTTGAACACCCAAATATGCCCCCCCTTCCGCCATACACACCTACCCCAGGAAAAGTGAAGGGGAAGTATGACTGAAATTCAAGGGGCCTGCAACAAAGAACCCCCAAACCACACAGTAGAGATTGCTTGTGCTCTTCTCTAGCTGTTCCGGGGTAGCCATTGCTTGGCTTCTTGGGACATTCAAACTTCTCTTGGTTTTCTTGTTTTCACTGGTGGCTGAGCTGAGCTTTTTGCTCAGATTTTCCTTGATGAAATAATAGTCGGGTTGGACTGCAGTCGGTCTTTATTTCCGATCCAGCTTTTCTATGGCAGGATGTAACTTCATAAAAAGAAACACTTCGCCTTCCTGATTTTCTTTATAGGTAATTCCTGTTTACTGAAAGCTCTGTTTTAAGACACGTTCAGAATCATTTTCTTTAATGATTTTGGTAAGAAACTCACCCACCCCCGCCCCCTCAGCAAATCTAATCTTCTAAGAAGTAAGTTTAAGCGAAGCAGCCTTGGCTTCCGTAGGCGCTCAAGGTCTGTGTTATCTTTCCTGCTCAGTACATTTCCCCTGTAGTTTAAAAATACCAGGCTCTCTTTCTGACTTTTTTTTCCCTTTGTCTTTTCCGCGGTGCTCTTTTGAGAAATTTGCTCCTATTCAGTAAATGATCCTTACACGATGGACGAGGAAACTGAGGACAAGAGGAGGCGACACAGGAATTCCATGTCCGATCTCTCCCTGAAACCTGGAGCAGATGGTGCTAAGTCACTCCGTTGTTAATAATTTCTTAGAAAGGAGCCTCATTTTTGGCATCTGCAACATAATAGCTTCTTCATGTAATTAGTGGACAAATGAAAGGCAAAATGGTTAAATGACAACCAACTCCCAGCAAGACTCCTTTCTGTGTTTTTAGTTCTTTACTTATTTTTGCTAAAACAAAACAAAACAAACAAACAAAAAGCCCTCTTCCTGAGTATAGCTTTAAAGGGAGTGGGTCTCCACAAGAGGCTTTGCTGACTGTTGTGAACAAGTGAAAAAACCCTCTGAAGGTATCAGCATTATTTCCCATTTTGGTCTGCTCTCAAAGGTCTTCATGGTGGACTTGACTTAAACACTGTCCGGGGCCTGCCCAAGGCAAGGCATGCTTCTCTCTAAACCTGCAATTTTTTTCTTACAGGCAATATCTATTACACAAGTTAGAATGGAGACATTGTTCTAGAATCTCTTTTAGATTTGGTTGTTACTTGGTTGGGCTTTTGTTTGTTCTGATTCTCTCGCCTTTAAGTCCCGTTTCTATTCTGGTGTTGGTTTTTGTTTTGTCTAATCTGTGTTTCCTGTTTTGCTTTCAATGTATATTTAGTGTTATTAACTAAGCTGTTTCCCATCTTATGAGATTTTCGTTTTCTTACCAATCAACAAGAAAATAAAAATGGTTGCTGCAACTGGGGGAAAAAAACAATATGCAAGGAAGGGAGATAGCTCAATGAATAAAGGGCTTGCTGCTGCATACATGAGACCCTGAGTCTTGGCCCCAAAAACACACATTAACAAATCTGTTATAGTGGCAAATGTCTGTAGATGCAGAATCAATGAGAGACCCTGTCTAAACATTATGTTAGAGAACCAATTTAGAAAACCTAACATTGATCCCTGACTTCCACAGGCATTGCATATATGTGCAAGTGCACCCCAAGCACATATGAACACCTACAAACACGTATGCATACACACCCCACACAAAGGCACACAGATACGTACAAGGGAACTGCATTCTGAAGTGACTGTGCCTCAGCATATGCCCAAAGGACATGGCGTCACACCTCACAGCTGTTTGCTCAGCCTCGTTCATTGCCATTCTATTCACAATAGCTAGGACATGGTGACAACCTAAACGTTCTTCAGCTGAACAATGGGTAATGACAATGTGGGACATGTACCCAGTGGAATATTCAGCTGTAAAGAAAAATGAAACCATGAAAATTTTCTGACAAATGGATGGAACTATAAAAGATCATTTTGAGTGATGTGGCTCAGACCCAGAAAAACAAACATCCCATGCTCTTTCTCATTTGTGGTTCCCAGGTCCAAGTCTTCAGATGCCAAGTGCGTAATCTGGAGTACTACAAAGGCCAGGAAAGCAGAAGAAAAAATGGCAGGAGTGGGGAACAACATAGAAGGGAATGGCGGGGTACAGACAACTTGGAGGAGGAAATGGGAAAATTGAAGGGGGTTAATTTGGGAGAGGAGAGAGAGATAAATACAGAAGAAAGAGGTGTGGGTAAAGTAATATTAAGGGTATCAAAAAAGCCATAGTCATATTACTATCTATATAAAATTAAACACAAAGCATGACTTGTATACATATATATTACTTAGTTTAAATAAAACTTCTCCATTGGCCTGACAATGTTTTGTCCCTCCTACACACACAAGATACATAGCCATCTAAAAAAAAAAAGCATAACAAAACAAAAAAAACCAACCCACCAGGCATGAGAAGTCCTCTTTTGAGTTGTTTATCAAGGTTGTCCAAGTGACTCCCCAAAACATTATAGAATATTGCTGTCACCCTTGGTTGCCTCAAAGATAACCTATTTCTTAAGGCACCATGCACTTCAGACATAGGAGCAAAAGGATATGAGCTGGGGTCTAATCTGAAAGCCTCCTCTGTGATGACTGACTTCGTGGTACCAGAACATGCCATGCAAACTTTCAAGGGAGAAAGCATTCAGTTGCCCTACCCAGCTGTGATCCCCATGAGCAGCAGCAGTCACCAGCATGGCATGATAACCGTCAGGGTGCAATAGTGGCACACATACCTTAGTGATAGCCAACAGCTCTCTAATTGGACTTGAAGCCTGCTCAGAAAGAGAGAAACCATGCCTGGTAATAGAAACCTAGTCAGCTAACTGGGGCTAATGAAGTCAGGGATCTTAGATGAAAACTAATAACAGCCACTTCCTAACCAGCACTTCCTAACTACATTCCAAATATCCCACAGATAAGTATTCTTCTTACCCCCTCATCAAAGAAACTTCTCTTTGCAGTAGATGGAGACCATTGCAGAGACCCTGCAGTGCCTAGTCTCAACTGAGACATCAACACGGTTCCTGCACTTAAGGCTCAGGGATCACTGCAGAAGAGGAGGGGGAAAGGTTATAAGCTAGAGGATCAGTCAGGACGCTTGCTGTGAGATTATGTCTCCCAGAAATGTCAGAGAGGTTACACTCATGAAGTCTCATCAACAAGGATACCTAAGGGAGCCTTGAACAGTGACTACACCCATGGACATGCTAACATGGAGAAATGAAAGCTCAGGGCACCTCAACTCTACACAAAGAATTATGAACAACGGGAAGGTGGCAAGCAAGAGAAATGGTCTTCTCCATGTAAGGATTCCCCCAGTTGGTTATCCAATACCAAGTAGTCAGCTTTGAGATCATATGCATGCAGGTAGCATTTATGGACTAAAAATGTTGTGATTCATATATATATATATATATATATATACACATACATATATGTGTGCGCATATATATATACATATATGTGTGCGCATATTTAAATATTTGTATATATATAGTTAAAAAGAGGGCATGAAAAAAAGAGGGCATGAATTTGAGAAAGAGTAGGAATGAATACAAGGAATGGGAAGAGTTGGAACAAGGAAAGGTGAAGGGAGAAATGATGTAATACTAACTTCAAAAACAAAAATAAAATATTATAGAAGGAAAAATCCAATTGTTTGTACTTTTTCATAGACAAAACCTGCAAGTTTATATATAAAATTTATCTGTGAGGTTCTCTTAAGATATTAATAAGTCAACTTGCTATTTCCAGGAAGATACCCAAAAGCAACCCCATGAGATCAGTACAACACTGTGCTGGAAATGTCAGCTGCTGTAACACCTTCTTGCCTGGCAGAGGCATTAGAATGTGCCCATCATGATCCAGACCCTTTTAGGTCACAGATTTCTGTAGGATTATTTTTCTTAAAGAGCATGTCTTGGGCTGGAGAAATGGCTCAGCAGTTTTGAGTGCTGACGGCTCTTCCAGAGGTCATGAGTTCAATTCCCAGCAACCACGTGGTGGCTTGCAACCATTGGTAGTGGGATCTGATGCTCTCTTCTGGAGTGTCTGAAGACAGTGACAGTGAACTCATATACATAAAATAAATAAATAAATCTTTAATTAAAGATCATGTCTCACCTTTAATCTAATGTAGCAATTACATCTGCATAAAATAGAGATCTTATACTACATATGGCTACTACTTTCATGAGTTCAAGTGGTCTGTCATCAGGCTGTCAATGAAAAAATGAGCAAAAGGCTGAGAAAATCATTTTATCAGTCAAGGTTTTTTCCTTGCAGGCATTAAAAACATACCATGTCTAATGAAGCCAAAAGAATTTATTGGGAGATTGGCTCATGGATTCAATGGGTTGATGAGAACTCAGCTCAGGAAAGAACAAGTACCCAGATACACACCTGAGAACTGGCTAGGACACCTCTCAGGGGACCACACTACAACCACTATAGGAGAGCAGAGCCGAGATATGTATCATAACTTGTCTTCCCATTCTTGGTGCTTATTGACAGTTCCAGTCCTTAGGTGGAACTACCCAACTGGCTGATGGGACACTAGCTGTAGCTCAGTCAGGAGAGAACTGAATATTCTATTCCTTCAGCACACAATGAGACAGGTCCCCCACCCAACTCAGAGAGCAGTGCTCTCCCCAAAAGAGAGTTGAGATGTTAAGCCAGAATTACTAAACTGATTCAACAGTTGCTTACCTAAACCTGTGTTCTGGGATTGTTGTTACATATTAAACAGGAACTTCTTCCTTTCTACTCATGATTTGTCCTCAGTAAAAAGATCACAGGCTAGAGCTCATCTTAGCTTCCTCAAATAGTGCCTGCTTGGACATAATGGAAATGAGCTTTTGGCTTTTATTTCATCCACATTTCTCAAGAGAGGGTTGATTGTCTCTGAGAGTTAATTATCTAGGATTTACAGATGGTCTTTTGGCATGAGGGCTCCTGAGAAATGGGAAGATAGAGGGAGTATTGCCTTTTCTCCAACCTTAAACTTAAGGAGTACAGTCAGTCTTAGCCTCTTCCTGTTAATATCCTTCATATAGGAGAAACTCTAGTGGTGGTTCCTGGCTCACAATGGCTCCCTTTTTTGGGGGGGAATAGCTTCTAGTGTCCCCAAGTGGGCTCTGGGTGGCTATGTTTATATGAAATGACCTTCTGTAAGTCCAGCCTAACTATAACCAAATGATCAAGCCTAGACACTTATGCCAGAATGAGCTAAGTATTAGTTACTGAGAAACCAAAAAACAGACCAGAGTTATGTAGATGTGAATATATTAGTCAGGAAATGCCAGTTACTCTAACAAACAATCCTCCTATCTCCATGACTTTACATAACAGAAATTTAGATCTCTCTCAAGTCAAATGTGGTTCAGAATTTAAACCCGGGTTTCATTGAAATCGTTCTGTTCAAACAATTGGGAAATAAGGAGAAGATGAAATTGCATGGCAGGGTTTAGGGTCACACACCATGGTCTGTTGGTCACATGACTGCACCTCTATACAAGAGAACCTGAAATGCAGTATAGTAGATTCCCAAAAGAGGAAATGGCTTTGATGAGTATTCTTACTATATCAGGAGTAAACTGTGTTCAGGGAGACCGTGGATAGATACACATTTCACATCAATAGCAAATGCATTTTACATTTCATGTAGGTATATAATATAAATTCATAAAATAGTTCTAAACAGTAGAAGTATGACCAAATACCTCCCTCTAAATTTCATTTTGAATATCGCTTTGCTTAATTGGCCAACATTTTGTTTTGTTTATTGTATGATCTAGCAGTCCATATCAAGCCAGATACTAAGAAGGCAAGGGATTTTTTGCCAAGGTATGTGTCAGATGGCACCAATCTTCAGTTTGCAACCATCTGTTGATAGTATGTGGAGGGGAAAACTTATTCTGTGATGGCTATGTTTCTTTTTCTGTTGCTGTGATAAAATACCCCAATAAAAGCAATTTAAGGGAAAGAATTTATTTTGTCTTTCAATTTGAGGTCACAATCTATCATGGTGGGGAAGGCATGGTGACAGGAGCTGGAGGTGACAGCTGGTCACATTCCACTCACAGTCAAGAAGCAGTAATCCTGAGTGCTTGTGCTCTTTCCCTTTCTATAAGGATCGCAGCCCAGGGAATGATACCGCCCACTCTTAGGGTAGATCCTCCTACCTTACTTAATCTAGTCAAGATAATCTTTTACAGGAACGTTGAGAAACTTGTCTCCCAGGTGACTCTAAATCCCGCCAGGTTGACAGTAAGCATTAACAGTCACAGTTGAAAAATCCTGTACCTAATTTTTATTCTTTAGAAATGTTAGTTGTATTCTTTCGGTGTGCTGTACTCCCAATTTTCCCCAGATAAGTAAAAGCAGGGTGTGAGTTGGCTGTACTTGATGAGGGAGAATTGAACACTTTCACCCAGATTAAAAGAAAAGGTCTACTTTAAGGCACAATCCATTTTAAGGACCCCAGTTTACTCAACTAATCACCTACTGTCAACATGGCTATCATTTCCAGATTTTGTGTTTATAAAAATGCCTAAATGGTTGTCTTTTTTCATGTACCATTTAAGTTTTATTTATTACATTTATTTGTGTGTGTGTACATTCGTGAGTGCACGTATGTGCACTCCTGTATGTGTGCGTGTGCACATGGGCACAGTCATACACAAGTCACAGCATGAGCATGGTCAACTGAGAGCCAGTTCTCTCCCTCCACCATCTAGGCCTCAGATTGGCCTCAGGTTGCCAGTCAGACTTGGCAGCGAGCACCTCTATTCTCTGAGTCATCTCACTATCAGTCATGCATGATTTGCACATGTGCACAAGTCTGTCTGCTGAGAGCATGAGAAGCTGAGTGTTGAGTAGACACTGAGGTATCTTAGTGTCTTTACAAGATGACTTTACATAGTCAGAGCTTATAAAATGTATCTATGTGAAAATACACCAAAGTTTGTGTGTGTGTGTGTGTGTGTGTGTGTGTGTGTGTGTGTATAGCTATGTGCAATTATCAGATGCTTCCCTGGAATGTGTGAGTCTGGAAACCTCCATTCCTCTATTGCAAATTCGGCTCAGCTGCCTTAAGATCTTAAAGCCCCAGACTCACTTAAGGAAGAATGCTGTTTATTATGTTATTATTATAACCGGAACCAGAAGGCAGGAAAACTGAAGGTACTAAATAGGCTGACATCATTCAGGGACCTTGGCAACTGAACTCATTTTAAACCAAGAAAACCAACTCTACTAAGATTAAGTTTTGTAGAGCACCTTTCAACTTAATTAAAAGTTGTTTCATCTTGTATCTTTCTTTGTTTCTTCCTTTGTTTCTTTGTTTCCTCCTTTCCTTCCTCCCTCCCTCCCTCCTTTCTTTCTTTCTTTCTTTCTTTCTTTCTTTCTTTCTTTCTTTCTTTCTTTCTTTCTTTCTTTCTTCCTTTCTTCCTTTCTTCCTTTCTTCCTTTCTTCCTTTCTTCCTTTCTTGTTTCTTTCCTCAAGACAGGGTTTCTTCCAGAGGGGACAGGGAGTCTACAAAAAGACCAACAAAGTCAACTAACCTGGATCCTTGGAGGCTCCCAGAGACTGAACAACCAACCATAGAGCATAAAAGGGCTTCACCTAGAACCCCCACACATATGTAGCAGATGTGTAGCTTGGTCTTCTTGTGGGTCCCCAACAACTGAAGCAGGGGCTGTCCCTGACTCTGTTGCCTGCCTGTGGATCCTGTTCCCCTAACTAGGCTGTCTTGTCTAGTCTCAGTGGGAGAGGATGTACCTAGTCCTACAATGACATGAGATGCCAGGGCGGGGGGGGGGGAACCTCCTCCTTCTCAGAAGTGAAGGGGAGGGCAGAAGGGGCCACATGAGGGGGTGGCTGCAATTGGGATATAAAGTGAAGAAATAAATAATGGGGAAAAAATACAGGGCTTATCTGTGTCGCCCTCTTTGTCCTAGAACTCACTCTGTAGACAAAGCTGGGATCCACCTGCCTCTGCCTCCCAAGTGCTGGGACTACAGGCATGTGCCACCATGACCAGCTCAGCCTTTGTGTGTTTTTTAAATTGTTTGGGCTAAGGTCTATGTGCTCCCCTGCACTAACTCTCTCTTCCTCTCTCCATAAAGAGAAGCAGATGCATTCTATTTATACTCAAATCTGAAGCCACACAACGTATTCCTTTTAGCACTAATGCTTAATATTGTTCTGAAATCCTTGTAAATACAATAAGAAGGAGCCACACGTGTGAAAAATGAGGAGACAAAATTCTTAATAGTTCCTGTTAATGTAATTGTCTACCTGCAAAGGCCAAAAGAGTTGATTGTACTCTTTTAATACTATTAAAAGTAATAAGTGAATTCAGAATGGGAGCCGACTTCCAACAATACTGAAGCAAGGTTCTAAGAGCAATGAGTGGAATAAAAATTGCGTGAAGTCTAAATACCCTTGAATTTTTTTTATTATATATGTGTGAGTGTTTCCCCTGCATGTATGTCTGTGCACTATGTCCATGCCTGCTGCCTGCCCAGGTCAGAAGAAGGTGTCAGATCCTCTAGGACTGGCATTATAGATGGTTATGAGCTGCCATGTGGGTACAGGGATTTGAATCTCTGTCCTCTGTAGGAACAACACTACTCTTAACTGCCAAACCTTCTCTACATTCCAATTATTTTTTTAAAATTATACAAACACTTTATTAAACAGTTGCAGGTTATGGAAAAGTATCTAGGACTTAGCAGCAAGTTCAGTCCAACTTCCAGGCCTCTCTTCTTAGTCCAGGAGCTAGAGCACAACATTCTCTTATACTGGGCCTTTCATGTTATGGTGATGGGGTGGCTAGTAGTCTATAAATTCCATGAACACCTGCATACACTGCTCCTTTGAACCAGCCCTGCCCAACACCCTGGTTACCCTGGCAGCTTGATGACCTTACACATGACTAATGTCCATGATGGTGGTGATTCAGCAGCAGCACCTTAATAATTATAAACATTGCCTTATATACATATATGAGCATATATGTATACTGTATATATACATATATGTATATATACACATATATGCATACACAGTATGTATATACATACAGTATACATATATAAGGGGTGTGCGTAAATCTAGATGATGTACCTATATTTATGTGTATATATACTCACATGTATATATAGCAATCTGTAGCCTCTAAGAACATATACATAAGACAGTTTCACAGTTATAATTTTTGCATGTCAAACACTTGTGTTTGGGAATGTTCTTATGTGGATATATATCTGCCTATAGTTGTAAAAAAATCAATAGATTTTGTATGCATCTAGTTAGAAACCACAGTTTCTTAAAGTAGTACTTATAATACCCATTAGACACAAAAAGGACTTGAGTCTTGTTTTTGTGTCTTGCTTTAGGTTTCCTTAGAAGCTGGCCTGAGACAAAGATAAGTGTTAGGAATGTTTATAAAAGAGTGGTTGGTTCCAGGTACCCAAGTCTAAGAGTAAAGATGGGAAATGGGGATGGGCAGGGTGTGAGCAGAGGCTGCATCAAGCTGTCTTCCCAGGGTTAAATATAGCAGCACCCCACAGGGAGCCCTGGGAGTCGGTATCTGAGGCTGTCCGACAAAGGTGGAATGGAGACAGATGTTTGCTCACTCTTTTAGCCAGGGTTCTCAATGAAACCAGAACAATGCACATGAGCACACCGCAGGGTTTAGTAGGAGTTGGCTTAGACAGAATGGAACTAAGGAATTGTATTATCTACTCTCCACAAACTTGAGACTTGGAAAGCCGATGCTATCCAGAAGAATAAGGATGTGAGTTCCAGAGAAGACAGGAGGGCTGATGACCCAGCACAGGCTGTTAGGAAGAAAAGGAGAACATCTCCTCCCCACCCTTTTTGTTCTCCTCAGGGACCCAGGTGATCAGATGGTTCACACCCACATGAGGACAGAAATATGCTTTATTCATGCCACTGATCCAGGTGGTGGTCTTACCTGGAAACAACCCCACAGGCACGCTTAGAAATAAATAAGCTGGGCACATTGTGGCTCAGGAAAACAGACAGGCAAAATGAATCATCTCACTCAACACCTCTGCCACCGAGGGCATCACTCTAGATTGCCAGCTTGCCCTGCCAGCAAGTTGAGTGTGTTCTTATAACCATATACTACCTACCACAGTAGAGACTACACATTGCTCACAACAAATTGCTCCTAGCCAGCAGGTGTGAATGTCAAAGCCCTTGGTGACTCAGTGTCTCCTGTGTTCACCTAAAAGGAAGTAGAATGTATTTGCAAAAAAAAAAAAAAAAAACACGTCTTTTTTTCCCTGAGAATCATAAGTTTAAAATGAATTAAATGGAAAGACGGACCATGTTCCTGGGAGAGACGACTTAATAATGTTAAGATTTCAATTTCCCCAAATTAAACTATATAAATCAAATGCAATTTCAATTCAAAATCTACTGGGGCCTTTTTTTCTTTTTCTTCTTCTTCTTTTAAGTGTATCTAGAAGGGAAAAAAAATCCATGAATGGGAAAAGAGAGAACACTAAAACCTTCCTACTTTGTGGATGCTGGCCTTATCAGATGATGAAACAATGTTACTAACTCAGGAATAAACAGATGCCTGATGGTACCAGTCTTCAAACTGCTGGGATACACTCAAATACTTATAAGCACATAATAAGTTGAATGTGTCATTTCAAATACGCTGTCAATAAAAGAGTATTAAACAAAAATTATTGGGATAAGGTAAGTCTTAACACAGGACATAGAACAAATCCAATATGAATTTAAGATCAAAATGTAAACAAACGAAACACTAAAGTACAAGATAGAAGAAAGTGAGCGTGAATAATCATGAGCTCATTGGATAAGTTCAGCATAAGCGTGGCATCTCAGTTTATTACAGAAAGATAGATGCAAAAATATCAATGTGCAAACATCTGTGGACCAAAAACATCACAAAGAAAGCAGAGCAAGAGACACTAACATGTTTAATATCTAGTAATACTGCATTCCCATAATGTATAAACTGAACTCCTAAAAAGTTCTAATATACTCAATATTTAAAATGCAGTGCACACGCAGCTCTTTCCAATTGAGAAAAAAATCTAGAATGCAGGAAAAACTAAACAGGGAAGTCTTTACCTATTATTCAACAAGTATTTCTTCCTAGCCTGTTAGATGGCAAGCACTGTGTTAGGCACTGTGTGTAAACTGCTGAATAAATGGTATGCTCTGCTCTCCCCAATCTTTGAATGGAATGGCAAGGTACAGCTGCTAAGAGAGAAATCTTATGTAGCTACACATGGCTGTAAGTGAAGAGAGCAGTTGGGTTACAGTACAGATGTGAAGGAGGGCGTTGGTAGAGGCCAGGAAAGCCTCTTTGAAGAGTTTAAAAGAAACTTGTTACTGTAAAGGGGTAGGAGCAAGTATGGTGAGCACTCCAACAAGAGGAAACCGCATGTGCTAAGGCCCTGGAGTAGCCAGACAAAGTGATGCAAAGGACAGAAGGGAGGCTGGAGTGGAGGGAGGGGCAGATGCAAGAGGCTGATGAAGACTCGGGTGAGAACGTACAGAGTCATTACGAAAGCTAGCTTTGAGTTCAGTTTATACAGTATGGGAAAACCATGGAGGGTTCAGACAGGTGAATGATAACATCAAGTTTTACATGAAGAAAGTGCAAGGTCTGTGGAGACAACTCAGTCATTCTGGGCAAGTATGAAGACCTCAGTTCAGATTCTGAGCACCCATGCAAAGACCTAGCTGTGGCTACATGTAGCTGTAATCCCAGTGTTGGGGTATCAGAGGTAGATCCCTAGAGAGTACTGGCCAGCCAGTCTAACCAAGTGGATGAGCTCAAGAGTAGATGGAGAGTGCCTGACCTAACCATAAGTGCAAGTGCATTTGCACACATGATGTGCACACACACGTCTGCTACAGACAGAAGCTCAAAGCCATGTAAGGATCTGAATAGGATGATGACCTAGCGTGTTGCTATGCTTGAGTTAGATGACACAAATTTGGACTGAATTTAACACTGAGTAGAAAGGTCAAAATGAGTGTTGGGAATATAAACAATATGATTTGATTATGAGCAGGAAGGCAAGGCGAGAAAGGAACCCATTGATCTTCAGATTTGTAACTTAAGTTGCTCTGAAAACAGCGATGGTATTGTCTAACAAATCTGAGGGGAAACAAGAAGGACAAATGTCTGCAGCAAATTATTTTTTTATGTATAAATCCTGGTGGCAATGGCAGTGTTCCTTGCTACCCACCCCAATGTTTTGGGTTGTCGGATGAAAGACACACACACACAGCCTTTATATTTTGATATGCCTAAACCAGCTCGACAGCTGGGTCACTTCCTAACCTCCACATGTCTGAGCCACCTCCCTCCTATATTTTGGTCCCTGTTAAATAGGAGATTCCTGAGATAATCCAAGAAGAGATGTTACTGTTGGTGAGTGTTTGCATTTCAAGTCCAGTGATTTGGAGGTATACATATGTATCAATCTGGTGATTGAGCTCAGTCAGGATGAATGAGATCATGAAAGGAGAAGTTCCTGCACTGTGACCCAAGGTCAGGAAGATGAGGAACCAGAGAAGGGATGAGTAATCAAAAAGGAAAGGAAGAAACACCATCTAGGAAGGCAGAGTGTTTTAAAGAGAAAGGGTAAGTGGTAGTTCTAGGTGAAGTATGGATCATCAGTGATCGGCTGGAGAGACTGAGGTCAGGGACCATGAGGAGGTGGAGGGAGAATACAGAATCGCTCATGGTATCTGAGGGATGTCCCCAAGTCCTCTTGGATCCTTTACCCATGGTTACTCAAGGCAGCGTTTATGGTCTGTCTACTCACATCCTTTTGTAGATTTGAAATCTTAGGGTTACCTGTAATACCTAATATAATGAGGTGTAAATAAGTGTTGTTGCTCAAGGAATGATAATTCTGAAGCTATATGTGTTTGAAAAGGTTCAATCGAAAACAATTTCTTATTTGTAGTTATTAAATCCATGGACGCAGAGAGCTGGTATCTCTTTAAGAGCTTTGGTCCCGAAGGAAGAAGTGCTGGTGTAGCCACCTCTCAAAATGAAAACACAAATAGATGTTCATGAACACACAAACACACAAATATCAGCCACCTCTCAAAATGAAAACACAAATAAATGTTCATGAGCACACAAACACACAAATATCAACCACCTCTCAAAATGAAAACACAACACAAATAAATGTTCATGAACACACAAACACACAAATATCAGCCACCTCTCAAAAATAGAAACACAAATAAATGTTCATGAGCACACAAACACACAAATATCAGCCACCTTTCAAAATGAAAACACAAATAAATGTTCATGAGCACACAAACACACAAATATCAGCCACCTCTCAAAATGAAAACACAAATAAATGTTCATGAACACACAAACACACAAACACCTCGGCAGTAACATGAGCAACAAATTAAAATTAGGAAAGATTTTTTTTAACTTATCAAATTGGCAAAACCCTGGCTATGCTCAAGGAGGGGGTGTACTCTCTCAATACTATAGAGAGATTATAAATTCATGTCATATTCTAGACTCTTACTAACCTGTTCCCACAAACAGAACTCAGGATGTCATCATGGATAGATGCAAAATGGGACTAAAGTCCTCTTCCTCCCCTCTCCCCTTTCCCTCTCCCCTCCCCTTCTCTCCCCTTCCCCTCTCCCCTCCCCCTCCTCCTCTTCCCTCCCTCTCTCCCCTCCCCTCCCTGTCCCCCTCCTCCTCTCCCTTCCCCATCTCCACAGAATCTTTCTTGCTATCAAAGGCTCTTGCCAGGTATCTGGACAGAATGGAGGGCTATTGGGGAGGCTGTCTCTTCTGGGTTTCCATTTATTCTGTTATCCTGTCTACCTTCTCAGAATTTTTGACAAGAACCCCACAGAAAGCAGGGCCTCATTTCCATCCTATATTCCCCACCAGCAAACCTGAATAGTGAATGAGTTCTTGGAGTTTGCGGCCAAGCTACCAACATTTCGGTACATAAAAGTTTATTGAAACATGTACGTTGATCATATGCATCAGAAATATAAAAGGCCCCTGCACAACACTATTGTAGAAATGATACAAGTGATCTCAGCAAGCAAGAGGCCATATTGGGCATCTCCTTGCTTCTGAGTGTATCTTGTTAGCATGAAGCCATAATGCACCTAGTTACTGGCGCGGGTTGAACCCCCCCTTCCTGTCAACGGTGCAGTGTCTTCATCTTTTCCAGCATCTTTGTCTTGGAATCCTGCCTGCTCTTCTGGTAAATCTTTTAAGAGTCAGGATCACTCCAGGTTCTGTTCTTTTGAAATCTATTAAGAGGGCTTCCTCTCTGCTCACCCGTGGTGTGTGTTCTTTCATTCTTTGTGTTCCCATAGCTATTTCCACTGTGGCTTTCAAGTCACACAATGAAGCAAGGAGGAGAGGGGAAACGGGCTGAGTATTTTCAAGATTGGAAAATTGGGTCTGTGCCAGAAAGTATGAGCCTGTTTCCCCTGCTTTGCTCATCTGTGAGCTCAGACCCCTGAGGATGGGAAAGACAGGGGCTGGAAGGAAAAAAGAAAGACAGAAAGAAATCAGGAGAGTTACCTCGTGGGCAGAAGCAAGCGATCACACATTTGCACGTTTGAGGTCAGAACGCTCTCAGATCCCTGAGCATGTATGTAAGTTGAAGCAAGAATGTGTTTCGAGCATTTCTGAAAAGAAATGTTATTATTTTACCTGAAAATCCCATTCATTCTCATTTGCTTAGCTGTGGTATCTTCCTCAGGTTTAGCCTGACGCATCTCCAGGCAGGAGGATGGTGGATGCCTATTTAGCAAGATACTAAGACAGGGCAGTCCCAGGATGCTGCTCCATCTCAAGAGTAGGGCCTCCCGCCAGGAGAGAACAAACTTCTAGGGGGTACCTCAGGGACATAAGGACATCCTCACATGGGCTTTGGTTTTCAAAGCCGCTCTTGCCTTTGAAGCAGAGGGAGAGGAGGATCAGAGAACAGAAGTTCTTTCACGGTTCTTCTAAGCCTGCTTAGGACTTCATCATTGCTAAAGCAAGACTGTGCTATACAGTTGGTGAGCTGTTTTAGTTAATTCAACAGGGCAGGCCAGTGATTCTAAGACTTGAAATCAACGCCAACACTTAGGTAGCAGAGAGGTCAAATGACCCTACCTATGCTGTTCTATGGAAAGGTGATGGGAATTTTGTTCACAGGCTTGTCAGAAAGCCTGGCAGTAAAGATACCCAGTTAAATACCTCTGCAGAGTGATTGTTGGTCAATAATAACTTGGAGAGAGCTTATCCTTTGCTTGACACCACTACTCTGTTCAGCTTTAATTTTCTGAGATCCACTTACGGATGTGCGTACTTGTATGTGTGTGTGCACATGCACATGAGGCGCACTTGCTTTTGCAGAGGATGAAGGTTCAGTTCCCAGCACCCACCTGTTGCTCATAACCATCCAGAATCCCAGTTCCAGAGGATCTGATCACCTTTTCTGGTCTCAACTGGCATCAGGCACACACATAATGCACACACATATATGTAGGCAAACACATACACATATTAAATAAAAGTAACCAAATCTTTAAGGAAAAGAAAAACAGAGTGACTGTGTGGTTGGTAGAGCAACACAGTATCTTTACTTCTACAGTAGAACGCCTCTCGGGCAGAACATAAACCTATTTCTTTAAGCACACACACACACACACACACACACAAGCACACACACACACACAATTTAAAAATGACAATCATAAATCTTTTAAAAACCACTTTTGTTGTATATCTGTTTGTTTATGGGCATCCCAACTCCTTAACATGGCATATAAAGAAAATGTCATGTTATGAAATGTCCCCTACAGATTCTCTAGCTGCTGGCACTGTCTGGAAGGCCATCTGGAAGGTAGTTTAGGAGGTAGAGTCTTGCTGGAGAAAGTGGCTTGCAAGAGGGCAGGCTTCAGAGGGAATAGCTTGGTCCAGTTTTTTAGCTTTCTGATTCACCCTGATGCAATAAGCAGCCAATCACTGCATGTTCCCAATGCCACAGAACTGTGATATTATGCCTTCCCCACAATGATAGGCCATATCCCCTTCCACCCAAAGCTAAAGCCCAAGTGTTAGTTACATGTTTGCTTGTTGTGAAAAATAAAAGCCGGTAAGAAACAAACTTAGGGGAGGAAGGATTTGTTTTAACTCAGTGTCAGGATGTCATAGTGGACATTTATTGCACTGACTGCTTCCAGCAGTGGTGCCCAAGCACTAGCCAACATTGTATCAGCATCCAGGGAGCAGAGAGGGATGGACATACTCTCCTCTTCATTAGTCCAGGATCCTAGTCCATAGGTTGGAGTTCCCTGAGTTTAGATTGCATCTTCCCATCTCAATTAACCTACTCTAGATAATCCCTCACAAAATATACACAGAGGCTAACCTAATGTAGATAACCTTTCAGGGACTTATCCATAAGTTTGTCTCCTGGACCACCCTACATCCTCTCAAGTTGGCAAACAATCCTATCTGTCGCACCTCTTCCATAACTTCTACCAGATAAATGAGAAAAGTAACTGATGTAGAAAAACACTAGGCACCTGTAACAGATTGTATATTGCCCTTTGCAAACCCCCAGAGCAGCTGTATGGTCTGTGCTGAACATTGATAGATAATTGAGTCCCTCAAGTCTTTGTCTTTGCATAAACCCTTCCCTCTTCCTCACAGCTCTCATCTTCCTGGCTGTCTAGTCCTCCCGAATCTCTAAACAGCTCACCTGGGTACCCCACTATGGATGAGACACCCCGAGAACTCTCCCCTCGCTGCTTGTGTTAAGGGATGCTCAATGGGTGGTCACTGAATGAAATAACTAATAAATGATGACCACAACCTCTCAATTAATTTTAGAATCATAAAGTGGTAATTCTAAAAGGAACCTTTTTCTTTTTCAAAGCAGATTCGGAGTTTATTAAAAGAGATTTGATACAGATTTTAAAGCTCAAGGGTTAAAAGAAAGAGGGGTACTGGGGAAGAAAATAAGACATCCCCAGTGTTGGAGTCCCAGAGTCACTCCACACACTGCATGAACACCAACCTCAGTTAAATAGGGATGGTTTATTGAACAGACACCCCAAGACTGATTAGCCAGGGCAACAGGTCAAAGTTGTGCACTGAACATTTCTCAGGACCAGTTTATAAAGACTACAACCCACAAAATCCACAATGAGCCCATACACAGGTGCTGGAAGCGCTGCCCCATGGTCGGCCCTGACTCAAGTCATTTTATTGACAGTTATTTGTTTGTTTGTTTGCTTTTATTCATATTTATCTTTAATTTGATTGGTCCTATGTGAAGCTTATAGTTGTTGAATTTCTTAAGATGAACAAACCACAGAATGTAACAGGGTATGCGGTCAGCATGACCCTGCTCTGAATCAAGTTATTTTTCTGCATCAGTGACTGGCAGATATATTACACCAACAATAAGAAATAGCTGGTGGGCCTAGAACAGAATGGCTATAGCTATGGGGTAGCGCTTCAACACCCAAGATCGTGGTCCTGAAGGAGATTTCTGAGAGCAATTTTATTGAATATCTAATTTACAGAAAAACTAAAACTTGCAAGTAGACCCTACAAGTCCTGTTTTTTTTTTCCCTTTCACACGTTCTGAAATGTGTATTTGCATATTTCTTATTTTGTGAAAATGAAGTGTGTTCATTCATTCGGAAGGTTTAACAGAGAAGCGATGAAAGTCATTCAAGAATGCTAGCACAGTGACTGTCGCCAGACACACACAGCATCCTCATGCTCTCCTGGGCACAGCTCTTAGAATCCATCTACAGATGCACAGCATGTTTCCCACTCTTCAGAATCCCCCTCACACACACACACACACACACACACACACACACACCTTTATTTGATACAGTAGCCATGTAAACAGTCCTTAAAGCCTGGTGGGTAGGTGAGAAGCGTTCTCAGGTAAACTTTGGTTGTCTTCTCTCTCTTTTTTTTTGTAGTCTTTTTGCTTCCAATCATCATCAATATTCAGAAGAAAAGAAGTGGCATAGAGTTCGTAGACTGGAGACAAGCCAGAAACCACAATATATGTTACAGGTCATATATTGAAGAAGAAACAAAAATAAATTGGCACACACAACTTGGAACAATGGCAGGAAACCAAGGATGTGGTGATATCTAAGTAATTAAGAGCTACTTAAAAAAAAAGGTTGTGGCATTTGTTTTGTTTTGTTTTGTTTTTCCATATGAACTGCATTGCATGTGTTCAAAGAGATTAAAACAAGAAATGGGTGAAATAAAAAAAAATACAAAGTATCAAAATGATGTTGGATATAGGATCTCCAATTAAGAAATTAAGTAGCTACAAATATTGAAGGCTGAGGGTATCACCTGTATGCTATGAGCTCAGTATCACATAGCAACCCAGCAAGGAAGAAGGTATGACACTTTGCTTTGAGTATAAGTGAACAACACTGAAGTGGACAGGCCAGAGCCGCTTTTGGTCAAAACTGTTCTTGCAAAGACATACATTTAATGTGCTTCCTGAAGAGAGCATTCTCATACTAGATTATTTTCTCCTATAAAGACTATACTTTAGTGGTTTATATTATATTCAGAATTGCTTAGTTATCACCAAGATATAATTTTGGAATATTTTTGTCCCTTTCCACTCCCCACCCACCAAAACAAAACAAAACAAAAACACAAACCAGAAAAACTCCCAAGCAAACAAAAACAAAACAACAACAACCCCTTAGTTGTTGCCACACACTCTTTCTCCCCCTGGTCCCAGCAAGTGCTAACTACTTTACATCTTCATGACTGTGCCCACTCTGCCATTCCTATATGATTGGCGCTGTACACCATGTAGCCTTGCCTGTTTGGTTTTGGTTTCTTCCCATTTGTCTCCATGTTTTCAGAACTGTCACATTAGAACTTCATTTCTTTTGAGAGTAGAGCAATACCCCAGATTTTATGTCCCGTTCTATGATCCCATGCCCTTGTTTGCCCATATGCTTTCTTGCCCTGTTAGAGTCACATTACCCAACAGTGACACCTAGAAACCTGTTTAACTTTCCTGTCCAGTATTCCTCCAAGTTCCACAACGCTGGAGTCTTCTTTTCCGGAACAGTGTTAACATTCTGAGGAACGAGTTTGCTATAAAACACATTTTTGAGAAATGCTACCTCAAATATTGAGCAAGAGAGCCTTTCAGGAGAAAGGCAGAATGGAATCATTCCAAATGCTTCCTTCCCTTAATCCGATCCAGCATCTTTGCATATGAAATGCACATTATAATAATAGCACTAACATTATGGCCCCATTTCTATTTTGGGTTGGGGAAAATAGGTTAGAGTTTTCCCTTTAAATATGCCTATTTTTGGTTAAAAAAAGTAACCACTAGGTTGCTCTGGCAGAACTGCCATCTGTCACAGCAGAACATGTCACTCAGCTAGGTGATTCCTGGAATGACATTTCCTTTATGGGGCGGTTCACCCCGTCCACATCCCTGTGACTTTCCGAGAACCTAGTCGAGGGTTTGGCACACAGTTAGGCATACAAACCGCTGGTGAGGGGGGATGGGCATGGATGATGGACTTTTGACTGTATAATTTTGTGCAAATAAAATTGGAGACCCCTCCCACATATTTTGTAGAGGAAAAGAGCCATCAACCCTGGAAGCACTAAGCATCCTGCTTCCCGGAGCAGTGAGTGAGCTGCCTTAGCCAGGCTTAGTCTGTGCCCTTCTGCTTTATAATTTTGCATTCTGACATCTACAATGTAAAGGTTGGAAACTCACTTCTCAATCTAAATTTCAAATGAAAAATTTAAAATTACGCCTTTTTAAAAAAAGATAAAAAGAAAACTGGGCTTGAGTTGTGCTAAAGGGAATTGCGCCAAGAAAGCAAGATCTGGGGTTTTCTGTGCTTGGAATGTTGGAGGCTGGGAAAGAAAATAGGCACTGGTCCTCTATGGAGGTGAAGAAGGGGCAGGGCTTCTGCAGTGAACAGCTAAGAGAAGGTAAGGCCGAAAGACAGAAGCTGAAGGGTGAGCGTTGTATGGCACCCTGCCCGACTGCTGTGCATCTCAGCTTTAGTCCTCCTTATTTGCACACCCAGTTCCTGGAGTGACAAAATTGTCACTGAAAAACAAAAATGGATCTAAATAGATAGTAGAAAATGGTAGTAGAAAACTTGAAGAGACGGGCAGGTTGCTTTGACCTTCTGAGTGGACTGGGTCTACATACCATAGAGCTCAAATCAGATGTATAGCATAGGATAAAAATGCTACCTGTGTATTATGGAAGTCCATGTCCAAAGTGAATTAGACACTCCCAAGGAATAAGAAGTCCACTTAAATTATTCACTAATCATAAGATTAAGCTAAAAATGACTTCGTTTCAAAATTTGTATAGGAAGATATCATATTCAAAATTAAGTGTGGCTAAGGATGTAGTTCAGTGGTAGAGCATGTGCAAGTCCCTGGCTTCTTTGCCAGCTCTTTAAGGGAAAACAGAAAGAAATTGAGTATAAACCTAGGAATCTCTCTTCTCTCTTCGTCTCTTTGCCATTTAATGTATAATTTTGACATTCTTAGAGATGGCAAATTCCAAGCCAGCATGTTTTGTAAATCAATCTATAGGTCACTTTGTCAATTTTCATTAAAAGTTATGAAGGTACCAAGTAGGTCACCTGGGTCCTCTCCTGGGCCCCTGGAGTCCTCTTAGCCTATTTTCCTGAATTAGAATATGAATCAGTTCCTAGCCTTTCCCATCACCTCCATGCCAATCAACCATTCCTCCCCCAGTATTTAATTTGATAGTAGCACACTGTACAGTCTTAACACCTTCGGATAACAATAATAGCACTTCTCCCCAACTCTATCATGGTGCTGACCTCAGTGTCCAATATAAATTCTTTCTGAATAGAACGGAACACTTAAAATAGAAGTTCCTTTTCTAAGAATGGAAATCAAGTGTGAAAAGTGATGTTTCTATTATTTGTTTGCAGAAACCTGCCAGTAAGGGGATCCTGTAGGCTGTGAGGCCGAGACTAAGGATGTAGTCCTTGTCAGGAGGAATGCTTCCCTTTCCACAACAATCATGGTCCATCTGGGAAGAGAAAGAATTTGGTTTTCAGGAGTAAAATTCACAGGTTGGCCGAGGAAGCTGGACCACTTAACCCCTTGCTTATACTGGACCTGTTCTGCCATTTTGACGTATTTGCGCAGAAGGAGCCAACTTCTCTCTACTTGCCTTCTCTTTGCAAGATAATCTTTTATTGCTCCACAGCCCCTGCCTGGGATGGGACAGATATAAGTAGAACAAGCTTTGACACATGAACCAGCCGCACATTAGGTATAGTATGCTTCCTGCTTCTAGCTTTTAGCAATATGGAAGTCCACTCACTGGGTTTGGACTGGGGACAAGGTACTTTTGGGCAGCTTGCTCATGAACTGTCTGCCTTTTCCAAGTCACTTACCTTCTGTGAACTTTCATGTTTCTATAAAGGATTTCCAAGTTGGATAAACTCTACCCACAACGAATCAACTCAATGAATTGTTAGGATAATAATAATAAAAAGTGACACACTCAACGCATTTTATAAATCCCTGAAGACCCATACAAAGGGGCAGCCACCGAGCTTGTTGGCCAAGTCCTTTGACTGGATTCTTACAGCTCTAACAAAGCGATGTGTGACCTCTTAGTGTGCTTTTTAATAATGAGATAAACACCATGAACGAGACCAACTTGGGAAGGAAAGGGTTTATTTCATGTTACAGCATACAGTCTCTCATGAAGGAAAGTGAATGCAGGAGCTCAGAGCATGAACCTGGAGACAGGAGCGCTGCTCAGTCCCTTGCTCCCCGAGGCATGCGCATCTTCCTTTCGTTAGAACCCTGGGCCACCTGTTCAGCGGTGGCACCACTCTCAGTGTGCTGGACCTTCCCATAGGCCAACCAGATCAAAATTTTCTTTTGTTTTGTATTTTTTTCCAGTTGAGAGATACCTTCTTGTGTCAAGCTGACAAAAAAACTAACCAGCTTATGTAGGAAGTAACAGTTTTCACGATGCATGAAGCAGACTTTTGGAGGCACAATATACCAACTGACAAAGAAGTAAAGAAAAAGTTGGAAACTGGAGAAACAAATCTGGGGTTGCCTTCTATCTGAGTAGCACAGGGTAGATTATTTAATTTCAGTTCCTTCACAGGTGATATCGGGAAGTGATGCCTTTTGGGACTGTGAAAGGCAGCCTGTTTTCTGGTCGAGCTAGGTTTAAACCCCGGAGACCCAGCAGATAGTTCTGGAAGGGACAGAAGGTTGTTTGCCATGTTCTCAGGCAGTAGTCTTCTAATATGAGGCCTCAGCTCTCCTTAATTCTGTGGGCAACACTGCAAGGTCCTGGTTTTCTGTCTGGACTCCACCCCCACAGTTACCTGGCAACAACCAGGTATGCTACTCCCCACAGTTACCTGGCAATAGCGAGGTAGGCTTGACTCACTATAAAAGGGGCTGCTTGCCCCCTCCTCCCACTCTTACTCTTACTCCTGCTTCCTGCTTGCTTCTCTCTTGCCCTCTCAGACTCTTTTCCCTCCATCCTCCCCTCCATGTGGCCATGGCCGGCCTCTACTTTTCACTCATCACAACTCTCCACCAAAATTAAATGCTTTAAAAACATGGACTGCCTCTTCTCATCTGGACCCGCCGCTATGCTGGAGCAATGGAGCAGGTCTTCCTCTAAAGAGCCTAGTCTCCAGCAGGAAACTTCTCTGTGCTCCCAGACAGGCTCTCCCGCCAAGCCCCAAGCAAACCAAGGACTCTCATCCCAGGAGGAGCCAGCAGGAGCTCTCTTTTCCCTCTTTTCCCTTCGGCCCCAGGCTAGATCCAGCCCACTCAGTTCTCACCTCTTCTGCAGCATCCAGCAGCGTCTGTGGTGCCCAAGACTGAGAACCTGTTGTTCCTGGCCACTGCGCAGCTGGGGGACCCACAAGCCCCTCCCTGCCGGTTCCCCTAAGGATCCGAGTCTGTCCTTCCTGCCACCCCCCCCCCCCCGGGCCAGTGGCGTAAGGGGCATGCAGTTCGACTACCCTACCCGAGTCTGCCTCACCCAGCGGCCAGAGCCCTGGTCAGACGTGAGCCACCATTTTAATCCACAATGCCTGCTCCTCATCTCTCTGGTTAGTGTTGAAGAAAAACTAAAGAAAGCACCAGTGGGGTTGCTGGAGTTTGTAAGGGCCCTCAGACTTTGGGAACGTATGTGTATCTGTCATCTTTCAGAATTGTTTTTGAATCAAAAAAAAAAAAGTTCATTCCTTTCCTTTCCTTTTGAATAGATTCTCACAAGTCAACACTTTCAAACCAAATGCTAGCTCTGCCTGCAGGGACTTTCATTGCCTGGTGTCTGGATGAGGAAGGACAGTCTTGGATCTGACTGAGAATATAATATGGAGTGTCCTTCTAAACGGTGTCATTTTCACTTTACCAGCAAGATAAATTTTGCTCTCTAGATTCTTGTCAGAGATTTGATAATGAGTAAACTCTTCTAACACATACTATAGTTGAACTCAATCAGATTAACACTTGAAAGCAAAACCTTCAAGGCCATTTCTATTCTGAACTCTAGTTCTATCTGTCCTTTTGAATTTAATCAGAAGTACATGAGCCCAAGTGTCTGAGATAAAAGGGAAATGTCTGGTTCAGTCCTGTCTTTTTATGGATGGAGATATCTAAGCGAGTTGGGCTCTTAGGCTGTCAGTGCTGACTTTCATACCTGCTGAGTCTAAGTACCTGGGCTGTTGATGATCTAGCTTCAATTTCTCCTTCCTTTCCAGAAACTGGTTTTATAAGAAAGGATGGATACCCGTAGTAAAACCTTTCTAAAATGTCTTTCATGGAAAACAAAAACCCTGGTCCTTCCTTGAAAAGAGGATGCTTGGTTGGTCAAGTCTAATAACCAAGCAACTTGCAGTCTCCTCAGAGCACTCAGTGTACAACACAGTCCAGTTATAGAGAACAACACGTCTCAGATAATCTGAAGCATTCATTTCTTCCAGGCCCTTTGGATGGCCTCTATGCTGATGTACTAATTATACAATTTAGCTTAATCTGATAAGCCATCTCGGATCCTTTAGAAAGTAAACAGGTTGTGGATCCTAAACAAATAATATGGGGCCTCTGCAAGCTTTGCTTTGGGCTCCTTTGGGAATGGGGATCTGTAATCGTCTTTCCCAATTTCCTGCTTGGGTCTACGGCCACTGCCTCCCTGAAGACCCCTAAAGCTCTGTCTTACATCTTCTTGACAGCTGTGGAACACCAGACAGGAAGTGTTCCAATTCACCTCTCTCTAAAGGTGAAATGGGTGTTAGACAGACTGAATTCATTAGAACATATTTTGTCATTAATTTGGTCAGACATCTAACCTTCTGTTATGAATAGAAGGCTGGACAAAATGAAGCCTAAAGTTGTGGGAATTATCCCCCAAACATATTCCTGAGGTTACAATGTTACCCAGCCCAATCACTCAAGCCAGAAACTTTGTTAATATAATTCCTTTGTGCAGCATCTAAGTACAGAATACTTTAACTTCTACTTCACAGTGTTTTCAAACCTGGTACACAATAGAATGAATAGGGAGGCTTTCAAAACAGTGTGCTCCCGCCTACCCTTCAGCTGTTATGATCATTGACCTGGGTGTGGGGTCCAAGGACGTCAAAGTGAAGCCAGGGTTGAAAACCATTCTTTTAGCAGTGGCTTTAGTCAATCCTATCTTTTCGACAGCATGTCACCATGTCATGGGTCTCTGCCATCACTGCATCCCTTGTGGGACATGGAAATAGCTCCCTAACTGACTTCCCGACACCTGTCCCTTCTGAGCTCTTTGTGTGGTACAATTTATGCATTTAAAACACCAGTTTGGCTATTTAAATTTTTTTGGCTTCATGTACCAAAGTGGCCCTCTCTGCCTTATGTAAATCTTCTCCATTTGCATGATGGCAATCACCAGATTTATTAAAGAGCTGCTGCGTGTCAAGTATTGCACCAGGCATAACTACAGTATTTCATTTGATCCTCTCAGCAACGAGAGGTAGGTGGTAGCGTTATCCCTGTGTCACAGGGAGGAGATTGAGAGTTCCAGAAGTGAAGCAAATTGCCCTGTCTTAGAGACAGTGTGTGCTGGAGGCATATAGAAATGCAGGTGTCTCTTATTGGGTCCAGTGTTTTGGTACCTGTCCAAGTTAAAGACAGAAGATGAACGCTCAGGTTTGTAGCCTCTCCTTTCAGAGATCTTACTAAAATATCTGGAAGGATAAAAGGAGGCTTTTACTTGCAAGTACAAAGAGGGTAGGAGAGGGGTCACTAGTTGAAATATTTCAAAGGACAGAAAAGGGATGGAGAGGGGTCTTGCATAACCATTCTGAAAGCTGCATGTCTTATAGGACAAGTAGAACCAAAGAGAAAAGAGTGGGGTAGCCCTGGAGAAGCTCATCAGCTAGACAATCTAGAACAGCCGAGAGTGTGGGAGCTGAGGACATGAGGAGTAGTCTCTATTCACCTTGCTTGGAGCTAGGCACAGAAAACTGACAAATATATAATCACCCTTGGGCAGCAGGCAGATGTGTTACTTTAAGAAATGGTTGAGAAAAGGGGCAGGAGCTGGAGACCACATGCATGGTATCGTAGTGCATGTGTGTGTAGTGTGTGTGTGTGTGTGTGTGTGTGTGTGTGTGTGTGTGTGTCTGTGTGTGTCTGTTATCTCAAACTGCCTAAAGGGATCTGGAGACGTGGCTCAGCTGCTAGGGAGTTTGCCCAGCATGCACCAATCCCTGACTTCAACCCACAGAACCACATAAAAGCAGTGAGGTGACACATGCTTATAGTCTCAGCCCTCCAGAGACTGAAGCAGGAGACTCAGAATTCAAGGGCGTTCTCTGCTATGTGGTGAGTTCAAGACCAGCCCTTGGATACATGTAATTCTGACTGAAGGTTATGGGGAATGAGAGGGATAAGAGAAGCTTATGGTCAGAATGGCCTATGGGTGCCTTTCATTCCTGATCTCCTAGGATGGAGGAGACTTTCAGAAAGAACAGACGATTCTACTGGAGAAGCCAGGGTTTTCCTGGAAGAGAGCACTGGGTTACTGTTGTGTGGCAAAATTTTTCCTGTGGAAACAGTACACAATGTCTACTCTCTCCAGATAGGAAACCCTATGACAGATCAAAGTAAGGAGTAACTTGGTGAACCAAAGAGTTTCGCTGTGTATATTTAAAGGAATATTTGTGAGGGGTAACTTACAGGAGCAGAGATGACTCAAAGTCAGCTGCATTCCCAAAGCCCGCTGCAGTACAGGTGACAGTTCACAAAAGTGGGCAGCTGGAGCACACTGCACAGTGTGCATGTAACTGAACAGGTTGGAGAGTGTCACTTCCAAGTGACTCAGTTGGTCCATAACTCTTCCAGGAAATTCAACTATTTTCTGCATCTTCCAGCTGCTGTTCTGGTCTCAGAGTCTTCTTGCAATCTGGCTTTGATCTTCTGAGAGGGTCTCTCAGTTTATGCTGTTTGCTTTGGCAGGGGGGTGGAGCTAGTGAATCTAATCTGTTTCAGGAACTTCCTAAAGCTATTTTGATTTACCTTTCTGCTTAAGGAGATTCCCAGCCTGATGGAATGTTTCAATCTCATGAGAAACTGTTACACAACAGCTACACTGGAGCTCTCTGAAACATTGTTTCCTTGCCAGTCACACCGTGTATGCATCTGGGGTTGAGAGTGGGGAACAGGGGTGTAACTATAGAGAAACCTCACACAATACAGATTGATCTACAGGGAGGGCTTCCAGGCTTTAACAGGACTATGATTCTTTTTGGCAATTTCAGGGGAACCTCATTTCTGTGCCTTTCTCCAGATTCCTTGGCTACATTCCTTGGCTGAAGGCCTCCTCCCTCCATTCCCAAGTCAGCAACAACTATTGTCTTTGCACAGCCTTTATCTGCTTCTCTTCTCTCTTCTTTGCCCCTTTGAAGAACCCTGGTAGTCACACTGAGACTGATGGATGATCTCAGTCACTCTCTAATTACAAGAGACCAGTTTATAGTCCAGTTCCTCCTGACATCTTCTTTGCTGTACTGTATGATATACACATAATTTCCAGACTTGAAGTATAAGGGTCAGAGAATCACTGAAGAAAGACCCCAGACACTCAAATAGCATGCAAAAGCAAAGAGCATTTATTCTGCAGAGACAACCAGCATGCAGGGGTCAGCCATTTATTCAAAATAGCAACAACCAGACAAACCCGCAGGTTCCTTTTAAACGCAGCTAGGGGAATTTTAGGAATGGTTAGGTTATTTTTTAATATGATTGGTCAGGTAAGTAGCAGTTACATTAGTACATTTTCTAATTGGTTGCTTTATTAATTTTACCATTTTTGGTCAGGCCTTCTAGAAAATGTCTTAGTCCTTGGGCTGGCTATTTCTCTCAGCTAGATGTCAGGTCCTTTGCTTATTATTTCTGTTTTGTTGTTGCTGTTGCTTTGGTTTTTTGTTTGTTTGTTTTGAGAAGCCTTGCTTGCTTCTTTGGGAAACTGAAGCTTAGGACCTAACATGACTGCCTATTCTAAAATGGTTCTCTCAAAAGGTGTGGACATCTTTGGGATGGGTTACTATTCTATCTTCCATACTCCTCAATGTGAAAGAGTAAGAACAAATCCAAGGGAAGCCTAAGAACTTACCACAGCTTAAGAGAGGTCTCAGGAGACATAGTGACTAAGTTTACTGTGGGGTCCTGTGACAGACAAAAGGCAGAAAGCAAAAACCCAGGATAGCTGGCAAAATAAGGATTGGACAAGTGATATATCCATGTAGGTTCATTGATTATGACAAAGTACATACAATATTCATAAGCTATTAATCCCATTCACTTACTCTATTAGTAATGAATAAAATGCAATATATCTTATAGAGAAATCTCCTATCTTAGACATTTTCAAGAAATCTGGAACTATTCTAACATAAAAAAGTTATTCTTCAGAACAGGAAAACAAAGATTTTCCCTGGGGATACAGCAGGAATGACAGTGTGAGAGAAGTTTCTCATAATCTTCTTGGGTATTAGATCATTTAAAAACATATGCATATACTATCCTGTTAAAATACCAAATAAGAAAAATATACGAGTGTGCAGTTCTTGTCTTTACTCATTCAGCCTTCTCCTTGCAATGTGACTTCTCATTTTCACCCAGCAAATCTTTAAGACCTAGGTGTAATTGAGTTGCAGACAAACTGATCATTCCAGCACTGAGGCAAGGGATTCCTGAATTTGAGGGGGCCTAGGCTATATATTGAAGTATCTCTCTCTCTCTCTCTCTCTCTCTCTCTCTCTCTCTCTCTCTCTCTCTCTCTCTCTCTGTGTGTGTGTGTGTGTGTGTGTGTGTGTGTGTGTGTGTGTGTGTGTGTGTGTGTAGATCAAATGCCAAAGGCTTTGTGAGGTCTGTAACAACCAATGTAATGACCTGCCTCTACATTAGGCATCCTGGCATCTGTTGTTATGATTACCGATATGTCACATGGCATCATTATTGGTTATTCAGTGTCTCCCTCCCTTACCAGGATGTGACAAAACCCTTGAAGGCAGACACTGTCTGATTCATCTTTGCATCCCCAAAGATGATGCAGGATCTGCCTCACAACAGATTACTAACAAGTTATGCTGAGGTACTAGTTGAGGAAATGAGTTGATAGATGAATAAATGAATTAATGAAACAATCCACTGGCGGACCACGGGCCCATTCAGTAGTCCTAGCCACCACAGGTTTAGAGCTGTTTTTTCTAGTAGCTGCAAATGTTATGAATAGGAGATCTTATCAAGGTAATGACTGTCTTGGCACACATAGAGGGAAGATAAGCTGGTGCCTAAACACTGGACTTGTCTGCAAAAGAAACGTATGGGTTTAATATGCCCTAAATGTAAACTAGATGGAAACTGTCTGTGGGTAAACAGATAGACCTGGGAATAGAACTCAGTGCCTGTCTAGCATGTGCAAGGCGTGTTACAAACCCAGAAGCACAAAACTTTGCAGGCAAAGCACAATAGCTGCAGCTCACAACAGTACAACTGGAAAGAAAACATGTTACTTTATCTGGTAACAGGGTAGGATAAAGAATTTGTGGGAAATAGAGTTATTGATATAAAGTTCATATTTAAGGCAAGTGCACAACAAAACATGATGGACTCAGTCTAGTGTGGGACACAACAGATCCAAACAGGAAGCTGTTTGTAAATAACAAAGCAGTGTGTTGTTTATTTATTTTTGTTTTGTTTGTTTGTTTGTTGAGACAGGGCCCCACTAAGTAACTCTAGCTGGTCTGGAACTCACTATGTAGACCAGGCTGACTTCCAAATCATATCTGCCTGCCTCTCCTGGTAGGGTACTGGGATGAAAGGCACGTGCTACCATGCCCTGCTAAGTAGTGTTTGAACTCCTATTTTACCCAATCACATTTCTATAGCATCTAACTTCCAGTTTCTTGGGGAATCTGAAAGCATCCTCTTGACATGCCCCTACCTGCATCTCTGAGCTCACTTTCTTCTTGTCATTGGGTTTTTGAAGGCCCTGATTCTTTCTTGTCCCAGGGAGCCTAGGGCTTGCTCCCTCTTCCTGCCTTTTTCTTCCTTGAACTTTGTCTCAATCCAAATGTCCCTCCTCAGGGAGATACCACAGGTCATCTTATCTTAACTAGCTCACCTTCAAGTTACCTCTTCCTACGTGGACCTGTGCCCTTTACTGCACACACTGTTGGTAATTATCATGGTTATTTGCATGTTTTCCAGATCTTAGCTTTGATTTGTTTGTTTGTTTTCCTTCCCGGCTAAAAGAAACATCACCTCTGCCCCAGACAACTACTGTGTCTATTCTAGAGTCCAAGTGTAAAGACTGAACCCATCATGATCCTCTGCTGGGCCATTATAAATGAATCAGGAAGCAAGGGAAACAGCAACAGCTAAAAGGCAGTGGCTAAGGAACACTTCATTAGGGTGGGGTTTTATTCTTCCCCCCCACCCTTCAGGCAGAAGACAACCTCCCACCAAGCCATAATTTGGGTCTTCATATGTGCTTTTTAGACATTCATGTTTAAATGCCTTTCTAGGAATGCTTTGATGCAAAACTGACTCACCTGTGTGGTCTGAAGGATGCTTACCTGGAAATACTATCAAGTCCCAAAGATGGCTTCTTGCCCTGAAATACCTCTTTCTTTCTCTCCTTGTCTTTGTCTCAAGGGCCCACTTTGTCAGCCCTGGATTTTAAGTCATACCATTTCTGTGGGCAGGCAGAAAGAATTTCTGCACCTGCATCCGAAGCACACATCAAGGCGTGGGTCCAGCAGACAGGAATTCCTAGTTGGGCAAAAGCATATACATCTTTACATGTCCTGACAAATAGTTTTTTAATCTTTTTAATTTCACTGGTGTCGTGACTACTCAGACAGTGGCTCAAGCCAATAGAAAGTCATTATTAGCCTGTAGGTTTTGGGACCCCGTGAAGTCCCCAGCCTTTTTTAAGGTGAGCTTCTAAGCACAAAACCACATCCTCAGTTAACAACGCCTCAGTTAGCAAGAATGGTTAGCTGGAAGCAGAGCTGCAGACACCAGAAAGCAAGGCTAGGACTTCAGAGACCTTTCCACAAGTGTGGACATTGTGGGGTTAGGTCTGTGTTCTCATTCTGGCAGCTGGTGTTGTCCTCATGCATAGTGTCAGCTGCACTGAGCTCTGTGGCCTCTCACACCTGGCCTGTCTCTAGGAAAAAAATAAAAGAAGGAAAAAATAAAAAGAGAAAAGAAAAGGATCAGGAAGGAATAATTCATAGCTTAAATGATAAGGTACAAATTTTGGGGTCAGGAAGTGATACTGAAAACCTATAAGGCAGATACACACACACACACACACACACACACACACACACACACATCAGAGAGAGAGATTTAAAGTACAGAGTAAATAAATATTGATAATGGTCAGCTTATACAAATAAAGGTATTCAGAATCTGATTTTTTTTTTGCTATAATCATATTTCCAGTCAATTAGAAGCCAATGTGTTAGGAACTTAGTTTTGATGGATCTATGTTAATTTTGCAAATGTCGTGGTTTGAGCAGAAATGTTCCCATAGGCTGAAATGCTTGGTCAATGTTTGATTAGACAGTGTGGCCTTGTTGGAGTAGGTGTGGCCTTGTTGGAGTAGTGTTGCACTAGGGGTGGGCTCTGAGGTTTCAGTGTGTCTCAGCTTACTTCCTGCTGCCTGTTGATTTGACTGTAGAACTCTCAGCTTCTTCTACAGCACCATGTTTGCCTGCACACTGCCATCCTTCCTACCTTGATAATAATGGACTAAACCTCTGAAACTGTAAGTCCCAATTAAATGTTTTCCTTTATAAGAGTTGCTATGGTCATGGTGTCTCTTCACAGCAATAAAAACCCTAAGACACTGGATAATATTGGTGTTTTGAATATTAGAGAACTTTCTGGAAAGAATATAGGTTACATAAAAGCCATCAAATTAACCGCTTTCATGGTCTTAATAATCCCTTGCTTGAAAATTTCCAAGGAACTGGTTGGAGGGAATGCTTCTTTGCACCAAGGTGTTTGTAGCTCGTCCATATGTTTTGACAACAGCAGCGAACACCAACGGGCCCAGTATTATATAAAATATCCAAGAAATGGACATAATTGCTAGTTTGGTTGAACATTTCAGCATTAAAATGGTAGATATGAGAATCATGTGGACATGTAAGGAAGTGTATTTTAAAAAGCAAGAAAACGGACAACAGAGCATCACATAATGTTCACAATTCTGTTTGTATTTTATGTGCCATATATGTGTATCCATCTTTATGTGAGCACATGGAAGCCAGATGCAGACTTGGTTGTCTTTCTCTGTCTCTGTTCACCTTATCTTTCAGTCAGTATTTCTCACTGAACACGGTGCTCAGTGAAGAGGTTAGACCAGCTGACCAGTAAGCCCCGTTCTCCTGGCCTCTCCCTTTTTTATGTGGGCCATGGAGACTCTGCCTTCACGGCAACACTTTACCAGCTGAACCCTCGCCTCAGGTCCCAGGTCAGCTCCCAGACATCTTAAGAACAGAATCTCATAAAAACTGAGTATCAGCAGTAACGCTAAGGGCTTGCGCTGGATATTTATGGAAATGGGAGTGGCTTAGATTTAAACATATATAATTGTCTTGTTATTTGCTTATATTTTAATTGCAATGTTGATCAAATATATTCTAATGGAAACATTCCAGCAAACAGAATTTAAAAATAAGCTCTGTCTCCAGCTAATTTGCCCCTCTGCATGATGAGAATGAGCGATCGTTCTGGCGGACTTTTCCCTTCAGGGAAGTGTTCGCTTGAGCTCCTAACAATCTCACAGGGAGCTGCTCTAGCAGAGAGAAATCTGCCTCCTGCTACATTTCCCCCATCTTCTACCTTTAATGACTGATTCCCAGTGCTTAGCTGAAAAGATACTGTTTCTGAGTGGTTTTTGTGTGTTTGTGTGTTATAAAGCAACATTCTGGATAAGAATAGGCAAGCAGACATGTTGAACAGGTTTCCTCCCCGTTCTGTTCCATCTCCCCAGAGAGCAGACATGATGACCGGACCTCCAGCAGCTCTGTCGAATCACAAGATTCAACAGAACAGTTCAGTCACTGTCCTTTGTATGTATATCACCTGTACATTTTTGTGACCTGCATTTTCATTCACGATGTTGTGCCTAAATTTCTGGTTCATTTAAATATCTTTTAAATATCATCTATTTGTGTGTTTGGTTGTTTTGTTTTTGTTTTTGTCTTTGTTTTATTTGTTTTGAGATAGAGGTTTTCTGTGTAATAGCCTTGGCTGTACTGAAACTTACTTTGTAGACCAGACTGGCCTCAAACTCACAGAGATCCCCCTGCCTCTGCCTCCTGAGTGCTGGGATTAAAGGTGTAAATACCATCGTTAACGAACACATTTAATTTAATTCATAGAAGATGTAGCTTACTGAAGCCTGAAGCAAACCAGTCCCACAGTCTGGACATTTAAGACATTCTGGGTTTTGTTGTTGTTGTTTTTTGGTTTTTGTTGTTGTGGCATTTTTTTATAAATAGAAAACATTTTTTTTTGTAAATAGCATTCTTATGCATTTGTTTTCAGCCTAATCTTTGCATATTATAGTGATGTATTAGGTCAGTTAAAATAAAGACAAAGTATTTTCATATTCCAGACCTTGGCTGATTTATTTTGCTTCCACATCTCCATCGCCAATGTAAAATAGTATTATATCCTCTGCAAGTTTATACTAACACTGGATGCATCTGTCCATGTACTCAAATCTTTGTCTTTGTCTTATAAATGTCATATCATGTGACTAAAAACATATGTAACAAAATGTATGTAGACATATAAAATATAAACATTTAAACTATGTATAAAATGTATAAATATGTATAAAAATATAAACATTTAAACTATTTCCTGGTGTAAAATTCAGTTGTATCAGTTACCTTCACTTTGCTCCACAATCAATATCATTATTTATTTCAGCATCTGCACCTATCAAATGATAATGATCCTTTCTGTCTTTCTGTAGCCTGTGGCAACCCTTCATGCCTCCATGCATTTGACTAATGTAGATATTTCATATGCATGGAATTAAAACAGTGTCTTCTGTGTGCATTTTCAGACATTATCCATGTTGTAACCCATGGAGTAAGATTGTTTTCCTCCCAGAGGCTGAATGTAATGTATATGTGCGTGTAAGTATGTGTGTGGATTTATGCACATATATCACATGTATATATACATATCACATCACATGTATGTACATATACGTCACATCACAGCTTTATCCAGTCATCCATCACTGCTACTTGGATTACGAGCATATGTCGGCTGTTGTGAGTAATGTGTCATGGATGTGAGTGTATATACGTGTTTTGTTCGTGTCACTGCTTTGCTGAGTCATGTAGTAAGCTTATGTTTAGTTTTTAAGAACCCACCTTAAATTAAACTTAAGGACCCACCACACAGATTTCCATTGCTTCTGCATTGTTTCACATTTTTTTAATTTAATTTTTTTATTTGTTCATTTTACATCTCACTCACTCCACCCTCTTCCACAATCCTTCCACCACTGGTCCTCCCTCTCTCCTACCCCCACCCTGGCACTTTAAGTCTCTACAAGGCTAGGTGCATCATCTCCCACTGAGCTCAGACAAGGCAGACCAGCTGGAAGAACATATCCACAGACAGAAACAGCTTTTGCCATAGCCCCTGCTCTAGTTGCTCAGGACCCAAATGAAGACCAAGCTGCACATCTATTAGATATGTGTGGGGAGACCTAGGTCCAGCCTGTGTATGTTCTTTGGTTGGTGGTTCAGACTCTGAGAGCCCCCAAGGGTCCAGAGTAGTTGAATCTGCTGGTCTTCCTGTGGAGTTCCTATCCCCTTCTGGGCTGCAATCCTTCCTTCTATTGTTCCATAAGAGTCTTCAAGTTCCACTCACTGTTTGACTGTAGGTATCTGCATCCATCTGAGTCAGCTGCTGGGTGGAGCCTCTCAGAGGACAGTCATGCTAGACTCATGTCTGCGAGCATAAGAGAGTATCACTAATAGTGTCAGGGACTGGTGCCTGCCCTTGGGATGTGTCCCAAGTTGGGCCCGTTATTGGTTGGTCATTCTCTCAGTCTCTGCTCCATCCCCCACGCCTGCATTTCTTGCAAAACTTTCAACCCTAAACTTATTGTTTCACATTAACAACAGAACGTTCAGTTCAAGTAGCTTTACATCCTGTTCAGCATTTGTTTTTCACATTTTTAAATAATGGCCAGCTTGTGGGTGTTTCTCAACCTGTGGGTTGTGATCCTAGAAGGGTTGCATATCAGATATTTATATTACAATTTATAACACTAGCAAAATTAGTATGAAGTAGCAGTGAAACAATCTTATGATTGGGGGGAGGTCACCATAACATGAGGTATTAAACATAACATGAGTATTAAAGGGCCACAGCATTAGGAAGGTTAAGAACCTCTGGATTAAAGCATCTTTTCATATGCTTAATGCCCATTTGTATTATTCCTCCTTGGGAGAAGTGTCTGTTCAAGTACTTAACCCATTTTTAAAATTGAATCTATGTATTTGTTGTTGAATTATAGTGTGTGTTTGTATATTATGGACACGAATCCCTTACCAGAAACATTGTAGCTATTTATGTATTTCATCATTGCCCTTGACTCTTCATTGGGTCATTTGATGCGAAGAAATTTTGAATTTTTACCAAGTGAAATGTATGCTCTTTTGTTGCTTGGGCCTCAAGTATTTGTTATGACTTGAACATACAGTGCCCCCCCCCCCACAGGTTCACATGCTGAGCCTTTGGTCCTCCTATTTCGGAATGTTTTAAAGCAGGGTCTACCTGGAAGAAGTAGGTTACTGAGGGAGAGTTCTTCAGGATGCTCTGGCCCTGGCCCCCTCTCTGGTCCTCTCGTTGCTTCCTATCTGTCATGATGTGAACAGGTCTTAGTCACAAGACTCTTCCACTGTCTGTTCTGCTCAAGCACATAGGCCTGAGTGACGAAGAACGGAAACTTCTAGAACCTTGAAGCAAAACAACAACAACACACACACACAACACACAAACCCAACCAACCAAACAAAAAACCCTTTCCTCTTTTCAAATTGTTCTGTCAGGTATTTTGTTATAGTAATGACAAAAGTAGCTAATGATGTCTTTCTGGAGACTTTTCATTACATTTTATCTCACCAGCTTTCCTTTCTTTCGGATGTACGCCTAAGACATTGGTCTATTTCAAGTTAATTTTTGCTGATATTGTAATGTCAAGTTCCTCCTCCTCTTCTTATTTATCTTTCCTCTTTTTTCTCCTCCTCCTCTCAGTCTTGTTATTTGCAAATGCTCTAACACTGATCTGTACCTCAAGCCCCCAGCCTCCAGTCCCCAGCCTCCAGCCCCCTTGTAATTCTGAGACAGATTCTTGCTAAAAACCCAAGGCTAGGCTAGCCTCAACTGACATCTTCCTAGGTTAACCCATGGAGTAACTGGTATTTCCGGTGTGTGCCACCTCGCTTCATTCTTTGCACATGTAATGTCTTTATCAACTCTAACAACCATTCCTGCCTGTTTTCTGGCTCAGAAGAGTCATAAGTACTCCCATTTTTCATTTGCTATTGTGAATGAACCATTCCAGTCTCCCTTCCCTAATACGTATGTGTTAGATTTTCTGACTGCTTCTTGTGGGGGCTTTTAGGAAATGGATTTTCCCTATTGATCACTAAATAGCTAGTGTCTTTCATTCTGGAATTTTCAGTTGATTTTCTTAGGATTTCTAAGTAGATAAAAAATTTTTTCTTCATACCACATGAAATTTAGGTAGCACTCCCCCCCCATTTTCTTAACAAAATTAAGTTTGCTGCTTTCCCTAAAACAAGGCTTTAATTAAGCCCCATTTAATTAATGAAGCCAGGAACATGCATGTGTACCATTGCCCTTGCACGTCACTGAGATCCCGGTCATATCTCTTGTATATATTGATTAGCACATTTTAATCAATGTCTGTCCACAGACCAACAAGTCATCATCACTTGGGAGCTTGTTAGAAATGCAAATTCTTGGGCTCTCCTCTAGACCTGAGACAGAGGAATGTGCATGCTAAAATGTGTGGATAATTTCTATGTATCTAAAGCTGTGGCATTCTGCTTTAGAACTTGGTGAAATAATAGTTCTTCCTCGTTTCTTTAAACTTTTCCTCCTCCACTTCACAGGTAATTAGAGACTAGAGACACTAGAAAAAAAATCATTCAAAAATAGCAGTAAATAGACTGTGAAGTCACAGGATACAAGGGAGAAATTGGGATTAGGAAGCAGCTAGTTCAGAATGCCCAAAATATAACCCTTGTAGCAGCTCCCTCAAATCTAAATATGGCAGGGTACTCTAATAATTCTAATAATCTTTACATGGAGTCACTTTCTTTTATATGGTAAATGAAAGTTTATATCACTTCCACAGTCAAAACCTGTATTACTCCCCAAATAATGGATTTATTTATGAAAACAATAAGTGGTTAGCTGGAAACTTAATTTCAGAGAAAGGCGAGGCTTTACATCAGTGAAAACACTTTTAAAGATTACTTAAAAAATCATTAAGTTTCACAAGATGAGGATGTACCAGGTACAAATGTAAGAGTTTTGATCCTCTCAAGGGCCTCAGGAGACTTTCAGTAACATTGCCTGCATTCTGCAGATGAGGACACAGGAATGTGCAGATGTGACAATGTGTGAGAGGCCACACAGCTTTGAATCCAGGCACATCCAGAATCCGACAGTGCTACCCCTGCCATGACCTCTCAGTACCAAGAAATCCAAGTCAAAGCGTGTGTTTCTTTGGACAGAACAAAGTCTGTGTTTTCTAATTACATTTATGTTCAGTATCACTTATTGTGGTGACTTGAATAAGAATGGTCCCCACAGGCTCCTTTACTTGAATGCTTAGTCACCAGACAGTGGACCTGTTTGATAAGATTAGAAGGATTAGGAGGAGTGGGCTTGTTGGAGGAAGTGTGTCACTGGGGACAGGTTTTGAGGTTTTAAAAGCCCACACCATGCATGTCCTGTCTCTCTCCTTCTCTCTGCCTATGGATCAGGATGTAGAACCCTCAGCTACTCTTCCAGCACTACACCTGCATGCTATCATATTCTCTGCCATGATGATAATGGACTAAACCTCTGAAACTGTAAGCAAACCCAATTAAAAGTTTTCTCTTATAAGAGTTGCCTTGGTCATGGTGTCTCTTCACAGTAATAGAGCCTTAAGACACTTATGATAGGAGTTTCTACCCTAATTGAATGTCAGCATTGTTTTACATTACTTATGAGGGGGAATGAAGTAGAAATTTTGGTTTATTTGGCAACTCAGTTGTGTCATGTGATGTTTTACTGGAAACTGTCTTATAAGCAGATGTTTTTGCTGAAGCAGGCGTGTAGGAGGAAGTTTTGCTGAGAATAGTCGTGTTTTTCTGAAAGCTGCCTAGAAAAGGGCATGTGCTGTTTTTGCTAGAATGGATGCTTGAGAAAAGTCTTGATATTTGGAAAGGGTATAAATATAGTTCAACAGACAGTGGACGACACTGTGTGGTATTGGGTCACCTTGCCACTCTTGGCTGATTGTGACTTTGTAGAGAAAAATGCACTAAAGAGTTCCTTGTGTTCCAGCAGCTTCTCGCTGCTTCTGCAGACTTGGGCCCATTGGCAGACCCTCTTGGCTTCTTCTGTATCAAACTGCCTTTGCTGATTCATGGATGGAGTTTGTGAGTGGATTGAGCTACCACTGCTGATTGTGTAAACTGAAATGCTGAGGTCCTGACAATGCAGATTGGATTCTCCCCAAAGAACTATTTCTAAACAGGGCCACATCCTCCTTTGCCCTATTAACTTTTCTTTTCCACTACCTCTGGTAGGTGGTGGGTTAGAAAGGAGATTAAAGCATTTACGTACAGTTATTAAAGCAGGTCTTTAAAAAATCTAAGCCTACAGGTGAGGGCACATGCCATGCACATGTAAGGAAGTCAGAGGACAGTGTGGGGTCTACTTCCCTTCTTGCATCATGTGAATTCTGGGTATTGAACCCAGGGCATCTGGATGGTGGCAAATGCCCTTACCAGGTGACCTTGAACATCAACTCTTGAAAGGAATAGCTTGTAATATTTTAGATAAAATATAATAATGTAACTAGGAATTCTGAGCATTGTGGCTGACAACCAGATTCCTTGATTCTAAAACCCTTCCCATGTAATCTCGTAATTAAAGTGCTGTCTTTAAAAAAATTGTTTATTTTACATGAATAGGAGTTCACCTGCATGTAAATGTATGTTCTATGTACATGCCTGGTACTCTTGGAGGCCAAAAGAGAGATCAGATCCCCTGAGACTGGAGTTGCAGAGTGTGAGCTACCATGTGGGTGCTGGAAATTGAACCTGGGTCCTCTGCAAGAGCAGCAAGTGCTTTTAACCACTGAGCCATCATCTAACCCCTTGAAGTGCTTTCTTGATTTGTATTACCAATGCCTGACAGATCCCCTTCCTCTCAACAAAATATGGGAAGTCAGATATCCTATAATAGTTTGCATTTTCTAATTTTTATTAAAATATGGCTAAAATAAAATATGTGTCCTTATGTTCCCTAAAAATTTGTGCCTGAGAATTATTAACCTCTTGGTTTAGTTTTTGTTGTTTTTGCTTGTTTATTTGTATGTGTATGTGGTTGTATTTAGAACCCAGGGCAGGGCGCACACTCTACCACTGATAAACTCCCAGCATCATATCCCTCCATCCACATGGAAAAAAAACATAAAAAATTATTTTTTGCTACAGAGGAGTCATAGGGCTGGGATATTAGTCTCTACTTCTACATCACTGGCCTCTCTTCAAATTCAGGAACAGATTCTTGGGTCTTTTAAAACTAAAATGGCTTGTTAGTCTTTATAATGAATCCCACTGTGATCTATTGGTAAAAATGTTGGTATCTTTGATGTAGGTAAATGTATATGGAAGAGATGAACTGTAGCCCATATTGAACTGGTGTTCAATATGTAGAATTTTGTTAACCAACATAAATTCCCCATGTGATCTTGCATCCTGCCAGCTGGATGGGAAATCTATCTGTATTCATGTATAGCATCTGCTTCTCTCCAGCTCCAGATGTTCAGGGGTCATGATCAGTTAAGTCTCCTAGCTATAGGGTGCAGGGGTCATGACTTCTGCCACCCTGATGGTACTCCTGGAGTTCTGCTGCTTCTGGTCTGCAAGAGTCAAGGACTGGCTAAAGATTTCGGGGCTCCCAGAAGTTGTTTTGTCACAGGGATGGATACCCCTCTGTACCACAGCCTGCAACATCCTTTCCTTCTTTCATGGTTATGAACTCTAAGAAAGAGTCCTGGACATCAGCTTGCTCATGTTTTTTCTGAAGTCACAATTTTCTTCATATTCTTCATATTCATAACCATAAAACATATTCTCTGCTTAACATGGGGAAATGGGACTTTAGGTGCTGTTGTCTGAATACTCTAAAATACCTGTTCTGAAAAGTAGTCATCATTGCAGTGGTAACCAGAGGTAAGGCTTTGGGGGAAGTAACTAAGTCCTGAGGTCTCTTCCCTTATGAATGGATCATTGCCTTATAAAAGGGCTGTAGACTACTTTGCTAATTTTTGTTCTTCTACTGGGATAGGTGTCAGTAGAACCTATTTTTAGTAGAACTTTTAAATGTGACAGAAGAATGGTGATCTGCAATATATCTACCCTGCGATATATGTTCCCTTCACCATGTGAAGACCATAGGTGTGTATCCAGGGAGGCAAGGTTTTTGAAATGCAAAGTGAGGAACCTGACATAAGTTGTTTTTGGAATGATTATCCTTGGGAACAGAAATAACAACGGCAGCCTTCGTCCAAAGCTGTACAGATAGTTACTATATAGACATCTTCACAGGGAGGGCCAAGATTCTTTGTGCAAGATTGGTGTTCTGGCCATCAGTTGAGATGGTTCTTGTTATGAGGTAGCTGTTCATATGGGTCTTCCCTGGATGGCTTCCTGGCTCTGCTGTGCCTGGATTTGGAAGCAGAGAGCAATCTTTGTTAGCCACTAAACCTGCTGGCGTCCTGATCTAAGACTTCTAGGCCTCTTGAATGTGTGAAATATTCCTGATCCTCATAGGATCAACCCAGTCAGGAGAAATACAGTACAAAAAAGATATAGTCTACTAAATCCCTCTCACATATACAAAAGCATTTAACTATAACCCAAATTGCATAATAACCAAACATTGATCTTGGTAGAATTGGCCTTTGGTGGTGAATGCAACTGACCGTAGAAGGGCTGAGGCTGCAGTCCTTTGGAAAAGACTTGCCTAGCATTGGAGAGGCCCTGATCTCCAGTAGGGCAAAGAGGAGGAGGAGCAGGAGGAAGAGGGGAAGAAGTGGGGGAGGAGGGAGAGAGGGGGGAACAGTTTGTTGCAAGTGATTATGAGCACAGGTTGTTAGCATTTTTCACAGAAATGGAGCGTGCTTTTGACACCTCTCTTCCTGTAAACCTGGTCACACAAGCTTTGGGGGAAAAGCATCTCATGTTTAAGAGGTCAATTCCTCAGGCATTATGTCAGCGTTTTATTCATAGAACTTGCTTAGCCATGATTCAAGTCAAGTGCTTGACACTATCCTTTCTAACTAGGGTGACTACTACTTTTATGCCGAGTTTAAGGCTAGTATAGAATCTATACTAACCTTCCTAGTCCTGTGACCCCTTAATACAGTTCCTCATGTTGTGGTAACCTCCAAACATAAAAATTATTGTCGTTGCTACTTCATGACTGTAATTTCCAATTTTTATGAATTATAATGTAAATATCTGCTATGCAGATGGTCTTAGGTGACCCCTGTGAAAGGGTCATTGCACCCCCAAAGGGGTTGCAATCTTCAGGTTGAGAACTTCTGGCATAGACCCTGAGTTCCCATGTGCTTCACCCCATAGGGCTTGCCTCTGAGGGTCGTCAAGGGCTGACAGATGCCCTTTCAGGACTGGAATCCTTGCCAGCTCATGACTGGAGTGAAAGATGGCCAAGTTGCCAGAAACTGGGCCACTGCCACAGTAATCACGGGCCAAGAGAGCTGAGCCCAGGACTCTGCAAGCCCAGGACTCAGTCGACTGGCTTTTCAGTAAAGTGACATTCAGCCTTTCTTGCGAATCCACTGGGCCCTCTGAAAGGAGCAAATTCTAATAAATCCAAGTAAGTTGTTTGGTATTTCTCTTCCTAGAAAAGTTAGAAAACCACACAGTTTAAGTTCTGTGGACAACCTAGTATGTGAGTGTGTATGTGTGAGAGTGTGTGTATGTGGTGAGTATGTGTGGTGAGTGGGTGTATGTGGTGAGTATGTGTGGTGAGTGTGTGTGTGGTATGAGTAGTATGTGGTGTGTGTATGGTGTGAGTGTGTGTGTGTGTGTGTGTGTGGTATGAGTAGTGTGTGGTGTGTGTATTGTGTGAGTGTGAGTGTGTTTGTGTGTGTGTGGTATGAGTAGTGTGTGGTATGTGTATGGTGTGAGTATGTGTGTGTGGTGTGAGTGTGGTGAGTATGTGTGTATGGTGTGTGTATGTGTGGTGAGTGTGTGTGTATGTGTGTGGTGTGAGTAGTGTGTGGTGTGTGTGTGGTATGAGTGTGTGTGTGTGTATGTGTGTGTGTGTGTGTGTGTGGTGTGTGTGTGATGTGAGTGTGTGTGTGTATGTGTGTGTGTGTGTGTGTGTGTGGTGTGTGTGGTGTGAGTGTGTGTGTGTGTGTGTGTGTGTGTGTGTGTGTGGTATGAGTAGTGTGTGTATATCTTTTAAATAATCCTCCAGTCATAAAAATAAACGAAGAGATCAGTATTGGTGTCTATTCTTGGCCCAGGACTGTGAGTCATGATACAGAGAAGACCTGGGCCCAGGATCAAAGGCGTTTTCACCAGCCAGGCTGCCTGCCTCTTTGCTGCCTGCTGGCCTTGTCCTGGCCTCCATCTTTCTGCTGAGTGGTGTGTGGAGATTAGGCTCTAGGTGGAGAATGGATTTTCCCTTCACAGTTTGGTTGGTAAGATTAAGGGAAATTAGGGAACCATGGGTTCCTTTGTAAACAGTCTGGCTCTCTCTAGGTGTAAAGTATCACTGTTACTTGTGTCTTACCACTGTAGCATCTGCCGAACTGCAGAAAACAGTGATTTTTTTTTTTTACTTACAAAAGTAAGTTAACCTTAAGGTCAGCAAGAAGGTTCAGCAGGCACAGCGTTTGCTGCACGGCTGATGACCTGAGCGCATTCCTGGAACTCATGTCAGTGTGGAAAAGTGATCCTAGAGAACCAGTCCAAGGCCTTGTCCTCTGGCCCCACAAGCCATTATTTACACATGCAATAATGATTAGTTAACCAAACATCCATCGGCATTGGTGTAAGTTTGACAACATAATATAGGCTCAAAACTTAACCTGTGTCGTGGAAGGGAGGGGCAGGTACCCTGCAAGAACCTGAAATTATCCAAGGGGGGAATTTTTTCAAGTTCAAGCTATGTGTTGTAACTGTGAATCTGAATGGAGGCTCTCAGGACACAGAAGTTCCTGTCTTCCCTCTGGTCCCCTGAGATACCTGTCCTTTGTTCCGTTATCTGTGTCACCAAGCTCCATCTGGTTGTCTCCTGGATGGACCGGGCCCATCAGATGCTAGAAAAGGGCAGAAGGTTCCTGAATGACAGTGTCGTTTAAAGAGACAGCAACCCTCAATGACGGCTACTCGTCATCCAGAGGACTGATTTTGGAATTCTTCTTCCCTTAGCTACGGGGTCGAAACAACCACCTGACACAGGCGAAAGGTGGATGGAGGCAGTCCATCCAGAGGCTGTGGTCAGTTCATGGATGGTAGGGGACTCTTGTACTTGCGGAGGAACTTGGCTGGGGAGTTACACTAGGGAGTGTGGGATTTGAGGGTCAGCTTCTGTAATGATCACTCACTGGAAAGGTCACTTCAGAAATATAGTCATTAAGGTAAAACATACAAATCAGTTTGGAAAGGCATGCTACCAAACAGAGAGTGAGCTTCCCAAAATCTTTTCACTCCTACTCCTAAGATGGTATCTTGGCTAAAGCTGGTCATTCATTCACTCACTCACTTATTCATTCATTTACTAACTCATTCACTCACTCGTTCATTCACTCCTTCATTCATTCACCTACTTATTCATTCATTCATTCACTCACTCATTCACTCATTATTCATTCACTCACTCACTCATCACTTATTCATTCACTCACTTATTCATTCACTCACTCACTTATTTACTCACTCATTCATGCACTCAATCATTCATGTGCTCACTCATTCATTTATTCATCCATTCACTCACTCACTCACTCACTCACTCACTCACTCATTCACCTCACTTTTTTCTCCAAGTGCCTCCAAGTACCAGGACTCTATCTGAAATTACATCCTTTGGCTCAGCTCTAGACTCTCTGTGAGTCTGGGCAGATGGTGGCCCCCTCATGGTGGCTGCTGGTCACCAGCTTATCTTCCTTTCACTGCTCTGAGATAATTTCCACCCATCAGCTGATAAAAACCAGAACCTGCTTCCTTTTGTGCCGAAAGGCAGCAGATCCTGGGAGCATCTGTCTTGCTGTATAAAGCACTTTAATTTTGCATTTAAATTCCAAAAATCCCTTAGATGCTATCATTTGCAAACTGACTCCAGAAATACCAAATCATAAGGAAATTACAGCACAATAAGTATTTTAATCACTTTTTATTGCATGCAATCAACTTGATAAATAAAAAAAAATTACTTGAGTATTATTTTTTAAAACATACAGTAATTAGGTCTCTTGTTCCTCATCTTCCTGGAACCCAGTGAGCTTTACAATGCTACTGAATTCTAAAGTAAAAGGAATAAGAGCTGCCTTGTCGCTGCACAAACTTGAATTTCTTTATTAAGAAAGTCTTTTAAAAATCTGCCAGGGACTGTGGCTCAGTTCTTGCAGAAGACCAGAGCTTGATTCGCAGCACCCACCGGGGGCAGTTCACAACCGCCTGTAACTGCAGTTCAAGGGAACCCAACAACTCTCATTTCTTCCCTTGGACAGCTGCCCTCACATGTGCATACTCTCACCCAGGCGGGCATGCAAACACAGAAACAAAAATAACACAAACAAATTTAAAAAATAAAAATAAAAGCCTTCCTGCTGTGAGTGGCGGTACATGCTGGACTCCCAGTACTCAGGAGGACTCTTAATTTGAGACTAGAATGGACTACATAGAAAAATCATATCTCAAAACAAATACCAAAACAAGAGCCAAAAAACCAAACAAACCCAACCATGGGCCAGCAAATGATTCAGAAGGTAAGTCATGCAAGCCTGAAGACCCGAGTTTGAGCAGAATCCATGGTGGAAGGGGGGAAGTGATACCAGAAGTTGTCTTCCAATTGGCATCTACACACACACACACACACACACACACACATATATATGTGTATATATATATATATATATATATATATATATATATATATATACACACTCACACACATACACACACATATACTCACATACACTCACACACACATACACTCACACTCATATACATATACAATCACACATATACACTCATACACATACACACACTCACAAATACATACATATATACACACACTCACAAATATACACACATTCACGCATACACACACACACACACACATATATACACACACACATATATATACACACACATACACACACACTTAAATACATATATACAACCTGAAGCCAAATAAACATAAAAAAACCCTCCTGATCAAATTTATAGCTTCTAAAACTTTCATCAGTATTCATTTTTGGGAAGCTTATATTTCGAATAATAGCATATCTTTATGTGGTAGTATGTACACACAATATCAGCATTCTGGAGGCAGAGGTAGGAGGATTGCCACAAATTCAAGATCAGCCTAGTCTCTATGCCAAGTGCCAGGCTAGTCAGGGCATCATAATGAGACTCTGTCTCAAATAATAAAATAAATAGACAGACAGGTAAAATCATAGTAAATTGCAGGCCCCTCAAAGGTGTTTCTTGGCAGCACTCTCCTGCCCACCTCTGATCATCCTAAGAAATTCACTGAGGCAGTGGGTAGTCTCTTCTCTCTGGACTTGTGCCCCAAACTTCCCTCTCTTTCCTGCATCCCTGTTACATCTCCTTCTTCCACTTTTATTTTCTTTGTATCTTAAAAAAGACAGATTTAGATATTCAAAAAAGAGTGATTATTATCTGGGAGGGCATTGTCTCACCATCATTTCCAAGGTGGAAGAAAACACATTATTTATAGTTTCTTAGACAACCATTCCTAATAGGATAGTGAAATTATCTATCATCAGTGACATCAGACTTTAGGGAGGTCTGCGGTCACAGAGTAATTTGAAAGTTGCAGTTGGGATCTGATGAAATCACGGGGGGGGTGTTGCAAGAGACACCCTTGCAGAAATTTGAAAGTCATCTGAAGGCTGCTTAGTTAATGTCTTGGTTTAAATATATTTTCTGTGTATTTCTTGCAAATTCTAATTAGCATGCATGTTCTGTCACACCGTAGGTATTGTCAGTGCCTTTTATAAATATGCATTTGCTTCCTAATTATTCCATGAAACTAATGCCAGCCACGTATGTGCTCACCTTTAATCATGATACAGCTTGCCAAAGACTTAATTACAAAGGAAAAGGCAGGATCCTTTCCCATCAGCTTTCACTCCTTTATCAGGCATATTGCATTGTCACTTTGTTTATCTTGATGCCACAATACTTACTTTCATGTATATCATATTCATTTATTTTTTTTTATTTTTGTGAGCAAGGTCTATATCAGGTACTGTTTTGGGGGTCTGAAGATAGGGAGAAATACCAGAAAATAGTTAGCCCATTGCTTCCAGTCCGGATCTAATTAACCCCCATCCTTAAGCTGAAACATTCAAAATGAGCCTCGTAGAATGAGGAGCTAGCCAGCAATTTTGGGGACAAACTTATTGCTTTAAACCTCTACATAACACTGTCAGCAACTTCATGATATTATGAGTTATAAAAACAAGAAATGTATTTAAGAAGGAAAAGTATCTGGACTCTTCTCAATTAGGATAAAGTAACTATTATGTTTGGATATGTTTCCCAAAGGCAGTGTCTTAATAGTGTAGTTTCCAGCATGTGGTCCTCCTGAGAGACAGTAGACCATTTTAAGGGATGTGGCCCATTAGAAGGATAGTTAGATCACACAGGGTATGTCCTTAAAGGGGATACTGGGACCAGACCCCAAAATAAGGAACCATTTAGATCATGAGTCAAAATAATCCTTCCCTCCTAGAGTTGATTTGCCTTATGTGTTTGTCACAGTAGCAGGAAGCTCACACAACAGTGCTCTGCAAAGTGGCTTATGAGCTCGTCAATGCTGCGTAGATGTAGGGGTTTCTCTGTGTGTATAGTGGACCAGCAGTGAGATGTCTGGTTCTCGTTACCCCTTCTGATTTGAGATTTAATGTTTTCAGAAATCAACGAAGGATCTGTGATTCTGGAAGGAGACATGGAGGAAAGTGGATCTGTACAAACAGCATGTGATGGTGGTAAGGCCCAGCCCAGCCCTGCCTTTCCTCCTGGAGAATTTTGGTCTTCCCCCTATATATTATCCTCAGAGAGACTTTTCAAAGGATAACTCCATTTACTTACCTCAAACCATCACAGTCAAACTGACATTGCAATTCTATAGTATTTGGTTTCAATAAGACAAAAATAAACACAAATTACATCCATTTAACTTTTATTTTAAATCATCTTCTGGGATTCTGGTCTCCTTCTAGAAACATAATTGTGTATCAGTTAACAATTCAGCATAAGAAGATTATAGGTATAATTTAGGGTAGAAAATGACTAGGGAACATTTTCTATAATTGTAAATTGAAATGAACTCTTTAGAAACAGCTAAATGACTTTTGGCAATGTTAAATCCTAGCCAAACCAACTGAAGATGATTGTTGAGACATCTAGCTCCCTAGATTAGTCTTTGCTACATACTTGGCTCTGACAGAGACTAATGAGGTTTTAGTCGTCTTTCTTTTAGTTCTTTTAGCTTGTCTATCTCCCTTACTCTGAGGTCTAACATTTTTGCCGATGTCTGTCTGTTTCAGTCAGGATCTAGATCTGGCTTCAGTGGACAGACATCCAAAATAGCAGAGGCTTAAGTAATGATAAGAGTTTGATTTCTTCCATAATTCAGTTCAAGATGGCTCAAGAAATCTACTTCACTGAATCACCAGGGCGCTTGGCTGCCTGCCTTTTCCATTCCACAGCGTGGAAGAGCCTGTACTTCTTCTTCAAGGCTACAGTCTGGAGGTGGCATGTGTTACAACTGCTCATAAACATCCCATCGATGGTAATGGCACATGTCACACCCAGCTGGAAGGGAGCTAACATTTTTTGCTTCTCTTTGTTGGCTGTGTACTCAGCTAACTAAATATTGCTGCAGAAAAAGAGGCAGATAGATGTTAACAAATAATGGTTTAGGGATAAATGTATTAAATACTCCTCCTAGGGATCAAAGTTCTATACTGATTGTTCTCAGAGTGTAATGTCTAGTCCACAGCATTAGCATCACATGGGCCCTTGATAAAAATTCAGACTCTTCCATCCTCTACTCAACAGCTCCTCGGTTAGAGACTCTTGAGGCTCAGTGAGCCTTTCCAGTGGTTCCAGTGCCTGAGAACCACTGAGCTGAAGGTCACGTTTCCAAAACAGCTAAGCTGGAGTCAGGAAGGCTCAGAAGTGATCAGCTCCTGACCCTTGACTTCTCTGGTCCGTGTGAAGTCACTCTGTGAATCGCTCCTCGGGTTGGCTCACTGACCCTGCATCCAGACTTCCTCTGATGACCCGGACAAGCTTGCTCACTACCGGCCCTTTGCGTGCCAGCCACGGAACGACAGATCTGGCAAGGAGGACACATCTGAGCCTCCGTTATCCTTACTCCTCTCCCTCCTTCTGGGACTCACCTGCCTCAGTCCCTATCCATTCTGGAGTTATTTTGGGAGGATCTCTGCCGAGCAGCTGTCCCCAATGTCTCATATTGTATTTTCTTTTACTCAAACAGCTAATTATGCTGCGGAGGTCTGTCCGGCCCAGAGATGGGGGAAGGGAACAGCGGCTCAACAATGAGTTGATACACTGGAGAATTCTACCTCACATGGCGCACGCTTCCCCTCCCTCCAACACGCTCCTAACTGTCAACATTGGTGTCTGTCAGCTGGTGGCCAGACATCTGAACAGACTTTGCCAATTAGAGAAGTCACACCTCTCAGTTGGCAGGTGCCTGCTATTGTGCCTGAGACCACCGCAGAGAGCCATATGGCTTTCAGGAAAAAGATTCACCAAGGGAGAAACAAGGGGGTGCCCCTGAGGGCAGCCGTGTCAGCTGGAAGGCCTTTTCTCATGAAGTTCGCAGGTAAAGCTGGAGGATAGGCTGTTAGGTGATGTAGATGTAATTCAGACTACAACAGACACCACTTCAAATCAGCATTTTCTTGGGGATGGGGACGCTGACATCAAAGTTGGCTTGGCAGCCTTAAACCCCTTCTGTTCCTTTGTCCTTCCTTATTCCCACCCCCCCACTCCCAACCCCCCACCTCTCCCCCACTCCCACCCCTACCCCGGCTTTCTTATGGTGAACTCTTGAGTTTTGCTCCACTGTGTGGGGAAACAGAACAGGGGAAATAATAGCAATCACTTCCCTACCCCCACCCTGCACGCGTGCGCACACACACACACACACACACACACACACACACACACACACTCTCTCACAGTTGTAGAGTTGTAAGGACTGCTACAATCCCGTTCATCAGTGTTCATTCCACCCCAAGGCAGTTTGGAATGGCACAGGGAAAGTGCATTTGACAGTGAGTTTCCACAAGAGTAAGAAAAAAGTTGGGGTTGACAGTTTGGATGTGAATCCTGGTCCTCCACAGGTGGGCCGTGAGTGGGTGGATCACTCAGCTGTCATGTTGGCCTCAGTTTCTCAATTAATAGAAGGGACTCTGAGGCTGTGTTGGACTCCAGCATCCTTTATGTCCAAGACCTACACTGTAAGTCACCCAAATGAGGCTGAAGCGCTACACCACCATGCCCTCCAGAGAGACTACAGATATGTGAATTCACCTTTCTACACCACCATGCCCTCCAGAGAGACTACAGATATGTGAATTCACCTTTCTACACCACCATGCCCTCCAGAGAGACTACAGATATGTGAATTCACCTTTCTACACCACCATGCCCTCCAGAGAGACTACAGATATGTGAATTCACCTTTCTACACCACCATGCCCTCTAGAGAAACTACAGATATGTGAATTCACCTTTCTACACCACCATGCCCTCCAGAGAAACTACAGATATGTGAATTTACTTTTCTTCTAATTTTAATGTTGAAAAATTTCAATACTCACAAAAGTAGTGAAAAAAATATAAAGAACCCTATACACTAAAAACCAGTTTCAACACTATCTTGCTTTCTCTAGCCTAAACCAAAACAAAACCTACAATATAATATCTTATTGTTCTATTTAAATCTTTATTTTGTGTGTGTTTCTTGCATGTATGTGTGTTCTTGTGTATGTCCTTGTGTGTTCCTTGTGTGTGTGTTCTTGTGTGTGTACTCCTTGTGTATATGTGTGTCCCGTGTGTGTGTGTGTGTGTGTGTGTGTGTGTGTGTGTGTCGGCCTCTGGCATTGTTCCTCAAAGAACTAGTCATGTTGTTTATGAGACAAGGTTTCTCATTGACCTAAAGCTCCCTGATTAGGATTGGTGGGCTGGTCCCTCAACGGAGGAATGGATTCAGAAGATGTGGTATATCTACACAATGGAATACTACTCTGCAATTAAAAACAATGAATTCATGAAATTCCTAGGCAAATGGTCAGAACTTGAAAATATCATCCTTAGTGAGGTAACCCAATCACAAAAGAACACACATGGTATGCAGTCACTGATAAGGGGATATTAACCCAGAATCTCGGAATACCCTAGACACAATTCGCATAGCAATAGATTTCTAAGAAGATGGAAGGAGAGACCCCTGGTCCTGGAAAGACTGGATGTAGGGGAACGCCAGGACAGAGAAATGAGAGGGGGTTGAATGGAGAAAAGAGGGAGGGAAGGGGGCTTATGGAACTTTCGGGGAGTGAGGAAACGGGAAAGGGGAAATGATTTGGAATGTAAATAAAAAAAACTTAGAAAATAAAAAAATAAATAAATTACTAAGTTGTTTGCACAATGATCTTAACAAAAAAAAAAAAAGGATTGGTGGGCTGGACACTGAGTCTTAGAAATTCTCCTGTCTGCCTCCCCAGTTTTGAATTATAAGCACTTACCACCATACCGGCTTTTTACATGGGCTAGGGAATTCAATTCAGGTCTTTGAATTTGTACAATAAGCACCTGACCCACTGATCCCCCTAAATGTTTTACTTTTTAAAAAATCCTTTGCATTGTGTGTGTGTGTGTGTGTGTGTGTATGTATACATATATATATGTATATATATATATACATAGATATATGTATATATATATATATACATATATCTATGTATATATATATATATATACATATACATATGCACACATTATGGAATGGCTAATGTTGGGTAAAGAACATATGCTTATCTCACATTTTTGTGGTGAGAGTACTTTAAATCTGCTTACAACATTTTCAAGAATATTATATACTGCTATAACTATAGTCACCACATTGTACAATAGGTGTCTTGAATGCATTTCTCTCATCTAAATGGCATCTGTCTCCCTGGCCTAGCATCACCTTCCCTTGTCACCCTCACTACTCCAGCTGCAGACAACCACCATTCAATCTGTATTATTTCCTCCCATCTGCCACTAGGATTCTTGATTTGATTTGCTTGGTTTCTGAGACAAGGTCTTCCTATGCATCCCCAGTTGACTATGATAGATAAATGAGGCCACCCTTGAACTCACAGAAATCTGCCTGCCTCTGCCTCTCGAGTACTAGAATTAAAGGTGTGAACATTATTAACTTTTTAGATAGGGTTTCATATAGCCCAAACTGGTCCTTACCTCACTATGTAGAGGAGGATCACCTGATCTTCCAATCCTCCTGCCTCCACTGTGCCTGACTATATATTTTTCTAATTGAACAAAGTAAGGAATACAATCAGAATATTTCAATATATGTACATACCAACTATCAATCATATTCAAACCTTCTCTGCTACGTAGTCTTTTGCCAGTTTATATAATCCAGCATCATCTGGCACCAAGGAACCTCAGCTGGGAAAATGTTTCATCAGAGTGGCTTGAAGGCAAGTCTATGGAGCATTTTTTAAATTACGGATTGATGTCGTAGGCCACAGGTTTGTATGGTGGTGGGACCCCTGGGGAGTGGTGCTTGGTGGTATAAAAATGAAAGCTGAGCAAAACTGGAAAACAAGCAGCATTTCTCCATGGTTTTGCCTCAACTCCTGTCCCCATATTCCTGACTTGGTCCCTTCCCTGACTCCTCTCAGTAATGGACTGGAATGTTTAAGCTCCAATGAGCCCTCTTGTCTCCATTTTGGTTTTGCTCAGTATTTTATCATAGGACAGAGGTTGGTACCTAGAGTCAGGTGTTGCTGTGAGGAGCCTGACTGGGTTTTGGTGAATTGTTGAAGACTTTGGAATTTAGGATTAGAAAAGGCAATTGAATGCTGTAAGTAGATCATAAAAGCCCATTCTAATGGCAGGCTGGGAGATGGTAGTGCTAAGGGCAGTGAACTCAAGATGGTAGAGGGCCAGTTTCAGTGGAGATCAGAAGCTGAGTTAAACGCCATTACTGGGATACTTTGGCAATGAATCTGTCTGCTTTCTGCCAGTGTCCTGAGAACTTGTCTGAAGCTAACTTTAAAAAGCTGTGGGCTAATTTCAATACTACGTAATGTTGAGTTTTTGATCTGATTATGATTGGCAATACTTATGCAGGTCTACAATGAAAAAGAGCAAGTAGGGTATCACAAGTTGTGTAGTTTTGAAGGGAGAATTGTGCCAGAAGCTTAATGTTACAGGCAGTGCACGTACTGCAGTAGAGGCAGCGATTGTTAAGTAGGTTAGCACCGTTAAGAAAAGAGCTGCTTTACACCAGGATAAGGGAGGATCCTTTTAGGGCAAGGCCTCACCCAGCTAAGCTTCTAACTTGTGAGAAGGAGCCCAAAACATTGGGGTTACATCCAATGTGGAACTACCTGATTTGGAGTTTGCCCTGCTGGAGTCCAGTCTTGCTTTGGTCTAGTATTTCCTTACTGTGCCCCATTTCTTCCATGGTAATGTGCCATTATATGTTATGTGCCATTACATGCTAGAAGTGTGTGATTGACTTTTTATTTTATAGGAAATATCATTTTAGAGGTGGTCTTGAGTCACAGAAGAGATTTTGGACTTATAAACTGTGTTAAGACTATGAAAGACGAGGGGGATGTTGGACCAAATGCATTTTGTATTGTGAAATGGCCACAAGTCTATAGGGGACCAGAGAATGGATTGTGTTTGAATACAAAATGTTACTCCATAAAGATTTAGAAAATATAACTATCATACCATTGTCTCATCTGACAAGATTGAAGACTCTCCTCTATGATACCTCTCAATTGTATTTAATATTCATATACTCAAAATTTCTGATAGTCTCAAGGATGCTTTTCTTTTTAATTTTTTTCAAGACAGGATAACACTATGTAGCTCTGACTGGCCTAGAACTTGTTATATAGATCAAGCTGGCCTCATTGCACAGAGATACATCTGTGTTTTCCTCTTAAGTGTTGGGTATAAAAGGATCACTCTCTATACCCACTGGAAGGCCAGATCTTACCCTGTAGACTAGGTTGGCCGTGTGGCCCAAGCTGGGCTAGAACTCATGACACTTCTACCTCAGCTTCTGGTAAAAATTCTGGTGAAATCTATCATACCCCATTCCAAAGATGTCTTGCTTTATGTTGGTCTCTTTGAGGCTGGAGAGAGACAAGATCCATATACCTACTTCCTTATTGTATTTTGTTCATGTTTAGCAGTTTTCTTCTGATGCTGTTGATCTGTGAGATAAAAGAGGTCATTTGACCAGAAGCATATCCCACATTCTTGGTTTAACTAATCACTGCCTGTGTCTTGTTATTTGTTCTCTATATTTTCTTTAAATAGTAGAGAGATTCGTCTATATCAGATCCAAGTTTAGTTTGGTTTTTTAACCCGGGTAGTGTTGTGAGTATAAAGTCTTGTTGACCTTTTGTTCCTATATATTATGGGCATGCAATCTGTGTGGTCGTGTATGTGAGGGTGCACTGGTGTTTGTGGGTATATGAACATGCTAGAAGGATTGCCAATACAGAGTCCTAAAGTTGATGTCGGCAATCTTTCCTGATGACTCTTCCACCTGATTCTTTAAAACAGGCTCTGTCAGTCAAAACCAGAGCTCATGGATGAGGCTAGTCTCTCTGGGGATTCCCTGTCTCTGCCTTCTATGGCTGGAATTGCAGGCAGGCCACCACACCCTCCCAGCATTTATGTGGCTTCTGAGGATCTGAGGTCTGGTCCTCTTGCCACGTGTTGAACACTTTTACTGCTGAACTTTCTTCCCAGTCCCTTGTTGGTCATTTTTAATAATTTTGAGGCTGAGACTGGGTTCAGATACTATCGGGAGTATCCACATATTGTAAGTTAACTTATTTTTTTATTTGTATTTTTTGTTAGCCTGTATGCTAGCTGTTCTGTCAAATATTTTTGAATGTATATCTTTTAATTTATTCTCTTTAATTTTTTCAGCCTTTTCCTATTTCCTAAGGCAAGTATTCATTTCCCCTCTCTCATGCTGATGACAAAGAGAAGCTGAGTACTTTAAAGACACCTTTAACATTGTAACGGGACGTTTGACCAGGTGTCAGGATAAAGAGCTGCTCATTAGAGCAACTAAAACAAATGCACTTTGGCTGGACATTTTGTAAGCCTCTTGTTAGGAATCCCTAAAAATAATTGAGAAATTATGCCTGGGTAAATTATGCTAATGAGAGGCCTCTGAGAAAATGATAAATAGCGTTCTCAAGACTGCATCTAAGATTTCTATTTTATTTTTTTAAAGTAAATGATTTTTGAAGAATCTTTTTGCTCAACAGGCACTTTTTTTTCGCTGTTTTTCTCTTGTTCTACTCCCAGACAGGAACGCTCTAAGGGACCGCAGGCTGCGGCTGGCCTTGCTGGACTGTGTTGTTGGACGGCCTTGCTGATGGGCAACTATGGAGCTGTATTCACACCACACTTGCCTCGGCTTTATTGTAACCTAGATCAGGAAATGTGACAAGCAACACACACACACACACACACACACACACACACACACACACACATTCTACTGTAGAGAAGGAAAAAACCGAACCGGTCAGAATCATTTCCAGTCCTCTGTGGTTATAATGAGTCTCATACAAACTCATCTGCGTCCATTCCCCTCCGGAGATCTGGCTCTAAGAGACCGGTGAAGGTAGCTTTGAAAATGCAAGCTGTCTTTTGTACTGGCCTAGCCGAGGGGTTCCCTAGCTATCTACCTCTCCTGTCCTCTTAAAGAACATCCTAGCTCCACGTCTTTCAGTTCCTGAGTGACTTTGTACAGGGTGCTGAAGCTCCTTAGTCTCATTTGCCTGCTGCTTACATGAGTCTCACAGGCTCTCTCTTGGGTTTAAGGATAAACCTCAGGAGATTAGCACTTGGGAGTCTAGGGAGCGCGCTATCCATATGAAAGGAGTTGCTTTTATCTCTGGCTTCCCTGCCTTGCCTGTGATATAGGGCAGACTCTCTGTAGAGCTTACAGGATGTTCAGGATTCAGCCTGGTTGCCTTCTCTATACCTATATTCCTGCCATACCTTACCCGGGCCTGCTTTCTCATCTCTCTCTTCTCATGTGTTCTCTTCTGCACCTGCTCCTCTTTGAATGGCAAGCACAGCCCCAACTGTTCTGTTAAATACAGCCTCCTCTAATCTCCTCAAACGGCAGGAAACCACCAGGGGCTTCTTCTTGCTCTTCTAGCCCATCTCTCTATCTGTCTGGCTTACATTAAACCTCATTACTTGAAAGTGGGAATCATATCCTTCTAGCTCAAATTCCTTTCAATATACAGCAAGGTTGGTGCTCTGTTTATTTGATACAAAGACAATTTAGACACTAATCACCCTAGGTTATTTTTAGCAAACTAATGCTGTCTTTCGCTAGTTCTGGGGCTCTCAACCTTTCTAGTACTGTGATCCTTTAATACAGTTCCTCATGTTGTGGTGACCCCCAACCATAACATTATTTTCACTGTGCTTCATAATTTTAATTTTGCTACTGCTATGAATTTTAATGCAAACATCTGACACACAGATAGTCTTAGGGAGTGCATGAAAGGGCCATTTGACTTCCAAGGGGTCACACCTCACAGGTTGAGAAACACTATTCTAGCTTATCCCTCCCCTATCCTTTCCTCCCCTCCCCTGCCCTTCCCTCTCTCTTCCCCTTCCCTCTCCTCTGTTCATTTTTGCGGTCTGGGCATCAAACACAGAGCTTTAAAACCGATGCACAATGTGAGTATTACCTCCCTAGCTCACTCTCCGCACCTTAGAGTTTTCACTTCCTGTAGTGTACAGTTTCACCCCATGTGTCTAATTTATGTATTCTGTCCCACTGTTAGCAAATTGTGTAATGAATTATTCCAAAATTTTGCAACCTAACAGTAAATTCTATCTTATAGTTTCCGTGTGTCTTCACTCGAGTTTCTATTGCTGTGAAGAGACACCATGACCACAGCAACTCTGATAAAGGACATTTAATTAGGTCTGGCTTACAGTTTCAGAGGTCTAGTTCATTATCGTCATGGCAGGAAGCATGGCAGTGTCCAGGTGGACATGGTGCTGGAGAAGGAGCTGAGAGTTCTACATCCTGATCCAAAGGCAGCAGAAGGAGACTGTATGCCACACTGGGCATAGCTTGAGCATATGAGACCTCAAAGCCTGCTCCTATGGTGACAAAATTCCTCTAACAAGAACACATGAGTCTTTGGGGGCCATACATATTCGACCCACCATACCATGAGTCAGAAATTCAGGTGCCATATAGCTGTGGTCCTGCCTTGAGAGCATTAAGGTCATTGTACCCAAGTGACTGAAAGTAGCTGTCTGAAAGCTTGATTGAGACTGGAAAGTGACTCACAGGCATGGGTGTTGGCTGGAGGCCCCAATTCTTTACCATGTAGACTTTCCTGTAGCTTTGTAAATATCTTTGAAACATGGAAGATTGCTAGGGTGGGGCAAGGTAGAAAGAAGGCAGAGGAAAAAAGGAATGAGGAGAAGAGGGGAGGGGAAAAGGGAGAGACTGAGGGAGAGAAAGAGAGAAAGAAGGAAAGGGAGGGAGGTATAGGAAGAAAGAGTCATGGTTCCTTTTATGACCTGTTCTCTGGGCTTTTATCACCTGTAGCTTCTTTTCTCTGCTTGTTCTAAGCCAGTGGTCCTCAACTCTCCTAATGCTATGACACTTTAACACAGTTCCTCATGTCACGGGACCTTCAACCATAAAATTATTTTCATTGGTACTTCATAACTAATTTTGCTACTGTTATAAATCATAATGTAAATATCTGTGGTTTATCATCATCTTGTGAAAGGGTCATGCGACACCCCCAAGGGGTCAAGAGCCACAGGTTGAGAAACACTGTTTTTCTTGTATTACCTCATTTGGTTTTTTCTTATAAGACTCTGAGAAGTTATCTCATATCAGATGGTGAAACACACCCAAAAGTTAGATTTAACTATGATCTCATTTTAAAAGATCTAGATCCCAAATCTAATATGTTTGTACCAGTCAACTTTCTGTCATTGTAACAAAATACTTAAGGCAATTAGTTTGTAAAGGGAAAATACTTATTCTGACTAATGGTTTTGGAGGGTCCAGTCCAACACTGAGTGGCAAAAGTAAGACAGGAATAGGTAGAGACTGAGTGAGATCTTACCATCCCCTTTAAGGGCACACCCTTAATAACCTGACTGCCTCCCACAGGGCCCCAGCTACTATCTACTACATTTGACTAGCAGTACCTTCAAAACTAAGCCTTTAGCATGTGGGCTTTTTTAGGACATTCATTGCAGACAAAGCAGTGACTTGGATTTGATACTTTTATTTGCTACATTTAAGTGAATGACACAAAGAAAATAATTTATACCCTGGGAGGCTTTGAGCCCATATGTATGTGTCTATTTATATACACATGAATATACATGTGTGGCTGATGTAATAAATGAAAATCACAAGCTAAATGCTGTTCAACATCTGTAAAAATACAGGGAAAGGAAGCTAAACTTCGTAGTGAGAATTTAGGTTCTTTAAAAATCACAAATAAAAATATGTTTCGTTTTAATTCCGGGTGTGGGATATGAGGTTGCTTCAGTTGTCTACAGCAGCTTACTATGATATGCCTCGTGCTCTAGCAGGCTCAGATTTTTCCAGCTGCAGATAGTTTCTGCAATTGTGAACATTTGGAATTCTGGGAACTTTTCAGAGGGTATGTATATAAATGTCCCAGTAGGTGGGTTGTTGCTTATTTGCTGTTGGTTGAAGTTTATTAAGCAGTCATTTGCAAAGAAGAAAGAACAAGAAGAAATCACATATCCTGACGGTGAGGGTCAAACTTGTCCCTAATCAGCAGAAAGCAGTCTAACAATAGCATCGTCCCCTTTCTCTTTATCCTTTTTTCTTTCCTAGCTAGTGTGAGGGGCTTGAAAGAAGGGAAGAAAAGGAGGAAGAAGGGCGGAAGAAAGAAGAACCCACAAGGTAGAGAAAGACAACTACAAAACTTAGTTTTTGAGCATAAACTTTACTAGCTGGGTGTTTGATCAAACTCCAATTACCATACTCTTCCATTTTATTTAGGCAGCTATGCCTGGCCTGGAGTTTATGTTGGAGGGTCTTCCCCTTGCTCCCTCACAGACACAATTGTTTTGGTCACTGAAGACCATCGGAAAACACAGAACTGTTCTACCTTTATTCATTTAATTAGTCCTCTATTATTAGTAAACAATCTGTGCATACCTCTGTCACGTGAGAAGGCGTCTGACCTAATTTTATTGATGAAGAGCTAAGTAGCATAAATGTTAAGTAACTTGGTCCATGATGGACAGTGGGGATTTGGACACTCGCAGCCTACCTCCCGTGCCTGCTGTGTAAGTTCTTTGTCAGGCCACCTGTTATTGTGACTTAAATTTCAAGAGTCCACAAAAGGATATATATTGAAGGCCTGAGCAGCTGTGGCGCTATTGAGAGGAAAAGGGGCCTTTCAGGGGCTGGGCTTGTGGGAGGAAGTTAGGTCTTAAGGGTGTGCCTTGAAAGAGCTTGTGGAAGCCTGGCTCTCTTCTCTTTCTGCTTCTTGGCCACCAAGAGGTGAGCAGCTTCATACTTCCATGTTTTCCACTATGGTACTCAGCCTCTCCACAGGCACCAAAACGACAGTCACCTAACAATGGCCTGAAGCCACATCCCGAGAAAAAACTTTCCTCCTTTGGGTTATTTCAGTATCTTTTCAAAGCAATGGAGAGATAGCTTGGTGTTCTAGCTTGTATTCTGTTGCTGGGATAAAGTTCCATAACCAAAACCAACTTGGGAAAAAAAGACATTGTCTTATCCTACAACTCCCAGGTCACAATCTGTCACCGAGGGAAGTCAGGAGAGGAAGCAAGCAGGCGACTGAGGTCAGAACCATGGAAGAATGCTGCGTCCTCGGGTTTTTCCAGGGTCACATCCAGTTACTTTTCTTATACTGCCCAGGACTGCCTGCCCATGGGTTGTGCTCCCACAACTAGCTAGACCCTCCTCCATCCATTAAAAATCAGTAAAATGCCCCCATAGACATGCCCATGGGCCATTCTATTAGAAGCAATTCATCAGTTGGGTTCCATCTTCCCAGAATGCCTCTAGCTTGTGTCAAATTAACAAAAATTAACCAACACATGAATACACACTTCTCCTGTTTGTTCAGGTCAACAAAACAAAGGTTGCAACTCTGAAGGTATGATGTAATTCATGGATAAAATGGGCTGCGCCTTAGTATTGATTTTTGTTGAGTAACTCTTCTCTCCTCTTACACTGGGAAATTCTCATCTTCTCCTATTGATGTTTATGTAGTGCTCAGAAGCATGCAGCACTGTTGAATCACACACCGCACACACACACACACACACACACACACACACACATACACACACACACACACACATATACACACACACACATACACACACATACACACACACACACATACACACACACACATACACACACACACACATACACACACATACACACACACACATACACACACACACATACACACACACACACACCTACACACACACACCTACACACACACACACACATACACACACACACACATACACACACACACACATACACACACACACATACACACACACACACACACACCTACACACACACACACACACACACACCCCTACACACACACACACATACACACACACATACACACACACACATACACACACACACACACACGCACACACACGCACACACACATACATACACACACACACACGCGCGCACACACACACACACACACACTCACACACTGATGGACAGCTAAGTTTCTGGTCTTCACACAAGGTGGGCTCCTTGATTTAAACATTAATCCCATCCTCAGTCTGTCTTCCAGGAGCAATGACAATTGGCATCCTAGAAGCAGCTGTAAGAAGTCACCGTCCCTTTCCATCTCCTTGCTTCCTGGTTGTTTGGGAATCAAAGTAGCATTTCCATTTAAGGGAAGATACTGTAACCATGTATGCCTATCTCTAACTATTGGCTGCTACAGCAAAGGGGGCCTATGAGGTGAACAACAAGGGTCATAGTCTCAGAGCTTCCACTCAAGGGCATTTCTATCCTTCAAATATGCTCTTCCACTCAGCAGGATGCCAATGCCAGGACTCTTGTCAAGCAGGCTCAGCACCAAGTACCTCTGGGAACAAGATAGAAGAAAAAGTCCCCCAATTCTCAATATGCCAACAATTGTTTTTCTTAATACAGCGTTAACGCTGGGAAATCCTGAGTGGTGTCTGGTGTCTGGAATGAGACCTGTGTGTGAAGGAGAAAGAATTTGATTCCAAAGAGGTGGAAGGAGATGAACACAGAGTACATGTTGAGTAACATGGCAGGCTGGCTACTTTCTTGTGTCAGCTATTCTAGGCCTATCACCTTGACTGCATCTGGAATTAACTAAATTCCAAAAATGGAGGACTCACTTGTGAGGGCTTTTGCTTAAAGTGGGAAGATCCCCTACTACAGTCTTTATGTAGAAGACACCTTTAATCTGGGCCACACCTTCTGCTGGAAGTCTATATAAGGACATGGAAGAAGGAAGCTGTTGCTCTTTGCCTGCCTGACCTCATCATTCCTTCACTGACATTAGAGCCTAATTCTTCTGGATTCCAGTGTCTATTGAAGACCATCTGAGACATCCAACCTTGTGAACTTCTGGATTCTTGGACTTTCCTTTCATAGCCAACCATTTTTGGATTAGCTGGACCATAACCTGTAAGTCATTCTAATAAATCCTGTGTGCGTGTGTGCTTGTATGTGTGTGTATGCTCATGTGTGTGCATGTGTGTATGCTCGTGTGTGTGCATGTGTGTATGAATCTTAATTTTACACATGCATATGTACGAATAATTTTCTTAATTTTACATATGTATGTGTGTGCGAATAATTTTCTTAATTTTACACATGCTTAGGCAATGTTATTTGGCTGTTACATCTACCAACTTTCAGGCTTTCAAAATAACAGTTTTATAGAGTAAAAAGCACATTAAATAAAGCTTGCTATTTCAACCACTTTTAAAGCTCAACTTTAGTGGCAGGAAGTTGAGCATCCTTAATCTAAATGTTCAGCCTCTGAAACTTCTTTTTGAGCAATGATATAACTCCCCACAGGGAATAGTCCACAGCTGACTTCATGTGACAGGTGGTAGTCAAAATGCAGACACAGTAAGGATATTGTATAAAATCTCCTTCAGGCTTGGTGTGTAAGTTGTGGATGACACAAAGGAATTCTCTCTTTAGACTTAAGCCTTATCCCCCAAATATCTCATTAGATATATACAAATTTTACCAAATCTGGAATCCTAAAGTTGTGGTCTCAACACTGAATAAAGAGTTTGGTCAGTGATTTTATCCCAAGTTTGTCCAGAGTACACATGTTTTATCTATTTTGTCTTGGTTCAGTATTTTCATGTCCAGTTTGGTTTTCATTTCCACTTTTTAAGCTCAGTGTCTCTTCGGTGTTTAACCATAAACTATGACACCCTGATGGCAGGCAGGGTCTCTGCATTATCTGAGGACTGAGACCAAGTCTCAGCTCAGCCTGTATCCATTGACAGAGCAGGACCACAAACAATGCCTGACATGGACAGACTACTGGCTCTTGGTCAGTAAGGAGGTGATAAACACTGTATGGTTTTGAGCAAAATGTGTCTCTGTGGCTTTCTCAGCTCTAAGGGAAATAACATGTGATTTAGAGATCTATGGGGAGGACTTAATATAAAATATTTGGGAAGAGAAGGAATGGACTTTTTAGAAAAGAGATGATCCAATAATGGTGCTAGGCTGGATAAGGGAAGTACAGTTGCAATCACACATTACACACTGAAGTGACCGGATGGAACTGGAGGGCTCAGCCAACCTGGCACAGAATGAACTGCTAGCTAGTGCTTGCAATAACTGTTGTGGGTTATGGTGCAAAATCCACTCTTTCATTATGTATGAGTTTGGGAATCTGCTTGTCATTTTATGAAAGTCCAGTGTTGTGTACTTATTTGGGCCCTTCTGTTCTTGTTATTGTTGTATTCATGAATGCCCCATTAAAATAGCTCAGGCAGATATGTGGACATGTGAGTACTGAGGTCTGCAGATAAGATTCGCTCTATCCAGACATGAATATATAATAACAAAAGCAAAATTGAACTGAAGGTAACCCATCTAGGATACTCAGTAGCTTATTTGCATTTGAGATTTTTGGACTTACAAAAAAACCTTTCTTTAGTAAAAAAAAGCAACACTAATCCATTACAAAATAATTGAAGAATACTAACGAATAAAGGAAATCAGGCAACTGTGTCCCTAAACCCCATTACTGTTGACACCTGTCGATTCCATCTTTTCCCTGTTGGCACCTGTCCAGTCCTTCTTCCTATCTCTTTCTCTGAGCAATGCAGCTTCGTGACAGCTGTCATTCACAGTGACCTAGTCAGGCCAGAGTGGATGCTTCTGAAGTTCTGGATTAGAGTGTGCCAGAGGCAGGACACACAGACTGACCGAAATAAAGACTGAGTTGGCTTTTTTCAGACATAACATAAGAAGACAGTGTGCTCTTGTTTCTGAATGAACCACCCACTTGGTTGCTCCCTTTCCACAGTTTAGGTTTCCTTCTTTTCTGTAAGTTATTTGAACTCCTTGAAGAAAATTCTTCCTTTCTTCCTTTCTCTCCAAGTTTGGGTTTGTTTTTTTTTTTAATTGAATCCCAGCTGTTAACAACCTTGCCTTAAATACTGCCAGTCTTCCACCCACAGATTAGAACAGGGCCTCAGAAAATGGTATTCACACATGCAGCATTAAATCTCACATCAGGAAATAGAATTTTGAATGTGTATTAACAGTTCTGGGGTTTTCTTGTGGGACACATGGTTCCTCTAAACTTTTCAGCATTAAAAATAGTTTAAGTCTTGTACACATTCAATTCTTATTTCCTTAAGATAAATTTCTAGACATATAATTGTGGAGTGACTATACTGGAGTTTTAGATAAGAACTGTCAAATTCTATCTGCAGGTCTAGTTCCTATCAAGTTTATACTCAAATGGTTCTATTACTATGAAGACAATGCTGGTGCCTACTGTTACACCACTTCCCAGCACAGTGTCTGGCTTATTTATTTAGTGAATAATAAATACAATATATATTCCATGCCAGAAACTTACTTGTAGAAGCCAGCTTACAACTGTGATCTTTAAAGAAGTAAATTAACTGACCTAAAGCCTTTATCTTAGTTTAGGATACAATGACAAATTATAGACTGTAAGTCTGGAAGTTGAGAAGTCTAAGATCTGATGTCTGATGACCCACTTCTTGGTTTGCGGATAGCTAGATTTCTTTTCTTTCTTTCTTTTTTTTGTTTTTGTTTTTTTTTTTTTTTACAACAGAAGGTGGAAAGAGTCATGATTTTTGTCTTATTTGATTGTTTACTGCTACAACAATGAAAATATAATTTTAATAGAAAAATATATGTACATATATCTCAAGGGGTATTTGATATATCATTAGAACGAAGGGTGTGTGTATGTACATCTATAATCTCCAACATCTAATGACTGGTGGCACAAATGTAAAAAAAATTAGAACCACTGGGCAGTATTAGTAGGAAGGTTAAGAGGTGTATCATTTGTGGTATGGCATGATATCATACTTACTGTTCTGTTGCTGTGAAGAGATACCATGACCAAGGCAGCTTACAAAAGAAAGCATTTAATTGTGGGCTTGCTTACAGTTTCAGAAGGTGAGTCCATGACACTCATGACCTAGAGCATGGCCTAGGGCATGGCAGCAGGCAGGAGGCATGGTACTAAGAATAGTAGCTAAGAGCTGACATCTTGATTTGCAAGCTACAGGCAGAAAGAAGATACTGGACCTGTCATGGACTCTTGAAACCTCAAAGCCCACCTGCAAAGACTCATCTTCTCCAAGAAGGCCACACCTCCTAATTCTTCCCGAACAGTTCCACTAATTGGGTATCAAAAATTGAAATATATGAGCCTATGCAGGCGATTCTCATTCAAACCACCACACATGACAATATTCTACAAAACGTTTTTTTTTAGTTGTGTTTTTTTCATTTTGTTTTTCAAGACAGGGTTCCTCTATGTAGCCCTGGCTGTCTTAGGACTCTCTCAGTAGACCAAGGTGGTCTTGAACTAAGAGAGATATGCCTGCCTTTGCCTCCCAAGTATTGGGATTAAAGGCATGTGCCACCACTGCCTGGCATATTCTACAGAACTTAGAAAGAGAATCTATGACCTGACTCTTCAGTTCTCTGCTGGGTACACATCTAGAAAGATTGAGAGAAGGGACTTGAATAAATCTTTACACCCATGCTCATTCCAAATAGCCCAGATGTGAGCATAAGCCAGAAGCAATTGCTAGACAGTAGATAAACAAAACACGAGGTTGACAGTGAAACGCCATTTATCCTTAACAAGGCAGAAGATGATGTAACTCACAGCACCCCAAGAGAGAGCTTGGTCATATGGTGCTAAGTGAAATAAGCTAGTCACAAAGGACAATCACTGGGTCACATTCCAGAAAGAACACAAAGTTAGTATGAGGCCAAGCAGATCAATTCAGGAGAAGCTGAGAGAGCAACCAGATTGAATCAGTCAGCTTGGAGAGGAGTTTTGAGCCAGAAGAGCTGAGCTGACCAGCCAGCCAAAATTTAGAAAGAGCTAAAAACATTCTAGGCCTAGATAAGATTGAACAGAGACTGGGACTAAGCAGAGAGAAGCAGTAAGCCTCCAAGATGACAATTACACCAGGAGAACAAAAGTTACTTTAACACTGTGCATAGCAAATTGGATCAAACATTGGAGCACAAAGTTTACTCTGTGGCACTAAATGTAAATTACCCAAGCTGCTTTCTGATCACCAAGCAATATGAGTATGAATTGGGTTATATGAGATGATTCTCTCTCTCTCTCTCTCTCTCTCTCTCTCTCTCTCTCTCTCTCTCTCTCTCTCTCTCTCTCTCTTTCTTTCTCTCATTAGTAAAACAAAATACCCACCTAGTATTAGCAAGGCATTTTCCCTCCTCTCCACATGGGCAAGCTCAGAGTGAATGGAGCTGTTCTGGGTCTATCTTACTAAGGGGAACATGGCACTTTTTTTTAACGTCTAGGGAGCTGAAAATAATTAAGAATAGCTATGGTGTGTGTGTGTGTGTGTGTGTGTGTGTGTTGAACAAATGTGTGTTACAGATATGGCACTCCCCCAGCCTGCCTTCAGGACTCAGCACCAGAAGCTATGTCATCACTAGCAGCTAAGTCATCACCCGTTGCCAAATGCCATTTAGAAGGTGCCTGACATCACAGACTTCTCTCTTGCTCTTTTGCTCAGCCTGCCTCTCTCCATCTTCCCTCCTCCCCCTTCCTCCTATCTCTGTTGTTCCCACTTCAAGATGCCCGCCCCCAATAAATCTCTTGCGTGAGCTCTGTCACGTGCTATGATCTCTGCAGCATTCCTTGGCCCTGGCAAGTGGGGACCCGGACTCTGCTGCTAAATCCTAACAAAGTGAACCACTGTGGGAAAGTTTTGAAGTTAGGACAAGAGTTGGCAGGAAGGGCGGCCCTGCTCCCTGCATGGGGAATTGTCTCTGGAAGGAGCAGGTTAGTGATGAGAGTAGAGGAGAAGTGGAGAAAGTCTCCCTCAGAGGCCCACCAGCTGTGACTCCCTTTGACTGCATCATGAGCCCAAGGAAGAGAGTAGTATGGAAGCATAGATGGTGAAAGTTAGCGCACTCTGCGTCACTCCTGGAGTGCATCTGTGTTGTTTTAAATAAAGCACTGCTCTGGGTATCATGCATTTTGAACCTGTCCCTTTGTGTGACATTGACATCTCAAATTCTCATTGCTTCTTTTCTCTCTCTGATTTTCCTGGTAAATACCTCACAATGTGAGCACTTGATAAGCACATACAGCTGTAAATGTTCCCTCCCAGTGACAAATACCCGGCAAGCACTTCTTCCCTTCCAGTTTCAAATACCCAGCAAGCACTTCCTCCCTTCCAGTGACTTTAACAAGCCCTAGTATTCAGTGATGCCTGCTTCTTTTGAAAAGTATAAAAAGCAGCCAGGCAGAAGTGGGGCATCCATTTGTCCTCATTACCACAAGAAAAGGTGTCAAATGATGCCTAAGTGTTTTTCTCCATGAGCCATGTTGAATCATTCAAGGGGAAGCCCAAGCTTGTTTCTGAAGTCTCTAAAATCAGGAAGATGGTGGCCTCTAATCCTGGCTTCCTTGGGAGTGGCAATCTGGAGATAAGAAGATCCTAGCAGGACCATAGCTTTCCTGCCTGTTTATGGACTGCTTTCTCCTGGTGGGTTTGTTGGTGTGATTTTTGAAATGCTGTCCCTTGGGAGGGCTGTCAGGGGAGCACACACAGGCTCCACTTCTCAGAGAAGCATAACATCTCAGAAGTGTTCTTGTTAACAATGACAAAATTCTGTTTTTCCCACAGGATCAATGTTTCTGATGGAGACAGAGCTCAAGTTGAAACACCAATGCCTGAACCCTACTGGTGCTCTGTCCTGCCCCAGCTGTGTTTAGCAGTCTGTGTGCCATCATTGTGGACCAGGCTCCCCTCTCACCTTGCTTTGAAGAACCAGCCACCTTCCATCTCATGTTTAAAGGTCATCTAATGGTAAAGGCAAACTAGGTTCATTCCTGTTTATGATTAAACCTCTGTTTCTCAAGGGTTGGACGATGTCCCACCTGTAACTTTAACTACAAATGGTTCTGTACTGCCTGTTCCGGGATACAATGCAATCATGTCTTTATTTCAAAAAGTTAATAACCATCTTGCAACCCTACCTTTGTTTCAAAAGGTTGTATGACCACTTGTTGTCATGACTACCTTGTTATGCCTATCTTGCAAACACATCTTTGTGCTTATGTTCTGCTCCTGTAACCCCACCTATTTTGCCTGACAAATCTCCCATTTAGAAACCCCCCTAACTCTGAGCTATAAAAGCCTTGTTTTCCTCACATCCAATGCTGAACTCTCAAACCCTGCCTTAGTGGGAGGCAGCCTGTATATACCCCTAAAAAAGATTGCTTTAATTAATTGATTGCTTTAATTAATTTAGCCCTAATGATTTGGGTTGGTGGTCTTTCTCCTCCCCTCTTTGGGATGCACAACTTCCCTAACTTTCTCCTTCAAGATGGATTCCTCTTGGGTATTTATAATAGTCTCCTTCTCTCTCAAAAGAGCTACTGACATCCAGGTACTGATGCTAGGTTCTCCCTGCTTTATACAGCCTTTCCCTGGTCATAGCTGAACTAGGGTGGAAAACTTAGATGTTCTCTGTCATGTGAAACATATGGATGGGAAACATCACTGCTGCTAACTTACAGTGTAGCAGGCAGAATTTCTCTTCCTCCTTCCCCTGTCAGTAGGAGGATGAGATGAGCTATCACTCCCACCGTGGTTGTGTTCCATGCCATAGTTGCCTTGAAATACGGGGTCTGATGGAGTCATGTATGCTCTTAAAATGATCTGGAGCAGTCAGGGAGACTTGAAGCATGAATTTGACACACTTGCTGACTTGGAGATGGAAGGTGCGTGTGAGAGGAGACTACGGTGACCTCTGGACGCGGGTGAAGAACCCAGCTAACATCTAGGGAGGAATCAGGACCTCAGACACACACACACACACAAGAAAATAGATGCAGCCAACAATCTGAGTAAGTTTGTAAGAGGTTTTCCTCCGTTTCCAGACAAGAACTTCCCAAGGTAGACACCTTGGAGAATTGGGGTTGGCAATGCAGTTGAGCTGTGTTAGGCTGTTGACTTCGATGACTGTGAGATTTTAAATCATGTTGCTTTAAGCCACGGTTTTTGCAGTAATTGTTTATTGCAGAGTTCGCTACTTTTGTATTGTTGTATCCTTGTGACCCAAATATGTGACAAAGACAGGAGAATGGGGAAGGGGCAGGTTTATTTGGGCTTATGATTTGAGAAGTTCCCATCCATCAGTGCTGGGTGGGGAGGTGCGGGGCAGGCTGAGCAGAGAGATATTGACATCATGATGGGGAGGATGCAGAGAAGGCGGCAGGAAGTAGCTAGGGATCATTATCCTATAAGGACATTAGCACCACTGCTAACTTCCACAGCTCTTCCATCTCCCAAGGTTCCAGAACCTCCCAAAATAGAGTCACCAGGTTCTGTGACCCGTATGACTTTGGACTGACTGGGGTGATGGGACAACGGACAGACAAGTTCACAGAAAGGCTGGGAATGGGTGATCCATGTGAAGGGGCAGAAGCGAGCAAGCATGCTGATCATACACCCCTGAGTGAGGAGGCGGGTTTATTGTGCTCATCCAAGGGAGGAAGCCTACTAGCTACCACTGCTGGAGGTCTCTGTACGGAAGCAGTTTCCGGTTGCAGACATCTGGGAGGAGGAAGCCGTGGTTGATAGTTTTCCCCGCATACACTGGTTTCAGATAAAGGTCAGTCATTCTTAACATCTGCAATTGGACCAGAAGTTTCCCATTCCTCTGAGCCTGGTCCAGGAAGGCCTCCCCATTCCCATGGCTCTGAGGCATTGGGATTCTGGGCATGGCCGTTTCGCTTCAGCAATACACATCTACTCAGAACTTCAGCAGCGCCTCACAGCCAAGTGTTCAGAGCAGGAGCCTGTGAGGACGAGGATGTCTACCGCCCAGCACAGCTCCTTGCTTCCTTCCTGTCCATCATTCCGACTTCAGTATCTTCCAGTGATGCCCTCCCTTCCTGTGTAAGCAAGCAGATCTGTTTTCTGTTGCCTATGACCCAAACGAAGCGCAGTCACATAAGGACATGTGGACTTGGTACAACACGAACTTTTGTATTAGTTCTGGTACTTGAGAGTATAGCTCTGTAAAAAACTTTTGGGACTTTAATACGCTTTCAGAAGTGTTAAAATCTTAGGCAACTTGGAGATCACTGGGAGAAATGCCTACACTTTTTCTGTACTATTTAAAAATTGTATTAAAACCATGCTTAGACGTAGTGACAGTTTCAGCTTTGTTCTACATATATGCCCACCAATCTACTTTGTACACAAAGAAACATCCATTGCAGTTGGCCTGTTAGGGTATACACTCCGAAGCTATATTGAAGCCAGGAGAGCTGTTCAGACCAAGTAAAAAGCTAGGTGATGCCCAACCTTGGTCAGGCAGTTCTCCCTACCCCGACCAGCTCCAGCTGGCTGCTTGCATTTGTGCACAGACCCCAGCAGAGACCATGCCAAGCTGGCCCCTAGCCAGGCAGAGTAAGAAAACAGAATGACAGAGATGTCCAGGTGCAGACAGCTGGCTTGGCAGAGAAGGACCCGACTGACACAGAGGAAGAGGAGGCGTGAGCTGCGGGCACCATCCCGACCCTGGGAAGCAGCCTAGGCCTAGACTCTCATTCTGCATCTGGAGCATCTCCCCATTAGAAGAGAGAAGAGCGCAGTTCTCAAGCCTCCTTTGCTTTGCAGATTTAGGCTGCGCGGGGAGAGAGGTAGAGTGAGAGCAAGCAGGGAAGATACCTCCTGTCCTATGGACCTTTGTGCTTACCTGGCTCGAGGAAAACAGGACTGATTGCTACAGGCCTTCTCTCCAGATGTTTCTGTAGATGCCACGAATTATTGTAATCTTCTCTATGAAAGGGTGTTCTTGGTGCAGAAAGCATAACCGGGTGAGTTACAATGGAATACTGTCTTCCCAAGAGTCAACGGGAAAAGGAAGTGAACCGGGGCCAAGGATGAGGGTTGGGGGTGGGTGGGATGTAGGTGGGTGGGGGCAGGGACAACAGTCAGAGCCTGGACGTTCTCCAGAAGTCTTTCCCCCGAAGGGAAGAACACAGATAGCTCTTGTGCCTAGGGGGTCCCCTCTGGGCACAAGGCCAGGAACCCCAGGTTGCTTTGGTGCCCACCGTATGGGGGAAGTGGCTGGCTCAGCCTACCAGTCCCTGGGGAGAACCTAGCTCATGTGAGGCCGGCTGCCAGCCTAGCTGCATGTATTTGGATAGGAGCCCTGCAAGCTGATCCTATTTGGCTTTTGCTGCCCGCCACCCACCCCCCAAAATAAAGGTCCCCGCCTCCGGCTCCTAACCAGTTTCTTTGGAGCTTAGTGTGTCCGTTTATAGTATTTCTTTACAAGGAGAAAGAAGTAATAAATTGGCCGGATTCCTGGCTGAAAGTCCATCTTGGCATTCCATTGATAGAGAGGTTCTTATCTCCCCTTCTCTTCTCCCAGAGAACCCAGAGATTAGGCGCTTTGCCATTTTTCAGATCTTTCCCCAGGCTTTAAAGCAACCAGATAACCATCTTTAAGATAAAAGCTACTTTTTCTGATGGATAGAACAAGGAAATAAAATATTTGTTGTGTTTTTTTTTTTCTTTTCTATGTTTCTGTTTTCCTACTGACAATGTTTCAGCAGTTTTGTGAGTGTGTATTTGTTTGTTTGGGCTATAACATACTAATTCCAATCACTTTCTTCATAGATAGGTGAGACTGATTTAATGTATATGGATCATAAGAACTTGTTTCTTCTCTACCCTTGTACAGCTGCGTATATAAGTGCATTTCCTGCCATCTTTGCTGCAGCCTAGATAAACTCAGCCTGGCCTTGGCTCTGGTATATTTTGTTCCTTAGGAAAGAAAACAATGTATTCTTCCCAGATAACTTGGGTTGTCTGGCTCTAGCTGGCTTGTGCCTCTGACCTTTCTAGAGAGTTCACTCGGCGGCGGATCACAGACTCCCTTTACCCATTTCAAAGGCTGAACTGGACTTTTGACAGCTGTCTGTCGGTGTGCTTTTTAGATATGGACACTGGGGACCAGTTCCTCTGACCCACTGAACCAAGACTTTCATCAGCCCCAGGCTTTGCCAGGGGGCCAGTCCCTCCCCCCTTCCTTCTTTCACTCGAAGCCATTTAATTGAGAACAATGACAGTAAATATTGAGAGAGAGGCTTAGTATTTGAAACTGGTACTCACGAAACCTCTCTTTCTGGCATGTAGTGCCTTAGAAAGACTTAACTTATAAAGGACACTAGTTCTGATGTTGTTTTACACATGAAGTACAGTAGAAAAATCGGGGGAAGGGCCGCCATCTATATTTTCTGGCAGAAAAAAGGGTGAAGGGAGGGATGTATGGAAATCCATATCCACTGATGCTTGAAGGATTGGTTGTTTCTCCCTCTTTCTTTCCATCTCCCCTAGTTCCCAGGGTGGTTGTTTGGTTGTGGGGAAGACTGCAGGGGTGTGGGGGGAGGAAAGAAAGTATTCCACCCCCAGCACCTGCACTGTGCCTGCTCTGCAGTCCCTCAAGACATTTTTTCTTTTGTCTTTTCTTTTTTTTTTTTACCAAATTAGCTTGAGTTACAGCCAGACTGTCTTGGCTCCCTGTTAACGGAGCCAAATCTCCCATACCAATGCAAAAACACAACTCTCACCTTAAAGAGGACGTGAGATTATTTATTCTGGAGCCAAATATGAGTGACCATGGTCTGGGAACACAGATTTAGGTTATCTCCAACTCTATATTTCAACAAGGGAAGAGTTTGACAAGGTTTGTATGGTAACAGAATGAAGAAAGTCATAAATAAGGTACCTTTTAAATGGAGTAGTGAGAATGTTGTTTAAGTGGGAGTGGGGAGGCCTGGAGGTGGAGGGGGGTTGGAGGTAGGCATATCTTTATTATAGGCCAAAGATGCCATCTGATGGCCTTCCTTGGGCTTTTGGTTGGTGGGAGTGAGTTGTCTGCACTGATGGTCACAAGATGTTAGGTCATACACAGAAAAGAGTAATGAATGGTTATTAAAGCTACTAAAGAAGGTCCAGGATAAATTGGCTATGGACTGACAACATTCTAACTCTCTACAACTGTTGAAGTCCTAATCAGTTAATCTGGAAGAGTCATCAAAACATGGTATTCTTTCTTTAACACCAGTGTGTAAAGGGGGCCTCTTTTTGCTCCAGATACTTCCCTGGGCCTTAAAGCATACCACACACATCTGAGACCCCATCAGAGCATCAGAGTTGAAGGCAGTTTGTAAACCATGTTCCGAGTCCCAGGTAAGACGCTGCAGCTTCAATATGCACTCCTTGGGCTGCCTGTTCAGGATGGCTTCTCTGCCTCAAGGTGGAAACGAAGGTGAGAACACGCGGCTGTTCCCAAGTCACCTGCTCCTGTCTTCCCGCTCCCCGTCCCCCCTCCCCCCCTCCACTGTCACCTTCATTTGCTTCTCCACACCATCCGTGGTGGTTTGAATAAGAATAGTCTACACAGGCTCATATATTTGAGTGCTCAGTCACCGAGGAGTGGCACTATTTGAGAAGGATTAGAAGGTGGGGCCTTGTTGGAGGAGGTGTGCCACTGGGTGTGGGCTTTGTGGTTTCAAGAGTCCATGCCAGGCCCAGATACACACTCTCTCTCTCTCTCTCTCTCTCTCTCTCTCTCTCTCTCTCTCTCTCTCTCTCTCTCTATTTTTCTTCCTGCCCAATGCAGATCAGGATGTAAAACCCTCAGTTACTTCTCCAGCACCATGTCTGCCTGCATGTCCACCATGATGATAGTGGACTAAGTCTCTGAAACGATAAGCAAGCCCCCAAGTAAATGCTTTCCTTTTAAGAATTGACATGGTCCGGGCGGTGGTGGCGCACGCCTTTAATCCCAGCACTTGGGAGGCAGAGGCAGGAGGATTTCTGAGTTCGAGGCCGGCCTGGTCTACAGAGTGAGTTCCAGGCCAGCCAGGGCTACACAGAGAAACCCTGTCTCAAAAAAAACCAAAAAAAAAAAAAAGAATTGACATGGTCATGGAGTCTCATCAGAAACAGAACATTGACTAAAACACCATTGTAGTATATTTATTGAATTAAATGTGCTATCCAGGAAACTTTCTTGGAGAGTTGCTGTAGTCAGTGTGTCTGCCCTCAGGCATGTGCTGCATGGGAGAGTTTGTACTCACCATTAAAGCCGACTTTCTATATGTGGGGACGTCAGTCAGGCCTCCTCTGATCACCTCTCCAAGGGAGGGGGGTGTTACCCACTCTTGCCTACTAAGCTTATACTTTATTAATTAAAATCACATTTATTTATTTGTCTTTGTTTGTTTGTTTTGTGCATGTAAGTAGAGCTAGAGGATGATTTTCAGGAGCCAGTTCTCCCTCTTCATGGGTGGGTCCCAGGAGTCGAACTCAGATCATCAGGCTTGGCAGCAAACACCTTTAGCTTCTGAGTCATCCCACTGGTCTATTTCCTTTTCCTTTTTCTTTCCTTTTTTTTTATTATTAACTTTTTACTGATTCATTGTGAGTTTTACATCATGCACCCCAATCCCATTCATCTCCCCATCCCTTCCTATCCACCCTCTGCCCTTGCAACCTCCCCCCACCCCATAAGAAAATAACAAACATTAAAATCAAAATGAAGCATAAATATCTCATCATGGAAGCTGCAGCATGTCCCACAGTACACCCTTTTGTCCACACATCTTCACTTGCAAAAACATGTACACTGAAATGAGTCATTGGCCTGGTTCGAGACCTCTGGCTTCTGCTACACTGTCAATACCGGGTCCTCACCATGACTCTTCTCAGATCTCCTGTTGTTATTCTGTGTCATGGAGATCCTGCAACGTTGGAATGGAGGACCAGCCTCTTACATGCTCAAGCAGTTTATTGATGAGGTAGATATTGATGTGAGCCAACTCAAAACCCTGGATCTGAGCCTGAGAGGTATCTGAGCCGGTCAGATCGACAGCTCACTTGCACCCACACCACCAGAGCAAGCTCTCCAGCACTACCCTGGCTAGATCACCCAGGACCACAGCCCACAATGGACAGGGCCGGCTCTCTTGATTGCATGTCCTCAGGGCTGGCCCACTCACACCCACACCACTAGAGCCAGGTCTACTGTGCTGCCCAGGTGAGATGTGGGGCCCACTCTCCTGCGTGCTGTAGCAGTCAAGGGGCTGAGCCAGCTCTCCTGCTCTCATGACCCCTGGGCCAGATCTCTGACTGCCTCAGGTGGCAAGGAGTGGGGAGGGCATCACCTCATGCTTGTGCCACCTCAAGGCAGATGAGGGGCAGGGACAGCTCTCCTTTGCTCTCAACACCAGGGCCATCTCTACTGTGCCGCCCAGGTGAGGGGCAGGGCTTGCTCTCCCAAGTGCTGCAGCCAGTGAGAGGTGGAGGCCAACTCTACACAACCCCTTCGATATCAAATGGTCCCAGGCTGCAGCCCAGACCAGGGACGTTCACATGATCTATAGTGGTGATGCGAGCCACGGACATTGACACAGAACCCTGCTGCTGCATGGCCACCAACCTAGACATGGCCCTTAGCAGCAGCATGGGCTGGGACTTCACCGCGGCTTCAGGTGGCAGCGCAGGCTGCTCACATCAGGCGACTCCTCTCCACTCTCTTGTCTCCAGGTCCACCTCACTTCATAGTGCTCAAACTGTCCTGCTTCCCTTTCTCTCCCAGCTCTCCACCACATACTTGCATATTGTAGTGGCTCCTGCTGCAGGCAGACACTGGCTTGCAGACGTCTGGGTGTCTTTCCTCACCCGTGCCACGTGGTTTGGCTGTGGGCGGGCCTCTGGGTATTTACCGCCAGTGCTGCCTAACCCTGGTCTCTGGGTATCCTCTGCTCGCCCTCCCCACGCAGCGCGGCATCCAGTTTATCCTCCTTAATTTCACTTCTCATTTATTATATTACACACATTGTTATTATCTGACTTTCCTAGCAGAAGGTGTGATCTCTGAGGAGTTTGGATCTTTTCTGGTCACCTTTGCATTTCTACTATCTGGTACTTGGGAGGTACTCCATAAACATTTATTGCCAGCAGAACACACAGTTGTTTTCCAACTTACCAGTATTAATTCTGGGCACCCTAGCACTGATTTAAGAGTCAATTAAAAACAAAGCAAAGCAAAACCAAACCAAAACCGAACAAAAACAAAACAAGGGTTCAGTGCGTGCATTTCTGCCCAGCTCTGTGTTTCATGACGTTATATAAGTAGTCTGAAGGCCGCCGTGATGAGTACATTTACATCATGGAAAGTGGCAAGTACTGAATCGAGCTCCCTTCTCTCTATTGTTCCCTTGGCTGATAAACATTCATCAGCAACCACTGTTACTAAAACCAAATCCCCTGAAGCTCCGTTACAGTTGGAGGTGCCAAGCAGCACGGACGGATGTCTGCCCGCAGGGCTTGTTTTAGATTTTCATTCCCTGTCCTCATGACTGTTAATATCCAGAAGACAACGGAAGCGATCTGCAGGTCATTTCCAGACGAACCATGGCAGGACTGGCACTTTTGACTTCCTCCTGGGTCACTGGGGAGTCCAGTACCAGCTTGGCTCTCTAATATGTTGAGGATGAAATCCCGGTGAAAAAGCATTAGAGACGACGAGAGACAAGGGAATGCAGACGTCACTGCTGCGAGCAACTAGGCAATGTTGTGGACTCCTAAGTAGAGGACCCAGTCAAAGGAAATACAGATTTGTAGAGACTCGGGGGCAAGCAACTGGGGATGAGAAACAGTAACCACTGTCATGACTAATGGGATGACCTTAGGGGCTGGCCCAAGGTCTGAGCAGATGAGAAGTGATGGAAATGGTCCGTTTACAAGAGAAGGCTTAGTCTTGGCTAAAGCTATGCTTATGTCAGGGCTGGGGACCTGGCTCAGTCGGTGAAGTGTTTGCTGGGCAAGTGTAAGGACCTGAGTTCAGATCTCCAGCCCACATAAGAGCAGACTTGGCGGTAAGTCTAATACTCCAGCCTGGAGTACTGGAGGATGCTTGAGGGGAGGAGGGGAGTGGATGGGCAGATCCCTGGAGCTTCTCAGCCAGCTCTTTTATGTAGGGTTTCATCTCCGATAATAAGATAGAGAGCTATTGAGGAAGATGCATCGGACCAACCTTTACACAGACATGTACGTGTGTGTGCTGACACGTGTGTGTGCATACGCATGATCAGCTACATACATACAGTACATAAATGCAAGAATATGGACATCTGGTCCATTTCAGGTTGGTAAAATTGTAATGTGCAGCTACTTGTGCATAAAGGATGTTCGATTGGTTAATGGAAAGATGAACGGATTCTCAACTAATTGACTGTTTTATTAATGGAACATATGATTTAATCACAATAAAGGGCTGGGCAAAAGACGGACTGATGATTTTAGGAAAGGAGAAAATGTAAGAGCAATCTCTCAGGAAATGCGGATGTAAGTTTTCTATTATCAGCTTAAAGGAGCAAAGACTCACATTAAATTTCTTTGAACAGATGCCAGATGCATAGATTTTCAGGGAGGTGTGCTTTTTGCCTCTTTCCTGCTAGATGCATCTGGAAGTAGAATATTTAATTGGGATTAGAGTTTGCCAGAAAATGTACTGGATCGAGCAAGCTTGACAAAGTGTGCCTGCCCAAGCTTGTGAGTGACAGAATAAAAACTAGGTCAACAGTAAAGGTAAAGATAGATTGGGGCCGGAAGGCAGGCAGTGAAAGCCGCGGATTGGAAGTCCCAGTGGGGGAACTAAGAGTTGTGGGAGAGAGTATAGCACTAGAGAAACTGAGACAAGACAGGAAGTAACACTCAAAAGAAAAGGAATTAAAACGCATATCACAGAGATGTGGGTAAATCGTAGAGGGCTGCCCTGGAATGGAAACGGACCCGGCGGTAACTCAGTGGGTAGAGCTCGCTGGCTCTCAAGCTGTGGGTCGAAACTTCTTTGGGGGTGAAAAGACCTTTCTGCAGAAGTCTCCCAAGACCATCAGAAAACACAGATGTTCACATTATGATCCATAACAGTAGTAATATCAGATGTGAAGTAGCGATGAAAATAATGTTATGGTTGGGGTCACCACATGAGGAACTGTATTAAAGGATCACAGCATTAAGAAGGTTGAGAACACTGGTCAGTGCTTGCCTAGCCTGCATGAAACCCTGGGTTCAACACTCAGCACCACATAAAACAAGCATGGTGGTGCACACCTGCAACCCCAGCCTTCCAGGGGCAGAGGAAGGGCAATCAGAGGTTCAAGGTCATCCTCAGCCTCATAGTGAGTTCAAGGCCAGCCTGGTATATGATACCCATTTGAGAGGAAGAGGAAAGATGAGGAGAAAGTTCCAAAATTGTTATCTTCAGAAGTGAGGTGATCAATGAATTGTAAAGCCAGGGTGATCAATAGTAGTTAAGAGATATTGCAGTTTCTGGGACAACAGACAGAGGTACTGATAGATAGGAAGATGGAAGTCCAGGTACTAAAACCCAGAAAAGGAAGGGCTTGATCCTGAAGTAAGTAGCCTACTGAAGGGGTCATCGGTGCTTACATTCTAATGCTATGTTCTTCAAAACAAGATGAGATTTCTCTTTTTTTCTTTTTTGATTTTATGGAGGCCACAATGGAGATACAGCAACTGGAGACCCTGTTGTGACAGGTCTGTGGAGGAACCAGCCATCTTCATTGGTTCCCTTCATCTTCATTGGAATGCTCCCTTTATAACTAAGACTTCATAGTTTATTGGTGTTGATAACTTAAAGGAAAAGAAGGGTAGGTTTGTAGAAAACTGACATAAAATTACCTTCACAAGGTATTTAGCAGAAGATGGGACCAGGAAGAAGGGGAGCAGAGCTTCAGATCCTTCAAATGAAGAGAGGAGCTCAAGAGAGAGAGAGCATTGCGGCCATGATGGAGAGAGGGACAGAGAAGGGAGAAATCTGAAGAACGAAGAAGAGTTTTGACTCTTTTGAGGTGGGGGTACTCTTGGCTATCCTGGAACTCTGTAGGCCAGGCTGGCCTCATATTCAGAGATCCACCTGCTTCTGCCTTCTGAGTGTTGAGAGTAAATGCATGTGCCACCACCACCCAGCTTAGGTCTTTGACTCTTAGGGACTTTCAGGAGTATAGGTAATCTTCGTATCATACAGTCTGGCTGGCCTAGTCTATCTGCCAATGGGCATGGAGGCAGGCACTAGAAGATAATAAACTTGTCTTGTAGCTTTAGCCTTAAACCTACATCAGTATTCCAAATCTAATGCATATTGATACAAAAATAAGGTTATATTTTGTTACATTTTGTACCAATGTAAGATGATGGCTATAAAATGCTTTTGTTTTTAGGAGTAGATTAAATAATCTACCTCTATTTGTCTAATTTCTTATATTTCTATATCCCCCCTTTTTCTTTTCAACCTCCTTTCCCTTACCTAGGAAAGAAAGAAAGATAGAAATCCTTGAGGCTAAGCTCTCTATTTTTTTTCCTCCCTGTCCAAAACCATAATTATTTGTAATTAACCTTTAAGATGACAACATATCTATAAAACAACCAAAACCATCCACCCCAACTTAAGGGACTGGGATGATAGTCTTCTTATAATTGCTTCCTGCTGATTTGGGGCAAAAAAAAATGTTCTTTGGGGGGGTTCAAGAAAATTAGAAAAATGGTTAGTTTTAAGAAAGCTGGCTGTAGTATTGGTTGTCCAATCTCTATGTGCTGAGAAAATGTAGGTGTACGTGAAGTCCTGATTGGAACAGTCTGAAAGGTTGGACCAAATGAGTTAGCCATCTTGAAAATGTCCCAGAAGCAAGTCTTTAGAGGAAATAGTTTGCATGCAGTTGAGGTAGGATCAGACAGGGAGCTGTGACAGCATGTCTCAGCATCTCACCATCCTTGAGAGTGGATCCTGTCAGGGCTGCCCTCCTGATCTTCTATTCAGCCATATACAAACTTTAAAAGCAATACATAGCTCTATAAAGACATCTGTATGGAATGTACAGTAGGCACAGATGAGTTGAGGATGATTTCTTGCTCTTTGTTTGAGTAGGTAAAAGATAACTGTCTTTCTTCAGAAGTTAATTTGATCATATAATCAAACTGCAATATAAACCTCTGTTCATACCATATGAAAGAATAGTATGCAATAATAAGTCTGAGAATCTTGTAGCCAAGAAGACTTGTTGGCCTTGCAAGCTGAAGTTCTGGCTGGAGGCATGTATATGTCCCATTCAGTTTCAGAGTTGTTCTCATAAAGGGTTTGACATTGCACATTACTGGGTTGTTTGATCCTTTTTTTTTCTTATTTGTAGTTGAGATCTTCACGAGGTCTTCCCCCGTCATGTCTAATTTTTTATCAATTTGGAAGGAACCCATAGTTTTCCTTTTTTTCTGTGGAAATATAGGCATAGCCTCTCCCCCCAGTGTAACACATTTCCTGTTTTCCATTCTGAGGTTAGGACATCTTTAAAGTAAACAGGTTGGTTTAGTTCAGCAGTTTTTCCCATAATCCAACGTCTCTCTGCAATTGTAGTTTTTTGTTCACAAGCATTCAAAAAATTTAAAGTTAACAAATCACTATGTAGTCTATCTCTGAGGGTCTCTGTCACCCCCTTTGTTTGTTAAGCATCTCTTTTAAAGTATGATTGGATATTTTATCACAGCTCTCAATTCAAAAAGAATGAGGAATAGTTTATTCTGGAGCCAAGGTTATGTGATCTCGTGTGGTGGTTTGAATGAGAATGGCCCTTGTAGGATTTTATGTTTGAATACGTGGTCCTCAGTTGGTGGAACTGTTTGGGAAGGGTTAGAAGGTGTGGTCCTGTTGGAGGAGGTGTGTCACTGGAGGGGTGGTTTGAGGTTTCAAAAGCCCACACCATTCTCTGCTAGGTCTGTCTGCCCTAGGCTTGTGGGCCATCCGGGTGGGCACTCAGCTACTGTTCTAGTGCCATTGTGAGGTATCCGTCAGAGAAGACCACCCAGACATGGGTTCAGGCCAATAGAAAGTCCTTATTAGTCTGCCAAGGACTAACTGGGTGTTCAGGATCTGATTGAAGCCCAAAGCCTCAGGCTGTTGGAGCTCAGTCACTGGGGTAGGCTGGAGGGAGTACCTGGTTCTGTAATGTAGGTAGTTTCTAATAAAGTTAATAGATTTTAAAAGGTTTTTTTTTTAAATCTACTAATCACAAGTTGTTAGTTCCAGGACAGAGGTGGGAAAGTACTGTACTAGGGTCTGCCTATCTGCCTGGGGTGCCCAAGCACCACTAGTAAGCCAGCCTTGAGGAGGCAGGCCAAAAGCCAGAAAGGAGATTCCACAGCCTGTTTCATCGTGGGGCATGAGATGCCACTATATGGCAGACCGGAAGGAGAAAGCAGGGCCCTGGATGGATGCTGTGGTTCCCAATCTCCTCCCTGGGTACCCAGGTGCCACATTATACTGCTGGGAGAGGAAGTCAGGAATGGGGGTCGCAGATCTACCTTTCTCCTCAGGGCATCTGTGTGGGAAGGGGAGGTGGAGCCAAGCATGAGCAGGATCCAGTATGACTAGGAGTGAGTGCTGGGGACCCGAGGGGCTGAAGACCTGAAAACCTTCTTCAGGAGTCTTAGGCAAGGCTCTTTTTAAATTAATTAATTAGTTAGTTAGTTAATTTACACTCCATATTCCCCTCCCCACCTCCTCCGCCCCCACCCCCATCCACCCTCTGACTGTTTGACATCCCATACCTCCTCTGCACTCCCCTGTTTCCACATGGATGTCCCAGCCCCCTACCCTGCCTGACCTCTAAACTCCCTGGGGCCTCCAGTCTCTTGAGGGTTAGGTGCATCATCTCTGAATGAACCCAGACCTGGCACTCCTCTACTGTATGTGTGTTGAGGGCCTCATATCAGCTGGTGTATGCTGCCTGTTTGGTGGTCCAGTGTTTGAGAGATCTCGGGGGTCCAGATTAATTGAGACTGCTGGTCCTTCTACTGGGTCTCCCTTCTCCTCAGCTTCTTTCAGCCTTCCCTAATTCAACAACATGGGTCAACAGGGGTCAGCCGCTTCTGTTAATTGGTTGGGTACAAATATCTGCATCTGACTCTTTCAGCTGCTTGATGGGTTTTCTGTAGTGCTGTCATGCTAGGTTCCTTTTTGTGAGAGCTCCATAGTCTCAGTGATAGTGTCAGGCCTTAGGACCTCCCCTTGAGCTGGATCCCATTTTGGGCCTGCCGCTGGACCTTCTTTTCCTCAGGCTCCTCTCCATTTCCATCCCTGTAATTCTTTCAGACTGGAACACTTATGGGTTAGAGTTGTGACTGTGGAATGGTCCCCGTCTTCCTATTGGAGGTGGGCTCTATAAGGTCCCTCTTCCTACTGTCAGGCATTTCATCCAAGGTCCCTCCCTTTGTGTCCTGAGAGTCTCTGGCCTCTCAGGTCTCTGGTGCATTCTAGAGGGTCCCCCCAACCTCCTACCTCCTGAGGTTGCCTGTTTCCATTCTTTCTTCTGGTCCTCAGGGCTTTAGTCCTTTTCCCTCACCCAACACCAGATAGGGTTCTCCTCTCCCCAGTAAGTTTCCTCCCCCTTCCAAGTTAGTGAGGCGTCCTCACTTGGGCACTTTAGCTTGTTGACCTTTTTGAGTTCTGTGGACTGTATCTTGGGTATTCTCTACTTTTCTTTTCTTTCTTTCTTTTTTTTTGACTAATATCCACTTATTAGTGAGTACATACCATGCATGTCCTTTGGGGTCTGATTTACCTCACTCAGGATGATATTTTCTAGTTCCATCCATTTGCCTGCAAAACTTAGGATGTCCTTGTTCTTAATAGCTGAGTAGTATTCCATTGTGAAAATGAACCATATTTTCTGTATCCATTCTTCTGTCATGGGACATCTAGGTTGTTTCCAGCTTTTGGCTATCACAAATAAGGCTGCTATGAACATAGTGGAACATGGGCCCCTGTGGCACGGTGGGACATCTTTTGGGTATATTTCCAAGAGTGGTATAGCTGGGTCTTCAGGTAGAACTATTTCCAATTTTCTGAGGAATCTCCAGATCGATTTCCAGAGTGGTTGTACCATTCACAATCCCACCAGCAATGGAGGAATGTTCCTCTTTCTCCACATCCTCTCCAGCATGTGCTATCACCTGAGGTTTTGATAGAATCTTAGGGTTGTTTTGATTTTCACTTCTCTGATCACTGAGGACTTTGAACATATCTTTAGGTGCTTCTCACCATTCTTAAGATTCCTCAGTTGTGAAATCTCTGTTTAGTTCTGTACCCCAGTTTTTGTTAGGGTTGTTTGGTTTTTGGTGATTATCTTCTTGAGTTCTTTATATATTTTGGATCTTAGTCCTCTATCGGATGTGGGGTCAGTGAAGATTTTTTTCCCAATCTGTAGGTTGCCGATTCGTATTATTGACTATGTCCTTTGGGCACAGCTCTTTTCAATGAGGGTCTTCTCTCAGAGATCCTTAATGAAGCAGCTCACTGAGACAATCCTTGCTTGTTCGTATTGCTTTATTTGGTTGTGGATGTAAATGCATATACTTTATTTGGGGTGAACCAGGGATTATATACCTCTTGGGGAAGGAATCTAAGATTCCCAGGGGTCTGAGTTTACTCAACCTTGCCAGTTCTTATGTCTGTGTAATAGTAAGGTCCCACATGCTACAGGCAAGGAATGGTTATTTAGTGGGCTAAAGCTAACCTTAGGTAAGATAATTAGGACCTGCAACATTCCAACCTGTCTACTGTGATGACTGAAGTTTGTCTTAAGTATAAAGTATTCTGTTAAGAGATCTATAATACAAAAATGCCTCTAATCTGTAAGTCCCACTTGCCCAAAGGGAAATAACTTCTTGGGATGCTGGGGGGCTGTTTGTTGTTCATATACAAGCCTCTTGATTTCATTTCTGTAAACAAGCTAGATTGTTCCAACAGGATCTGCTTGTTCACCAGTAGGCAGGAGCTACACAGTTCATCAGGATGCGTGCTTGCCTCCAATTGGCCAAAGGTGGGTTTCACCTTCATAAACCTCTGACTAATGCAATTCATGGCCACACTCTGGAAATACTTGGTATGGACCTGGCTAGTGCTTAATAAAGCTTTCTTCAGATTTGCCCAAAAAATGCTCTAGAGGTCTTATTCTTGCCCGGTGGGATTAACACTGCATGATTGCAGTTCTAACCGTTCAGTCAATCCTTGCAGACAGTTTCCTTCTTTCTTTATGTGTATATGTGTATGGGTTCCCTCAGGGGTCAGCAGAGGGTATTGGATTCCCTGAAATGATGGGAGTGCCAGAAGATTGAGTTTTCTGGTGTGATGCTGCAGACAGTGCTTCTGACTGCTGAGTCATGTTTCCAGCCCTCAGCTTTCTTATGCAAAGTGAATTTCATGGAGTCTTGGCCTGGTTTAGGGGGAAGTGTGTGTGTGTGTGGTGGGGAACCACACAAGAAGGTGGAGAACTACAGGGTCTGTGGTCTAACACAGGTATGTTGTAATGCAAAGTTAAAAGGCAAGGTGACTTCATTTTGAAGTGTAAAATGGCTTAATGAAGATGTTGGGTTTTGCTCTGTTTGTTTTGTGACATAGGTCCCAGACACTGAGAGTCCAAAGTGAAGCGGCATGCGACCTGTAAGATGTTCATGATGCAAAGACTAAATGGATACATAATCCATGTGAATATATTGGGTTTATTTGTGGAACAGAGCTACATTCTAGGTTCCAATAAACGTTCTGATAATTCTCGACATCACCCGGCAGTCTGCCAGGACAGGAGGCATTTCTTCCAGAACATTCTATCCACTTGGTAGAAGCAAAATCATGTCCTTCTGATACCAGCTCTTCATAAGTCCAAATGTCTGCTGTCCACCCGCTGTGTTAGAGTGGGGACAGGTGAGTGGGAGATCCGGGGCCTTTACTGATAACAGTCACCAGTGAATCCCGGGCCACCCTGGGGAGCCTTGGGAGGTGGGGAAGTGAGAAACTCACTTGGTGACACCTGGCTCCCAGGAGTCTTGCAAGGGAGAAGTGAAGCCTGACAGGGGGCCTCTGGGGAGGGAGAATCAGGTCAGAGTCCAGCTTCTGGGAATGCCCCAAGGCTGTGGAGAGGCCTGGATGTGCTGAGCCCAAGGCAGGCCCCCTTAAGGACAGAGATGACAACCCTCCTGTTTTCAGCTTAATGACAAGGGTGCTGACCTCAATGAATTATCAAGGTGTTACCCTGATCCCAGAAATCTAGGTTGTTTCCTTCGTTTTTATTTATTTTTTTTTTGTTTATTTGTTTTGTTTTTTATTTAAAATTCACTGCAGAGATTGGTTTCCACTGGGTGTCTTTTTGTTTCAGTTGAAGCACCTCCTGGAGATAAGCCTTTCCTCACACTTGACTTCCCCCTTCCTGCTACCCCGTCCCTACTGGGGGGGGGGGTGTTCTGAAACCTATTTACAAAGGCACCTGAGTCTGTGAGCATGTCGGTTTCATTGCAACCTTGTCAAAACTAAGTGTCATTTAAAACCTTTGCTTCTTGCTTTTGTTGGTATAAAATCTAATCTCAAAATCACTTTTAAGTTAGTTTTTATTTTTCAGCCCCCCCCCAAAAAAAAGGAAAAAAGAAAGAAAGAAAAAGGTTTTCACCTGTTTGTTTACTTTTGGTGTTTCTTTTCTTTTTTTTTTTTTAATAAAAAATTGTATTTACTTAGAAGCATTTAGAATGTCAACAAAACAGCCACAATTTTTTTTTCTTTTGCAATTACAGAGTGGTATTCAGTTAACAGAACATCAATTATCTTCGTATAAGCTGCAGAAATAACTGAAGATGAAAAAAATAAAACCAAAAGAAAAAACAAAAAACAAAACAAAAAAACAAAATCTAAACTACTGTCCCCATATATTATTAATTTGTGCTGTGCACCAACAAGAACCTGCTTTAAATTTCCATGCCAATTTACAACCCCCAGCCTGTACCAGGCAAGGTCAGTGGCTATTGAAAATACCACCAGGACAGGACTATCTAAAGACACATTCGGTAGTGTGTTCACTATGCAAAGAAAGACACTGTACAGTTTAAAAACAAATCTTACACAGCCTACATTTCAATTCTTTTCTTTAAAAGGAGTGAGTGGTTAAATGCTTTATAGACAAGAAAAAAAACTGAGCTAGAACCAACTTATTCATCATCATCTTCTTCATCTTCACCCTCCTCTTCCTCATCCTCTTCATCCTCCTCATCATCTTCCTCTTCCTTCTTTTTCTTGCTCTTTTCAGCCTTGACCACCCCCTTTTTCGCTGTATCAGGTTTTCCTTTAGCTCTGTAGGCAGCAATATCCTTCTCGTACTTCTTCAGCTCGGCAGCCTTCTGCTCGTAGGGCTGCTCGTCATCTGCTGCAGTGTTGTTCCACATCTCTCCTAGGTTTTTTTTTTTTTTTGCAGCATCACCAATGAATAATCCAGGATGCTTGCCTTTGATTTTGGGGCAGTACTCAGAACAGAACAAGAAGAAGGCCGAAGGAGGCCTCTTGGGTGCATTGGGGTCCTTGAACTTCTTTTTGGTCTCCCCTTTGAAGGGGGATGTAGGTTTTCATTTCTCTTTCATAATGAGCTTTGTCAGCCTTTGCCATATCTTCAAATTTCCCCTTTTCTTTAGCAGACATGGTCTTCCACCTCCCTGAGCACTTCTTGGAGAACTCCGAGAAGTTGACAGAAGCATCTGGGTGCTTCTTCTTGTGCTCCTCCCGCAGGTTTGCACAAAGAATGGATATGAGGACATTTTGCCTCTCGGCTTCTTGGGATCTCCTTTGCCCATGTTCAGTTGATTTTCCTCCGAGAGGCACAGAGTTGCCCAGTGCTATCTGGCTCTCGCTTGCCCCGGCACTGTCTCTATGGAACTCAATGTACTACAATGGCTATCACTTTTGGTGTTTCTTGTCTGTGAGCCAGTCATCAACTTTCTGCATTTATTTCCCTTTTAAGGTCTCAATGTTTTTGTTCTAAACTGAGTGATCCTTTCACACTGCACACATAAGCACTATTATCACTGATGTGAAATTCTATCTCCTGTGCTCCACCCCTCTCCACCCCCATCCGCCAGTCTGTTTTCCTTAGTCCTGTGCTTTGGAAGAAAAGCTAGGCAGTATTTAATTTATTATTAATGAGGGTACACTCCTAAGACAGTGGCTCTCAACTTTGGCTACACACTGGAATCACCAGGAGAGCTTTAAATTCTACCAATGCTTGCGGTTGGCTTCTGATTTAATTGGTCTGGGCTTTGGGGTTTAAAGCACTCCCTAGGTAATTCTAGCACACAGCTAAAGCTGAGAATCAAGATCTGAAAGTTGGTAAATTGGTTGTTGGGTTAGCCTGAAGTGTGAGTGGTGGTGGCTAGTAGCCGTGGGAATGGCATTATAGTGGGCAGTGGTACACATCTCTGTTGGGTGTCAAGGGCTGTGGGGAGATGTCAGGCCTCCTGCTGGTGTTAGCATGTCTCCGGCAGCTCTCTTGGTTCTAATCAGTGTCTCTATGTTCTTATTTGCTTTTCGACATAATCCAAAACCATGCTACCTGCTTCTTTTAATTTCTCAACATTAGTTCTTCCAATCCTATCTTTTCCTCAGACACCCACTGAGGAACAGAACCTACCAGAACCTGCGTAGTCCCACAACTTCACCTTTATCTGCCCAAACTCGTCACGTAGTCCCACAACTTCACCTTTATCTGCCCGAACTCGTCACGTAGTCCCACAACTTCACCTTTATCTGCCCAAACTCGTCACTTTTGAAAAGAGAAGTAGAGAGAAAGCTAACCCTGGGCATTTAACTTAGCCCTCTCTGATCCTGTTTGCTCTGTGTGATTGATATGTTAGAGAGAGAAGTCAATCTATGTGGCCCTGATGGCGCCCGGTTGCTTTGATGAGATGAAGTTGCTTAAACTTAATCTCAACTCTTTGCTGACTTGCTGCCCTCTGCTTATTGGTAAGATCATGCCTGGCTTTGTACTACATAAAGAAATTCTTAAAATATGTGTTCTTTAGGGGTAAAACCGCTTTCTCTCTCTCTCTCTCTCTTTCTCCTTCTTTTTTTTTTTGCCTTTTCTCTGATATCAGTCCCTGTAAGTCCATTTAAGGATGGACTTAACTCTGTCAAGAGGATCTCTTTTGCTTGGGGACCTACTTTGGTTCACAGAAGCACACAGACACATTTGGGGACAAAGCCTCATAGTGAGATTAGGAAGAAATAAAACCAGGCTGAGACCTCAGCCAATAAAGAGAGAAGCTGGGGTGTTGGGATATCTCAGTGCCCACACTGCTCCCCCAAACTGTACCCTAGATTGGGATGAGCAAGGAACACTCACTGGGAGCACCAAAAGATGAATGGGAAAGGAAAAGCTGTCCTCACTGTCCACCTAGACATCTTGGCCTGCCTTAGACACTAAGTTCCCTGGGGCTGGTTCTCTGCCTTAGTTTCTGTGATGTACAATGTCTAATGCATTTTCAGCAGATGCATAAGAAATTACTATGAACGTATCCACCAAGCATGGGACTGACTTCTCAGTCCTGCTTCACTGCTTGTGTGTTAGTTAGAGTTTCTTGACACTTGAATTCCTATACAACCATTCTCCTAGGGTTTTGAAAAAAAGAATTGAAGTCTGCAAAAAAGCTGTGCTGGGGTTCAGGAGAGGGGGGAGAGGAGAAGAGGGAGGGGATGAATCACAGCTGAAGCATCTTCACAATGGACTGAGGACTGATCGTTTGCTTCTTGACTCAACAAGTGAAATTGCATTTCCTGGCTTGTGGAAGAGGAATGATCCCAGTTATCCTCACAAAACCATTTGGCAAAGAAGGATTAGTGGGAAATAAAATCAGAACTAGTTGAAGCACACAGAATTACTGCACAGAGCTAAGCAAACGTATTTGTTACGTTTTCATCATCTTTTTCTTTGTTTGTTTTTCAAGACAGGGTTTCTCTTGTCACCCTGGCTGTCCAGGTACTCTGAGATCCTCCTGCTTCTGCCTCCAGAGTGCTGAGATTAAAGGTGTTCTCCACCACATCCACTTCAACTTCGTTAATTTTGCCTCCTTTAGAAACAAATAAGTGCTGGCTGGATCTTCTTAAAAGAAAAGACAAAACCTTGATAGGTCCTTGGACAGAGACGCTTTCAAGAAGATTGAAGGGCAAGACGACTTTTGTAAAGAATCATCAGGCCATCTCAGTAAAGAGAGACTATCTGAGCGGAAACTGCTTTTACCAGTTTCTGCAAACAGCAAAGATATCTGCCAAACAGTTGAAGCCCAGGGAACAAAGGGCTTGACCAGTGTAGGGCCTCTATTGGGAGAACCTCCTTCTGCAACCAAGACTCTATATCATCTCTGCCTCCAGAGGCTTGCAAAGGAAGTGGCTTTGTTTCCAAGCAGAGGTAATTTTGGTAAAGTGGCCCAGACACATAGCCATGAAAATCTGTCTTTCAGTAAAAATTTCTTATTATTTGGATGGTTTCAAGTTTTGCAAGCTTCTGGGCTGAAGCTGTAGCTTAGTGAAAGAGTGGTTGTCTGTCATCCACAAAGCCTGGGGATAGATCGACAGCATTGCAGGTGAAAAAGGAACACAAGCCTGGACTTCCATGAGGTCTGAGCTGGTGGTGGCCCCAGGTAGCCACCTGGATGGAAGCCTCTGCACAACAGCCTTCAAGTCTCCTAAATAAGTTTCTGCAGAAAATAAGTAGCGCACAGAAAACAGAACAAAGCCAACCACAGGAGAAATAGGTACTATCCCGGAAATGAATTAAAAACAAAGCAAAACAAACAGATAAAAGCCATACATTTAGAGAGGCTCTGAATAATGGATCATTATTCAAGAAATGTAAAAACACAAGCTGGGGATATAGGAGAGCCAGGCATAGTGGCCTGCGCTTGTAACCGCAGTGCTAGGGAGGCAAGACTGAGGACTCCTTTACCCACTAGGCTGCCAGTCTGTCCTATTTTGGGAGTTCCAGACCAGTGACACACCCTGTCTCCAAAGAAATAAAGTAAATGGTATGTGAAGCTGTGTTCTGTTCTCTACAAGTATAACACACACACACACACACACACACACACACACACACACACACACACATATGCAGAGCCTAAACTACTTCACACTTGCTATGTTGAAACAAATAAAACGTGAACTTAAAAATGTCTACATAGAAAAAATTTAAATATAGTCAAACAATTCCAAGAAAGAACCAAGTAGAACTTCTAGAAAACATAAAATTGAAGTTTAAAACCATTATGTTATTTTTAAACATAGAGAGCAAATTGAAAGATGAGTCAGAAGAAACTAGCTGGCATGAGGCATGTTAGTAGTGACATCATCAAACAGGGTATTCTAAATTTTGTACGGGAGGAATAAATAATAAATTTCCCTGCTTTTAGAAATTCAGTGTGGTACACATACAATGTCTCTGTGCAATGTGTCACTGTCTGTGCTGGACTTGCAATATTACATAAAACTTTTTGTGTTTATTTGAAATTAAATTAGAATACAGTTTGATATTGAACTTAATAATTATCTTCTGAGATAACAAATGTGGAGATTTTATCCAATATGTAAATCTTCTTTTGTAGGTTTCTCTTATTAGATTGAGGTTGGGATGGTGCTAGTCACACAGTCTAACATAGTAGTTACCCAAACCATATCTGTGACTTGTAAGACAAATAACAGAAAGAAAGAAGAGAAAGGAAAAGAAATTCAGAGAAAGGATGACGAGAGGAAGGAAACAATAACCAAAAAATAAGATAACTAACTATAAATGAATTCCTTTATTGAGGGTGCTACTAGAAGAAGTAAGGCAAAAGCAACATAAATTTGGCATTATAAATGAACGATTTTGAATTACCTCTTGGAAGCTCTAGGTTCAAATTTGGCAGATAACTACATCATCAGGGGATAACATACTGGCTTTAGAAAGGCAATGGCAACTTGGTAATTTTTTTAAAAATATCTTAAATGTGGAAAGCATTATAAGGGATAATGGTAAGAATGGATTATGAGGCATAATAACTAACAAAGAATAATGTACTTACTGTCCATGAAAGGTTCCATAGCCAGGTGTGGCAGTGCACGCCTTTGAGCCCAGCGTTCCAGAGGCAGAGGCAGGCAGATCTCTAAGTCTGAGGCCAGCCTGGCTGCAGAGAAAGTCCCAGGACAATCAGGGCTACAAAGAGAAATAGCATCTTGAAAATCAAACAAACAAACAAGATTCTAAAAACACCAAGGTGTAACACTTAATAGAAGATGCCAGCTAGACAATGGAAAACAATTATACAAACAGAAAAATCATTTACCTTCACCACATAAACGATAATCATCAATGAGTCGTGAAATACTGGGTGGGAACATACACAGTCCCCACAGATTTCTTATTAATTTAAAAGACACTTAGTGGTAAATTCTAATGAATCCATAGAATCAAACTTAATAGCAGCAGTTGCAGCTCAGTGAGCACTGTACATTCCTGAGAGTATGTAACAGTAAGGGCACAAAGTCTGTATCTTAAACTATACGAAATTTTGGATTTTGATCAACAAAGCTAACAATTTCATGTGAGTCAGTGTAGTAATATTTCTGTTGCTTGACGTGTTGGACCATGAAAGGCAGTCTGTGCCCTGGTTGAGCGAGGCTTAACTTCCGGAGACCCAGTAGATTAATCTACAAGGGATGAACTCCGTTAGCTACGCTCCCAGACACTAGGCTCCTTACACCACGAGGTCCTCAACTCCATAATTCTGTGGCCATCAGTCACGGAGGGCCCCGTCCTAAGCCCCTAGTATTCTGGCTGGACTCCACCCCCACAGTCACCTGGCTTCAGCCCGCGTTGCTCTACTCCACAGTTACCGGGCAACAGCCAGGTAGGCTGACCCACTATAAAAGGGGCTGTTTGCCCCCTCTTCTCTCTCTTATTCTCTCATCCTTTACTCTCCTGTCTCTCTCTTGTCTCTTGTCCCCTTTACCCCCCTCTCTCCCCACTTCCTTCCCCTTCTCTCTATCTGGCCATGGCTGGCTTCTACTTCTCTACCCTTTCTCTCTCACTCTACTCTTCTACAATAAAGCATTAAAACCAATAGATTGTCTCACGGTGTTTCCAGCCACCAGACCGTACCAAGGACTTGCCCAAAGGGGAACCACTCCAGCACACCTCCCCTCCCACCCCACCCCCACCCCGCCCTGCTCCCTTTCTCCTTCGGCCCTGGGGTTGACCAAGTCGCCCCGGGGCCCAGTTCTCAGCTCTTCCGAGGTATCCAGCAGCATCCTGAGATGACCAAAAGCTAGAACCTGTCGTTCCTGGCCTCTGTGAGGCCTTAGGGACCCCAAGACTTTGCGCTTTCCTTCCCACTCTCGACCTCACATGCCCAATGCCCGTCCTGCGGTGGCTCGTGTGGTCACGCGGCAGTTTCCCGGGTCTGCCCTGCCAGAGGCAGTGGATCTGGTGGGACGTGGTTTTTCCCCTCACTCCCCTTTTTCCCACGCTGCGTGCCCTACAGTGACATAAGTGTGATCACTCAGAACAACCAATGAAATCCAACGTGAGAGTCTGTGAAATGGCTGACTTTAGAGTTTCAAACAGTGTTTTTAGATAATTGAACGGGCAGGGAGTGAGTGGTGAGACGCGCTGTAGTGTCAAAACGGCTACAAGAACCAAATACAATAGTTCCCAGGAAGATCCTGGATGGTCAGGGCAGAGCTTGGGTATAACGGCCTTGTTGCATGCATCGTACAATACATAATAAATCTCATTTATGAACATTTTCTGGCATAATGATTTTACTGTGGTTATCAAGGGGATGCGTCTTTATTTTAAAGAACTTGTAAGGTGAAAGATGAGAATTTCTGCAGATTCCTCTCTAAAGGTTCAAAGTTTGGCAAAGAATGAGGACATGTGTGTTGCACATGTGGAAGGCAGAACCGTGACAGAATATGTATACAATGGAATGTCTAGGTGTGCAGGGGGTATATGGATAGTCTTTCCATTCCTCTTGCAACCTTTCCCCAGAATTGAATAATTTCAAAATAAGCAGAGGGTGGAAGAATGAATTGCCCTTATTTCACTCGGGGCCTGAATGCTGGGCTGTCGGGTGCTTTCCTGAATGGAATCTTTTGACTCTATGACCAGCTGTGTAATGACTGGGGTGATTTAAAAAAAAAAGCCCCAGATGAAACAGAGATTCTGTCCCCTACCAAAGGGAAAAACTGAACTCTACTCCTGAGCTAATGGAGCCGCCCAGTTACGTGCCTTGCATCAGTGCTCGGTGAATGGGACCCTGCTTTGCACAGTGCAGCTGTTCTGTTCGCTGGCACCTGAGAGCCATCTTCAACTTCGAGTTAGGACAGAGCTCCCTCCCCCAAGACTGAGCGACGTTTTAAAATATTGAATTTTTACTAGGATCTTACAGCAACTGGGAAATTAAGATTCTATAGAAGGACGCACAACTGGAGATGAAAGTCCTTACTAAAAATAGAAATGAGTTCCCTCTTCAAGGTCTCAAGTATCAAGTTGGGTTTGCCTGGTGAGTGGAGGTTCAGGGCAGGCAAGGGAGAAGAGAGTGTGGAAGAGTGTCCATTTCTGTGAGTGTCTCTGTCTCTCTCTGGGTCTCTGTCTCTTTGTCTCTCTATGTCTGTCTATCTCTGTCTCTTTATGTCTTTCTGACTCTTTGTCTTTCTGTGTCTTTCTGTCTCTCTGTGTTTCTGTCTCTGTGTCTCTCTGTTTCTCTGTGTTTATCTCTGTCTTTCAGTCTCTTTGTCTCTCTGTGTCTCTGTCTCTCTGTGTCTCTGTCTCTTTGTTTCTCTGTGTTTATCTCTATCTCTTTCTGTCTTTTTATCTCTCTGTGTCTCTGTCTCTGTTTCTTTGTCTGTCTTTTTGTGTCTGTCTCTCTGTGTGTCTCTGTCTGTCTCTCTGTCTCCCTGTCTCTGTCTCTCTGTCTCTCTGTCTCTCTCCCCCTCCTTCTTTCCCTCCCTTCTTCTCTCCCTTCCTCCTGATGCTATTGTGACTCTAGCAGACCAGGCTTCCTGCCAAGATCTTCTTTGTATTTCCCTGGCCTTCATTCAAGTTCTGAGCTCTTTGTGCAAGTCCCTTCCTGTCTGCACCCCCATCCTCCCTCTTCCTCCTGTCCTGTCAGTCTTGATTTCCCTGTGCTCTTCCAGCCACAGAAATTTCCCCTGATTTGCTCTCATTTCCATGAGAGGTAGAAATGATTGAAAAGGGAAGGTGACCACGCACAGGCGAACAGGACAGGCAGGAGCGTTCAACATGAAGAAAGGCCTCTTGGGAGTTCTGATTTCTCAAAAAGACTTTAACAGTCCAGTTTTAAACAGACTCAAATGAACCTTGTACTATGGGCTGTAATCTGGAGCAAGCAGACCTGGGTTGAAAACCCAGCTTCATCGTGGCAGTGTGGTTATGGTTATAGGTGAGTGTGTTGGGCTTAAGCTCTGGAGGCGTGCCCAGGCTCATATGTGGAAGGCTCTGTACTCAGTGCAGCTGTAAGCACATGAGTCTATAGAGAATACTTCATATTCAAACCAACGACACATCTTCCTTTCTGACTTGGTTTTGTGGTGTGTGTGTGTGTGTGTGTGTGTGTGTGTGTGTGTGTGTGTGTGTGTGTGTGTGTGTGTGTGTGTGTGTGAGAGAGAGAGAGAGAGAGAGAGAGAGAGAGAGAGAGAGAGAGAAAGAGAGAGAGAGAGAAAGAGAGAGAGAGAGTGTGTGTGTGTCTGTCTGTCTGTCTTGTTCACTGTTGTCTGTGCCAGGCTAGCTGACAGCTGACCCAAGAGCTTCTGGGTGAGTCTCCTGTCTTCACCTCCCATCTGGCTGTAGGCATGCTAGAATTACAGACACTCTTCTGGCTTATGTTGGCTTTGAGATTTGAACTCAGATCCTTACACCTGTGTAGCAAGCACTTTTACCCAATGAGCCAACTTCCCAAACCCTTATTTCTTCTTTTTAAAAAATCTTTTACCCTCCCACCAAGACTTACACACACACACACACACACACACACACACACACACACACATCTAACTTTGAAAGTTAAATAATTAAGGAGAGATTGAAGGTAGAGATACCATAAAGGCAGGGTTAAGGACAGGAATTCACACATACCACAGTCAGCTAGCTGATGCTACAACTTTACTGAATTCCCTAGCAGCCAAAGAAAAGATGGAAACAGATAATTAAGAATAGTGAGGTCTTGTGCTCGCTTCGGCAGCACATATACTAAAGAATAGTGAGGTCCCTGAGATTAAGAACATATATAAGGACTATAATTCTTTTCCTGAGCTTTTTATGTGGATTCTCATAAGGAGAACCTAGCAGCAAGGGATGTCTAGCATAATTATGTGTACACTTTCATAATAGACATGATGACCGGCTTCAGAGAGTGGGTCGTAGAATGCCCTTTATAGAAGCTGGTGATATACAGCTGATGTGAAGTCTTAGTAAAGCATCTTCATGAGAAGCTAAAATAGCATCATCTGTGTACACAGACCTCCAAGGCCCTACATTCTGCATAGGTTTTGGAGCTTTGCACACACAGGAACAAACAGACTCATGTCCTTTAGTCAGTGTGATCATCTACAGAGCTTATTTCTGATAATCAGTCTTTGGAGAACTATAATCAAGTACATTTATGAGAGTGGTCCCTTTCTGCCACAGTGAAGGGCAAGGAGATGTGACTGGAAGACTAAAGCCCTTTTCAGTAGAATTATCATTAAACAAGCACATCTGGCTGAACAAAGTCACTCACTCCATCTTTGCATGTCGGGAGCTGAGAGACTAGCTACAGGAACAGGCAAAATAGTTGACCATTCGGACACTCTACAGGTCTTTGAAGTTTATTGTTGATTTTAAAAAACTGGATTCCACCTTGGTGGGGGCAGGGGGAAAGAGCACAAGTATGTGCCTCAGAAGGAAACACCCCAAAACATTGTCAGAAGAAAAGCTGTGACAGGGGGCTGGTGAGATGGCTCAGTGGTTAAGAGCACTGACTGCTCTTCCAGAGGTCCTGAGTTCAAATCCCAGCAAACACATGGTGGCTCACAACCATCTGTAATGAGATCAGATGCCCTCTTCTGGTGTGTCTGAAGACAGCTACAGTGTACTTACATATAATAAATAAATAAGTAAGTCTTAAAAAAAAGTCACATTACTACTCGAAAAGCTGTGACAGGTTGGATCTGGGCTGATGTTCCTTCCCTGTGTTTGCAGTGTCCTTTGTGGTGAAGCGATATCACTTTGGTGGTAAGAAAAAGTACACCAGTGAAAGTTATAAGGGGAAAATAACTATAGTAATCTGCTTCTAAAGAGTAAGAGTCAGTGAACACACCTGTAACATTCTAGCACACTGGTTCACGACTCTCAAGGCATTTTAGAACACTTAAGGGAACTTTAAATTTAAGGGTATCCCGGCTCCATCCCCAGTTAAATAAAGCAGCATGTCTAAGACAAGGGTTCAGGTACGGACATTTAAAAATAATGTCCTATGTGCTTTTAATGTACAGCTGGTTGAAAAACACCTCACGCACGGTAGAAACAGCAGCAATTGTTTGACCCTAGACAGTGTTCAACCAGACATCCTCTTTAGTGTTTATGTAATCTCTGTGATCTTGTCTTTGCCCTGTTGTTCAACATTGACTCGTTCATTAGCTTTCAGAAGAATGTCCGAATATGGTACGCTGTAGATTGAAAGCAGAGCAGTACTGAACGAATCTGTCCACCATGGTTTTCTGGCTGGGGTCATGGGAATAAGGCATCCATGTTTAAACCACAGTTTGTTTTGTTTGTTTTTAATGATGTGGTAGTAACAACTGAGTTGGACATCTCAGTAGGGACACTGCCTTAGCTAAGAATGGTAAGGCTAACAGCATATATTCGTCAGTAGTTGGGGTTTTATTGTTTGTAATCATTGGACATGAAGACCTTGTATCTGCTAGATAGGTTTTTGCATAAGAATGTATGCCCTCAGAACAGGGTTGTCTTTTTAATACTGTTTCTATGACTTAGGAAATTACCTGATGCAAAGTAGGTACCCAGTAAAAATATTCATGTATAGTTAAGGGATGACTTATAATACAACATGAATGTAGAATGGAGTAGCCCATACCTGTCTCGTTGTTGAGGAGAAAGACCATGAAGTTTACTTCTCCTAGCTTTTCATTTGCTTAAATGCAAAGCACACGCAGAACAGGGGAGGCCACCTCAGCAGGACTCAGCCTCTACCACTGTTTATTCAGGTAGAGTCTTTCAGTTGGTTCTAAGTGTGTCCTGCCCTTAACTGGGGAAATTCTCAGTGACACTTTAGGGAGCTCAGTATCTCTTTCTCCACCAGTGAGTGTGTCCCATAAAAAAGAACAAGCTGAGGTCTTGGGGACACAGAGTCTGGACAAGATGTGTTCCAACTGCTACAGCATTTCCCACATGGCTGGAATTGTTTTCCTAAGAAACAAAAGGTCCTGTAATCTGAGCCTTGCAACAGCAGTTCTGTGTTAGAGCTTGGTGAATTTAGGGTGCCTGTGTGAGAACCAGACACTGGGAACTACCCTTACTGATATTTTAATGATCTGTTTTTATTATTTTTAGAATTGGATGTATTTGTGTGTGTGTGTGTGTGTGTGTGTGTGTGTGTGTGTGTGTGTTTGTGTGCAGGTATGTGCATGTGCAGGTACCCCAGATTTCTAGGAGAGGGTGTCGGATCTCTTGGAGCTTGAGTTACCTGTGATTGTGGGCTGCCTGACCTGGGTGCTTGGAACCAAACTTGAGTTATCTCTGATAGCTGTAAGTTCTCTTAATTGCTGAGCCGTTCCTCCAGCCCCACGTATGTGTTAGTTTAGAAGCAACTTAACCTTCCTTGGGGGAAGGAGGGGAGAATGGCTTGAGGCAGCAGACAGAGAAGAATCTGGGTTCAGAGTCAGTTTGAACCGAGACTGAGCTCCGCAGCCTATGACTCCAGTTGGGTTTTACTTTCTTTACCTGTGGAATCTGACGTTAGCTCTGTGTAGACAGAGATATTGAAAGGACCCACATTTTTGCAACGCTGGGTGCTGTTTTCTTTAGCTGCAGCAGCAACTGTTGTCTGCGACTTTCCTCTGGACTGTGAGGAATGTTGGTATGAAAATCGCAGGAAAGGCCCTCTACTGCAGGAATCCCATGCACTGCTCACTCTTTCAACTTAACGTCATGGCGGTCACCGGCGAATCCATGAAGGCTCAGAAAACTTTACCCATGCTTTCTTTAGTCACAGTAGAGGGGAGAAGTAGAAAGAGAGGAGTGGGAAGGGTAGTCTGTGAAAGTCAGTTTTGAGCTTTGTGTACTATGGGTCCTGTGGACTTACACAATTCTCTCTCTCTCTCTCTCTCTCTCTCTCTCTCTCTCTCTCTCTCTCTCTCTCTCTCTCTCTCTCCGTGTATGTTTGTGTGTGTGTATGAGAGAGAGATAAAAGAGAGAGAGAAAGAGAGAGAGAGAGAGATATTTTGTTTTCAGAAGCTTGTTTCTTGGGGCACCACAGAACTGTGTGGCTAGACTGTCGAAGGAATAAAAATCATTAATAGGGCTGTCTTCTGGGTTCTCTTCCAAACCACTGACTGTATGCTCAAGGGAAAGAGTTCCAGCGTATTCACAAATTGTGTTATCTTTCCACAAGATATTCATTGTTGTGAAAATAGGAGAAAACCTCAACATCTCTGAAGCATATAATTATGCTTTCTCATTACCCAGCAGGAATGTTCCCTAGCGCTGTGATGATACACTTGAGGAAGGTTTGGAGGGAGGGAGAGAGAGCACTCAGGGGGTAGAGCTGGAAGCAGGGAGCAGAGCAGCTGGCCCCCATCTCTCTCTTCTGTCATGTTCACTTTTTTATGCTTAAGGGTTCTCACACATTTGTAGCTTTTCCACAAATCAACAGCCTAGGCAGGGTTTTGGTGTGCATTCCCAAGCATCCTGTCTCCCCCCTCCCCCTGGTGATCAGTGTAATAAGTGATTTCAGAGTATTAAAGTGAATTCCACTACCACTGAATCATATACAGACCCAAGGCCAAGCGATGACATCAGGAACATATGTGTTAGTCTGAAGTAAAAACTTGGCTTTGGAAATGAGAACAAGATCTCCGGTGGGGAAACCAGGAATACAAAGGCTAGGGAAAACTCAAAGAGGAAGAGTCCTCTCTGCTTTACCTCCACTGAAGCAGTTACCTAAAAGGACCACTGCCCTGAGATATTTGTGCAGTGTTGAAGCAGGTCTAGGAAGCTAGGATGAATGTGCTGCACCCAGAAGGCAGAGACTGAGAGAGATGGACTCTACTGGCTGTAATTCTTGATGACTATGATTTTACAAGCCTGGAATTTTCCAAGCAAGCTTTATTTTCATTCAGAGTGGTATCTGTGAGATATTAATTCATTAATCACACATACTTGTCCCCATATCAACCAAATGCCAAAGAAGATGCGTTTGAGATCCGTGTTTATCTTAAGCACACTGCAACACTGGGATGTGGTCATTTCTCCTTGTGTTCTTCTGAAGTCAAGGGACACATTCAGATCACTTCCTAATTTGACATCATGCTTGAGCTTTATGCAGACCTTGTTTCCATAGCAACGAGATCACTAAACAGTATAAAGGAGCCTGTGGAACAATATAGGAAACAAGAGGGAAACTGAAGAGAAGAAAAGACAGATGTTAAGGTCAAAATTTCTTGGGTTCTAGAAATTTTTTATTACAGTTTTATTTATCTCAATAGATTAAGCTAAACCTCCTTGGTGATACTAGTTATAAATTGTGTTTTTTTTCCTCAGATCCTCTCAGGATTCAGGGTCATCTTACACCAATCTTCAGTCCTGCAGATGCCTGCTGTGTCCACTGTGCATGGGCATGAGTATGTGAGTCCATGCTCCAGTGTGTGCACACACATGCTGACGATCTATGGAGTGAGTCCATGCTCCGGTGTGTACACACACATGTTGACGATCTGTGCTCTCTTGTTTCAATTCTGTTTTCCTAGTCTTTCCAAATGGTCTTATTTCCTCAGATGCATTCACAGTAGGATAAGCCTAATTCTCATGTGAGGAGATAGTGATGGAATACTGGACAGCGTACTTGTTCATCTAGTCATACATTTCTTAGAAGTCTAGGCTTTGAGCAAACATCCTTCGTGACAGACAGCACACTAGACAGAGAGGCATCAACAGGTGGTTGCAGTCATTGTTATGTGGTTTATTTATGAGGAGCTCAGTGTGAAACCTTCCAGGTCCCCTGGGACTAATCTCTCCCCTTTGTATATGTTTAGTCCTTCACCTATTAACTTCCATTGATGAGAAAATGTGTACTACAAACCTTGTTTTTCCACTAAGTAGACAGACAAGGCAAATACAAATGCAACAGAAGAGAGCACTTCAGCTTTTGAAGGATGAGATGGGTAGAGTTGTCTACTGGCATCTCCAAAACTGCAGGGCTGGGTACCTTGCTGCAACTGGGCTGCACTTTCACCAATAGGCTGAAATTGCCATAGGCTCTCTTCCCTGTGCCAAGCCTTCTCTACATGACTCCTTTAATCTTGGGCCCTCAACGGCCTTGAGACTGCAGCCTCACAAATGGCCAATGCTAGTCTCTCACAGTGCCATGCCTAGCTGCTCATCGAAAGGTGACTTCAGCAGAGGAGTTCAGCAATCAAGTAGATAGAATGACCTGTTCTGTGGACAGTCAGCCTCTTTCCCCAGCCATCCCTGTCATTACCTGATGAGCACAAGGACAAAGTGGCCATGGTGGTAGACCTGGAGGTTGTGCTTGGGCTCAACAACACGAACTGCCACTCACCAAGGCTGACCTGGCTACCATTGGCACCACTTACCAGGGTGACCAGTCAGCATCCTAGTGGCAGGGTGACTACATTGAACCACTACCTCTGTGGAAAGGACAATGTTTTGTTCTTACTGGAGTAGATACTTATTCTAATTATATACTTGCCTTCTGCATGTAATGCTTTTGCCAAAACCACCATCCATAGACTCACAGAATGCCTTATCTATCATCATGGTATTCCACACAGTACTCCTTCTGACCAGGGAACTCATCTCACAGTCAGAGAAGTGTGACAGTGGGCCCACGATCATGGAATTCACTGGTCTTACCATGTTCCCACCATCCTGAAGCAGCTGGTCTGATAGAAAGATGGAATGGTCTTTTGAAGACACAGCTATAGCACCAGTTAGGTGGCAGCAGCATGGAGGGCTGGGGCAGAGTTCTTCTGAAGGCAGAATATGTTTTGAATCAGCCTCCAATATATGGTACAGTTTCTCCCATAGCCAGGATTTACAGGTCTAAGAATCAAGGGGTGGAAAAGGGAATGGTTCTACTCACTATCTCCCTAGTGATCCTCTAGGAAAGTTTCTGCTTCCTGTTCCCACAGCCCTAAGTTCTTTTGGCCAGGAAGTTTTGATTCCAGAGGGTCAAGTCTCCTGCCACAGAGGGCAGAACTGGAGAAGTGACCCAAGCCCCCTGGAGAAGCCTAGAAAATCACGTGTGGATCCCTGACATTGAACATCCAGTTACTTATACTATTGGAGTTTAGTTTTGCTTGGTTTAGATTGTGACTGTGCCTTGGTTCTCCCTCTTGGAAAAAAGGTATCAAATTTAATTTTTATTTTTACAGGAGCCCACAGCTGAAGGACCTTGAAATTTTAAAAGAGATTTTGGATTTTTAGAGATTGGCTATTTTAAAGAGACTGAAATGTGTTTCAATTTTAAAGACAGTGGGAGTTCTAACATTATTTATGTTTTTAATGTGATATCTCATAAGAAAGGAAGGGTTGTAGCGTAATAGTGATGTGTTTGTGTGTCAAGTTGACAAGGGGTCAGTTGTACTGGCTGGTTTTGTGTTTCAACTTGACACAAGTTAGAGTCACCAGAGAGGAAGGAGCCTCAGTTGAGGAAAGACCTCAGTGAGACCCAGCTGTAAGGCATTTTCTCAATTTGTGATCGATGGTGGAGGGCCTCAATTACTGTGGGTGGTGCCACCCCTGGACTGGTGGTCCTGGGTTCTATAAGCAAGCAGGCTGAGCAAGCCAGTAAGCAGCACCCTCCATGGCCTCTGCATCAGCTCCTGCCTCCAGGTTCCTGCCCGGTGTGAGTTCTTGTCCTGATTCCTTTGATGATGAACAGGGCTGGGGAAGCATAAGCTGAATAAACCCTTTCTTCTCCAAGTGACTTTTTGGTCATGGTCATGCAGCAATAGAAGCCCAGACTGGGGTGTGTGTTAGTGTATGTGGCTGGACATAATTGAGAGGAATCATCCTGAAGAGAAAAAAGGTTAATTTGAGCTCACAGTTTTGGCTATTTCAACCCACAGTCGGTTGAACTTGTTTCTTTGGGCCTGTGGTGGGGCAGCCAAGTCCATCAAAGTGAGGAACACTTGCTAGAGGAAACTTCTCACCTCAGGATAGCTGGCTAACAAAGAGACAGCAGAGGGGCCAGGTTCCCCTAGGGAACACCTTTACTGACCTAACTTCCTTCAGTTGGGCCACAACTCCTAAAGGGCCCAGTGAAAGGACTCTAGCCAACTTCCAAACATGGCTCTGCCGTGTCTTACCCTTCTCCCCGGTTCCCGCAGCCTTGCTAAAAAATAAAAAAATATAAATAAATAAATAAATAAAAAGGTCAAAAAAGGTCTGTTTCCTTATTTGGCTAATTTCACCTCCCAAGGCTGACTGGCTGACTATTCAAGTCCAGCATTCAAAAGCCCCCTTTGGCTCACCAAATTAACACACCCAATTAAAACTAATCTCCTCATCTTAATTGGGGGTTTCATTTATAAACTGCCATTTGCCTATGGGCCACTCTTGTCTCCTTTCTATCCAGAAGCAGTCCTTTGCCCTCTCCTTGGTTTCATTACCCACTTTCCCTTGTACTCTACCTTCTGTCTTTGTCCTTTATCTCTGCCCACTGTCCCTCTGGGGCAAATAAAACTCCTTTGTGCTCAGAACTTGGTCTGGGGTATGTTGAGCCAACTTCAGGGTTCCCTATAGGAACTATTTACCACACACCTGTGACCACGCCTGAAACCCGTGGACCCTGGGGGAACACTTAGTAAACTTTGGTTTTACAACAGTGTCCAGGTCTGATGGGAAGGCTCAGAGCATTAAAGCTCTCAACATTGACCCTGGCAACCAGAGTTTAGTCCTTGGAAGGGGAGGATGCCTGTAAGTTGTCCTTTAACTTCCAAATGTGTGTAATAGCCCAGGCACATGTGTGTCACAGTACAGGCACATGAGTGTCACAGCACAGGCACATGTGTGTCACAGTACAGGCACATGAGTGTCACAGCACATGCACATGTGTGCAACAGCACAGGTAGATATGTGTCCACAGCACATGAACACATATATACCACAGAACATACACATGTATGCCCACAGTACAAGCACATGTGTACCCACAGCATATGCATATGTGTGCCACAACGCATGCACACATGAACCACAACACATGCACCTGTGTGCTGACAGCACAGGGACATGTGTGCCACAGCACAGACACATGTGTATGCTATAGCATAGGCACATTTTCCTACAGCATAGGCACATGTGTGAACACAGTACATACACATGTGTGCCATAGCTTATGTACATGTGTACCATAGCACATGCACATGTGTGCCCATGACAAGGCACATGTGTGCCACAGCACACAGCACATGTACATGTGTGCCCACAGCACAGGCGCATGTGTGCCTATAGCATAGGCACATGTGTGCCTCAGCCCATGCATGTGTGTGCCTCAGCACATGCATGTGTGTGCCACAACACATGCACATGCGTGCTCACAGCACAGGCACATCCCATAGTACATTCACATGTGTGTCCACAGTTCATACACATATGTGCCTCAACACATGCACATGTGTGATGTGCATGGGCCTGGTACTGTTTGTATGTTGATGCTAATTCCACTCTCCTGGAAGGGTCTGCAGACAAGAAGTGAATCATCCTCAGGTACCTTCTTGTGAACAAATCCCCTAATGAATAAAGGAGTCAATCACTGGGTGAGTAGGTGGGACTTCCGGGTTGGAGAGGGGAAGAGAGGAAGCAGGAGAGAGTTAGGTCCTTTTTGGATGGGGATAGCGTGATGACAAGGTGTAGTTATGAGTGTCTCCTGGTTTCAATGACCGGAGGACTTCAAATCACCGGAGGACTTAGATTTAATAAGGCTTACAAGATTAGGGTTTCAGTTGCTGGGGCCAACAATTGAGTTACCGTCATTTCTGAACTAAGTTTGTGTTGTGTTTTCCTTCACATGGTGGCTCATCTGGGTTTAAAAGAGAAAGGTACAGTGGCATAGCAGTAGGCTGTGGGGGATTTGAAGCAAGGGGTTGGTCTTGTAGCAACCCACCAGTGGGAACCTAGCGAACTGGGTGGAGAGATTGTGGAGATCTGAGTCAGAGTCTCCATGAGATAAAAACAGGTTGGCCATTGCCCCTCAGTGCATGGCCGCCCAGGCCGCAGAGGCTGAGAGTTGACAGTACAAGCGCGGGAACATGCTGGTTCTTTTTAATATTTCCAGCAACACATGTGTGCTCACAGAACAGGCATGTGTGTGCCATAGCATAGGTTCATGTAATGCAAACAGCACAGGCACATGTGTGGCCCCACAGAACATGCACATGTGTGCCATAGCACATGCACATATGTGCCCACAGCACAGGAACATATGTGCCCACTGTTCAGGCACATGTGTGCCACAGCACAGGTTCATGTACATGTACATAGCACGAGAACATGTGTGCCCATAGCATAGGCACGTGTGTGCCACAGGACAAGCTCATGAACATATACACAGCACATGCACATGTGTGCCCGCAGCACAGGAACATGTGTGCCACAGCACATGCATGTGTGTGCCACAGCATAGGTACATGTTTGAGACAGCACATGTGTGCCACAGCACAAGTATGCCACAGCACATACACATGTCTGCCACACCACATGCACATGTGTGCCACAGCACAAGTACAAGTGTTTCACAGCACATGCACATGTGTACCAGAGCACAGGCAGGCACATGTGTGCCACAGCACATGCATGTGTGTATGCACATGGGAAATAAATGGGTAAAAAATTAAGTGTCATGTTTCTTCTGTTATTCATTAGGCAAACAACAACTTTCTTGGGCAATGTGTTCGTTTTGGTCACGCTAGAAACTGGAGCTAAATTGGGACCCTTTGACTCAACTCCTCTTGGTGGTAGGAGCTAGGAATGTTAATTCAAACACCGTCCCCCCAAAGACTGGCACCCAAGAGAATTCTGACACCTCCCCTCAGTTCTCATGCAACAACTTGATTAGTTTTGATTGTTTGTTAGGGTGCCACGTAGCACATTCTGACCATGAACTCACTAGGCAGCAAAGCCTGTCTTGAACTCTTGATCTTCTGCTCTTCCTCCCAAGTGCTGGGTTTTATATACATACATGGCCATGCCTGGCTTACCTTGACAGGTTTTGAGGGTTTTCAAAGAGGGATCTTCCTGTGAGGGTGGGCAGGTTGTAATGGTGAGCCTTTGTTGAAGGTGTACCAGAGAACACAGCACAGGCATGGAGACAGGCTCTGCATAGGGGTTCTAGGAATCTGACTATCTGGTACCTTGCATTGTGAGATGGGTTTTAGCCCATGACAGCACATGATAAATGTTTGACCTAAGTACATGATAGAGCTGAAAAGGGATTGATCCGCCTCCATTCAGCCTCCTCTGTGCTTCCTGTGCCTGTACTCCACACCTGTTCTTGTGCTTCTGGTAGCTGAGCGTATGTATACATGTTTACAGATCACGTCTCTCTCACAACTGTATTAGATGTTCAACAGATGTTTATTTATTGAGCAAAACAGTCACTGTGACCAACACCCTGGGTCGAGGTAGATAAGGAAACAGATTTTCAGATCTGAGTCTGTGTTTTATGGATAAATTCACAAAGTTTCCCTGGAAATATATCCATTTGCTTTTCTTGATTATAATATAAAAAAATAAATATTCAGCCAGGCCTTTATTCCCAGCACTCAGAAGGCAGAGTCAGGTAGATCTCTGAGTTCAAGACTAGCCAGGTCTACAGAATCAAAGACAGGGCTCTTCTTGTGAGGATGTGTACAGCCAGTACACAGGGAAACTCTGTCTGGAAAAACGAAACAAAACAATCAAACAAAAACAAAAAAAGAAAGAAAAATATCCACTAATTGAATGTCATTTGATTAACGCGCTAAGTACAGGTTAACTTTCCAAGGCAAGGTTACATCTGAGCGGACTGCACTGTCTGAGGCGGCACATTTGATGGTCATGGCAGAACCATGAAAGAAGAAGTCACAATGTATGTAGTACTTTTTCTGTGTTCAGAGAAAGATCTTTTTTTTCCCTGTTGATATCTGAATGAGCCTTTGCCTGGGATGTTAAACCACGTTTTAGACCAGAGAAAGTGACAACAGAGGTAAAAACTTCATTTAATAGTTTAGTTTTTCATCGCTGTATGAAAATGTTTGAGACAGAGAATATAAAGGGAAGAAAGATTTATTCTGGGTCAGAGGTTTCTACGTACAATCAGATGGCCAGTTGCTTTGGGGCTGTGCCAAGAAAGGTCATCCCTGTGGGGAGTGGTCAGGGGAATAAAGCCACTCACTTCACTCATCTAGGAAGAAAAGAGTGAGTAAAAGACTGGAGTCCCCATATCCCCTCAAGGACACACCTCCCAGCGACCCAGTTCCTTCTATTAGGCCCCACCTCCTAAAAGGGCCTTTGCCTCTAGATAGCCCTATAGGCTGGGGACCAGGCCTTTGACGTGTCCTTTGAATGGCATTTAAGATCCAAACCATGACAGTAGTTGACAAATAAGTAAGACACACACACCCACCTCACCACTGCCCTTTTACGCAGGGCCTCAATGGAGATTTGAAGCCAAGAAGGACATTAGGCCATTGGTCCTTGGAGTACCACAGCACATGAATAGTACTCTGACAAATATCTGACAGAAGCAAGGAAGGAAGTAAAGGGTTAATTTGGGTCACAGTTTGGGATGCTTACAGCCCATTTCAGCAAGGAGGGAATATTGGGGTGACTCAGTTAATAACAACTGAAGCTCCAGAGTAGAACAGAGGTGGAAAGATGGGTCCATATAGAATCCAGTAGCAGATCTGCTATAAGAAACTCATGTGTGGGCAGCTTCTAGTTGAGTGGAGTGAACATTGGATCTGTATATGCACGGTAGATCTTCTCTACATTGCCTACCTCTGTCCAGCACTCCTCTGCCTACCACTCCCTGATTCGTGCTTGAATGGTACCAAACTATTTGTCTTTCCCCACATATGATATGTCTTTGCTTGCCGGCTTGATTTTGATCATGCTGTTCCCTTTGCCTAGACTCTTACTTCATGTTCTCGTGTCCACTTGGATGTGTGAATCCCTAATTAAAATCAGCTAAGGCATCACTTCCTTTAAACCCGTCTCTCCCTCCAAAACCTGCGTTAGATGCTTTTGCTGTTGTGCAAAGTTGTGCAGTTTTGTTTTGAAGCTGGGTAGTTCTTGGACTTGAACTAGGACCCCATGGATGTTAGGCAAGTGTTCTAACATTGAGGTCCAGCTCTGGTCCTCGTGCAGGTCTTTTACTGTAGAAAATCACCTTGACGAGAGAAGGAATTCCTGCCTAAGCTCTACTCCTTGCTGAGTGCCCAGGGCTGGAATTCTTGGTATCTTAGCACGTCGGATGCTTTCCAACTACCCTTCTTCCATCTTCTTCCTCTGCTTGGTTACAACAGCCTTTGCTAGCTATAGAATAAAGATGAGACCATAGAGAAGGTACTGAGCTGAAATCACTGAGCTTCAAATAAGAAATGCTCCTGCAGTGGTCTGAGGGCAAGGCATTTGGTAGTCAGGAGCTCAGACTCCCTCTCACTCTGACTCAGCCTGTGGCCTGTGGGTGACTCGGTTTCTTAAACCTTAATGCAGGTAATAATGGCACTCACTGCTTTGTGAGGGGCTATTAAAGTTGGCAAACTGCGTGGCAATGCAGGGATGAAAGGAGTTAAAAACTGTAATTTGTGAGGCCTGGTAAATTGTGTCGCTTGTCATCTGTGTTGGGCATAGAACTGAAGCAGATGATTCTGGCCTTAACTCCATCTTTTTAGAAAACAGGAGAGCCAAGAGAAAGAAGTGAGGTGTATCTGCTAGAGTGTGGAGTAAGAGACATCAGCAGGGCTCTGAAGCAGCCAGCTCCCCCACTTCCCTGAAGGTAAATGTGGGAAGAACTCTGGTAGGCTTGCTGGACTGCACACTCCACTCTAGACTTTCCCAGCTTCCACTCCTGACTGAATGCTGAAGTCGCCCCTCCCAGACCCACTGTGTGCAGACTCCAAGGGGATCCCCTGATCTTTGTGGCCGTTTGTCCTGTGGCACCCAGGACTAGTTCTGTCTTCAGTTGTGGTGGTTAGCACAGGTTCTATAAATCCTCTGCTGTCTTAGCTGAAGGAGGTTTTTTTTGTTTGTTTTTGTTTTTGTTTTTTAATATTGATGTAGAAAGAGTTTAACTTAAAAGCTAGGCTCTAAGCTAGGGTGCTGGCTTACTTTAAGACCTGTGTTGGAAACCACACTGGTGCCTACATTCATTATTTTTGCATTGCTATGATCAAATATCTGACAGAAGCAAGCAAGGAAGGAAAGGGTTAATTTATCTCACAGTTTGGCACGTCTACAGTCCATTTTGGCTAGGAAGGAATACTGGGGTGACTCGGTTAGTGGCAGTAGAAATATGTGGTCCACAGCCCTTGTGCAACTTGGATCAGAAAAAGAGACCTCAGAAGTTAGAACTGAGGGCCAGCCCGCACCTCCTCCTTCCTGTAGTCAGGTTCCATCTCCTGCAGACTCCACAACCTCCAAAACAGGGTTGTAAGGTGGGAACCAACTTCTGAAAACATGAACCTGTGTGAGAGATTTCAGATTCACACCTTAAGAACCCCCAACTGAAGTCCCCTGGGACCCAGTTACAGGTTGCTGCCTTCTCTGGGTGGTTTTGCTACAGGACAGAGATGATTTTCAAATGCCACACCCTTCTACTCTCTCCTCTTATTTGATGGGAAACAATACCTCATAGGTGAACAAATCTTGGCAGAGCATTCTGAGAGGGGATAAGGGATGGGTTGGGGTGGAAATACTCACTCCCATGGCCTGTCTTCTCTTCCTGATCTTTAAAGACCTGTTGTCAGGTCTTCTTCCTAGTCTCTGACCCAAGTTCATGACCTTGGAGCATCTCCAAAGCACCTCCTCAGCAATGGGTGTGACAGTGCTGTAACTTCAGAGTGACACTGGGACAGGGTTGTGAGTTCAGATCACCCCTGTCACTGTGACAAAGCTGTGACATCGAAGCATCACTGTCCTCTCTTACCTGTGCCAGATGAAATCCTAAAGTGAATTCTGCATTACTCAAATTGCTGTCCTGGGAGAGGCTAATGACCCAGGGATGGAAATTCCAGTGTCTTGGGGAAACAGAAATGTCTCACAGGTCCCAGGGGATGGTTATGTCACCTGCTATGTGTTGGAGAGTGGAACAGTGTTGGGCATGGTGATAGGACTTGGTGTATAAAGACATGTCATAACTAAGGGGTTACCGATGCTGAGAAATCGCAACCAAGTTGGAGAGTCTCCTGCTTTGTTAAGTTGGGCGACACCTGGGCTTCAGGAGCTCCATCGGTTTACCCAGCACGCCTGTATTCTGTTTGAGCATGTTGCTAGGAGTTGATAGAGCTGCAGCTGAAGCACACAGTCATCCTTGTCTTTGTATATATCATTCTCACGGGGAGATGTGCAAAGAGAAATAAAACATATCCATAGCACCACTGACTGCTCCTTCCAGTCCTAGATGCCATCCCTGCATCTCTGTAGGGTTGGGATCTTGGTCCAGTCCCCACCCCAATAACTCTCTTTCTCTATGTCAGGGTGAGCCAACAGGGGCTAACCTAAGGGAGCAGCTGTAGGTGGTTTTAACTTAGATGTAGGAGTGACATTTACAACACTTAGTACCCCATGTAGCACAGGGGCTTGCTGGCCAATCAGATGGATGCTTCAAGCCCATTTCCTTTCAGGGATCTCAGGAGAAAGCCTGGAGTAGCTGGTGTGATAGACTGCTGGAGAAAGTGTCTGCGAGACTGACTATGGGAGGGAATGGAAGTAGCCACAGAATGGCTGGATCAGACAAAAACTGTATGGATACCAGCTCCACCCCCAGAAGAATCTAGAAAAAGTGGTGAGCTCTTGTGAGTTCTCAGCTGGACCTCCATTCAAGAGTTCCAGTGTTAATTTATTTTTAGTTTTTGGATTTATTTATGTATATGGGTGCTTTGCCTGAATGTGTTTGTGCACCACATGCTCTGGCCCACCAGAGGCAAGAAAAGGGTGTAAGGTCCCCTGGTTTGGAAACTTCACGTAGGTGCTAGGAATTGAACCCAGGTCTTCTGCAAGAACAGGTGCTCTTAACGGCTAAGCCATGTCTCCAGGTCCCTACTTTAACTTTAAAGTTTGAATATGGATTAGAACTCATAGCTATTGAGTCCTCCTATAAGACAGCTTTGAAATCAGATGACCTTAGCAGTTGTCACATGTGGCATCTAGGTAGAACCGCAGCTGTCAGGGCACCAGATCCTTGAAAATACTTTATTGGGAAGAACGTGGTAGCCCTGCCATGAGCTTTGATGTGGTGCCCTTTTCCTTTGGACCTGCTTTTGTCAGGCCATGACCTGCTTTACAGAAGAATAGCTAAGACCAGAGCCACTCCTCCTTGACAGGAGACTGCACACACTGTTTGGAGGGAGTGGCAGTGACCCAACCACCCTAGTTGTGGGTTGTTGGAGAGCTAAGCGCATTACTGGTCCTACAGGTTCCTAACTTGTCATCGTGACTGGCAACATCCCCTGGCTTTTATTGAAGACTTAATTGAAGAGTGTCTGATGCCTGAATGTCTCTGTTGCCTGACAGCCTTGAAAATGGAGGAAGAAAGACCCTGAACCAAATAACAGTATGTCCTATGCATGCTTTCCTCCCTCGGGTGGAGCCTGGCAGGAACTATCTTTTTTTTTTAACTGTAACCAGCTTTATTAAAGGTACTTTTCATAAACAGTCATGGTATTTCAGGCAGGACATGGGCAGACACTCAACAATATACAAGAACTTCCAAATTCCCTTCTTGTATAGACTACCAAAATCAGAAAGCCACTATAAAACCCAATGAAGTCTTCATTCAATGCTTTGAAAAGGGGGAAGTAGCTTAGAGTGAGGGTTGACATTTCACATTAAGGATGTTGTTTAATGACTTTTCACAAGCCGACCCTGAATTTCAGGAAACGAACATGGCAGAATTATCAATCTGAAAATCCACAATCTTTTATAAAAGGAACCAGCGCTCTTCTGAGAACACTTGATGAAGTCACTGCAAAGTCTACATCGCCCAATCGACTGGAAAACCAATTTTTGGGGCTGGGTTCCAACAGGTCTCTGGTTTTAAGGGAATTAAGTCTGTGTTGATGGTATGAGGAGGAGGATATAAAAATGAATTTAGAATTTTCCCAGACCACAAGGCATTTTTTGCCTTGGTGGCCACTTATGTCAAGACCAGGATGTCTCTCCTGGGAGCCAACAGGAGCCTTTCAAAATCATCAGGGAAAGAGATTTTCTGTCCTCAATCCAGCTTGGGAGATATTTTGTTCATGACACATGATCCTTCCTCCCAGCAATGAAGTGTTCTGTGTGCTAACAATATAGCTTAAAAAAGAAGTAAAACAAAATTTTGCATTTTTTAAAACGATTAAAAAATAGTATTTCAAACTGTACAGTCACCAGAAGTACATAGTTATCAAAAATGCACACACGTCACTTGGCATCTCCAGCACCTTCAGCTTTCAGTGCCTGGTCTGTTTTGGCATCTCCATTTTCTTCAGGATCATTCGCATCCTTACCAGCGTCGGCTTCCCCTTCTTCCCCTTGGGTACCTTCTCTCCCTTCTTTGCAGGGGCCTTTTTAGGCTTGGGCTCTGGCTTTGGAGGAGCAGGTTTAGCAGACAACCTTGCAGACCTTCTCTGTGGCTCGTCCTTCACCTTGTCTTTGTCTCCTTTAGCATCCCCTTCAGCCTTTCTTTTGGGCACGGCAGTGGACTTCGGCGCTGAACACCGGTTTACAGCAGCTCGCGGGTTTGGTCCGTCCCAGGGTCGTCCTCGCTGCTTCTTCACACTGCTCCAGGAACTATCTTTTCTGTGGTGTGCACAAAAACTCAAGGATGGCTAGGCTGATTAGAGGCTGCTTGGAGAGTCATGCACCCATCTAAAATTATCAATCATTTGTATTCTATTGTAAGGGGCAGGTATAAGGGACCTGCTCCACACATGACCTCTGATGCTGGCCCACATTCATATCACGCGATCAGTGGTGGCCAGAAGACTCCAGGTGAGTTTACAGCCGTGCCAGCATACTGTGACATGGTACACAAAGAGAATTGAGCCAATTTAGTTTTGCCTGTTGGGATTGTGGTCCAGGAACGATTGAGAGTCTGGGAGAGAGGAACAGGTGGGTGCAGTGACTGTACAACCATTGGGTGGAGTCAGAGAGCAGGTACTTATGTGCATTCGTCGCTGTCCAGGATGTGGGAAAGGAAACAGGATTGCTTCACCCAACGCTTATTAATGAGCATCTACTATGTGTCAGTCACTCCTCTGGGTGGGAGGGGCCTTAGTGAGCACAGCGGAACAGAAATCTTATCCTCACAGAGCTCCTACTCCAGTGGGGTGACACCAGTAATCAGGGGAAACTGGAAATAGAAATCGGGAGCTAGGGAGAGTTAGAATCAACACAGGGAGCCCTGGAGTTGCTGGTGCAAGGCTCTGCGCTCCATCTCAACCACAAACCCAATACAAGAAAAACGCTGGAGGAGAATGGAATCAGTGTGCCCAAAGCTCAGACGTCTGGTTGGTAACAGACAAAGAGAATTTATTATGCTATTTCTTTTTTTTTATAGTAAGTTTAAACTTTTTTCATAATAAAAAATTTAAAGAGGGATCAGGAAGTCATGGAGGAAGGATATGGTCACAGGAGTATTTTGAACAAAGAAGGGAAATTGACTGGACAGGGCGTTTTGCTCACCTTGGAGCTGTGGGGGTAAGGACCAGCTACCTTCCTGGAGGTCTGTGACGGCCCTGGGGATAGGTCTGTTACAGTTTCTGTTTTTAGACAGAGCTACAAATCCCTATTTTTGTTGTTGTTGTTCCTCTGTGTATTAGCACAACAAATTGCCTTTCAGCTATCATTAGGACTCCTTATCCTTCATGTAGGAATGATTTATGACAACAGCCGCTCTTTCAGCTGGAACTCTCAGGATCAGGCAAGGTGTGCAACATGAACACCTTAGGGGCTTTTTCTCTCTGCTCAGGAGATCACCTCACAAAGTCTGGGAGTGGTGCAGTCTCCCTGTGATTTCATAAAGCCCTTAGGTGGCCTAAGACTTTCATTTTATTTGGAAAGCCTAGGACAAAAAGTACATTTGGATCAAGAGCAAATGAAGGTGTACGTATGTATGTATGTATGTATGTATGTATGTATGTTTGTATGTATGTATGATTTATTTTAAAGTCCCATGTTATTAGAAATTAGAAATTCCAATAGCAGGAGTTGGAGAGGTAGCTCAGTGGTTAAGAGTGTTTACTGATCTTATAGGAGCAGTCTCTTGGTACCCACACTGGGTGGCTCACACCACTTATGACTCCCTCTTCTGGTCCTATCGGTACCTACATTCATGTTCACATACAGACACACAAATACACATAATCAAAAAATTGTTGAAAGAAAGCGAAGACACTATGCTCCTCATGAATGGAAAGATGAACTCTTCCTAGAAGTTACCTAATCAAAGATGGCAGCCACTAATGTAAGTGCTGTCAGTTATTATCCCCAGTGAGTTCCGTGGATCAACTAGGCCTCTTCCATTAAGGTCCTGTATAACTTGCCATTTTTCATGTCAATAAGGTTGAAGAAATATTATCTAAAAATAAAATTGAATCTCTCCCTGAGGCCAACTTTATTCCCATCTCAACCTTAAAACCTCCACTCTTTCATCAGGCTTTGCCCACAAATAACTCCAGGGAAGCCAGGAGTCACACTTACAGATGTGCTGTAGGTGCCCACGTGACCTCGTCAGAGTAGAATGTCATAGAACCAGTTTGTCAGAGAGTAACTCAAGCTCTTACGAATGAGCAAGTATGAACTGGAGGTCTTCTAATAACATTATTCTGCCTGTAGATTCCTTTTGTAACACTTGAGCCAAATGCTACATTTACTTTTTCCAAGTAAATGTTTTTCTGAGGAAGGGAAATTTGGAGAAGATATGTTGGTTTCTTATACCTTGTAGGAAGAAGTGTTGAAACATCGAGACTAATTAGCATACACGCGATGTTCGCACACAGTGCTCTAAGTCTTTGTGTTTATAGCTCGTTATCATCCAACATCTATAAATTACCCCCCACCCCTACCCCGTTAACTTGGCCAATTTCATCAGTCCTGTTTTACAGAAAACCCTGGAGGAGGCAGAGAAGGTGGTTTTGGATGCTATAATGCAGATCAGATTGTAGTTGTAACATTTGGAACCGGCACACACTGGTCAGGACTGATGCCTTCAGAACAGCAAAGTGTTTTGAGTTGAGACTCACCACAAAGCTTCAGGACCGAGCCTTTTTGTATAGCTATGGAAAACTGCAGGATGGCCCCTGAAGTTAGGGTTCCCGTTTGGTCCCAGTCTTCCCTCTTTCAGGTGTGGGGGACCATCATCTAGAAAGGCTCTTAGATCTTATCCTGTAGGAAACACAGCTTTGGCTTAAATGACCTAAGCATAGAGACAATTCTGGCTTTGCAGCTATCTTTCTTTCCACACAAGACTCATAAATCAGATCCATCTCCATGGCCAACATGATCCCCGTGGCCACCATGAAGAGAGAAACAATGAAAACTTTCCCACCTCTTGATAGCGGCCAAAGCCCCTCCTGAGAAGCAAGCTGCTTCACAAAGACTTATTGGCTGACAATATTCTAAAAAAAAAAACCAAAATCTGATACTTTATTAGTATGCTTAAAGATAAGTTAATATGTTCCCATCAAAGCCAAAGCTTTCTCTGGGGCTAGTCTTTCAGGAGGATGGTAGCAATTGTTTTCTTTCTATTTAACATCTTACTTCTTCAGGTAGGTGCTGAGGCACAGAGAACAAACATAGTTAACATAATATATGTCCTTGCATGGTGCCCCTCAGTGTGCTGACTAGGTTTTGTCAATTTTACACAAGCTAGAGCAGTACTTCTCAACCTTCCTAATGCTGTTACCCTTTAATACTTCATTATTTATTACCTCATTATTTATTACCTCATGTTGTGGTGACCATCAACCATAAAGTCGGTTTTGTTGTTACTTCATAATTGTAATTTGCTACTATTCTGAATAGTAATACGAATGTTTCCAATGGTCTTAGGAGACCCCTGTGAAAATGTTTTACCCCTAGGATGTTCCGACCTGCAGGTTGAGAACCACTGAGCTAGAGTCATCTGAGAAGAAAGAACCTAGATAGAGAAAATACTTCAGATTGATTGATGCGGGACGGCCCAGCCCACTGTGGGTGGTGCTATGCCTAGGCAAGTGGTCCTTGGTAGTAAAAGAAAGCAAGCTGAGCAAGTCATAGAGAGCAAGGCAGCATCCTCAGAGGCTCCTGCTTCAGGTTCTGCCTCCGATTTCCCGCCCTGACTTCCTTAATGATAAATTTTGAGGAGGAAGTATCAGATAAAATAAACCCTTTCCTCTCTAAGTTGCTTTCGGTCATGGTGTTTTAGCACAGCAATAGAAACTTTAAGACACAGGTACCCCTGCTGTCCCCTGAGTCTTTCACACACTGAGCTGGCAGAATACAGAAGAGAACTCAAAGCCTATAAGGCCAGATGTCACTTTTATCTGTTTTCCCTTAGTAAGACCCAGCCACAGAGGAGGAAGCAAAGCTGGGAAATATGAGCCCTGGCTGGTCAGCCAACTCATAGCAAGAATGTCACATTGCAAAAGAGAAGATGAAAATGTTGATGAACTGGGTATCTCTCATCTCTGCCACTTCCTGTAGCAACGAAAGTAATGAACGCAGACTATTTCCCATGGTGCTCTTAAACTTGGCACCACTTTAGAAAGCACCCAACTTGCACAATCCCCTTTCTTGTCAAATTACCTGTGGCAGTTGTAGAGCAAGGACCCATGTCACACGGCTATTGTGTGCGGGTCATGCCTGACCTGTGTGGAGGGCTGGATGGGATTCTGTTTGCAAAAAATCCCGATGAACTTCAAGGAGAGGCAATGGAGGAGCTGAATGGGAACCTTCCAGACAGAGACCTGAATGGGGACAGAGCAGCTGTGGGAAAGGCTGGGAAACCCTGAAGGTCTACAGATTCTGTCAGCAGGGGGAGGCTGGCTCTCTGGGATCAGAATGGAGAGATACAATTGAAGACAGTGAAGTTGGCATTATTGGATCTTGCTACTATTTCAAACCAAACCTCTACATTATATTCAGTGTATACACATGATTTCCTAGGTCACCATCTTCTTTTATATAACTGTTTACCCAGGAAACTCCTCAGGACATAAAATTTCATTGGAGATAACACCATTGTTCATTGCAGAAACTTCCCCCCAAAACTATCCTTTAAGAAATAGTATCAGACAACAGTTTACATCTTAAGGGTCTTGGAAACTCTTCTCTTAAAACCAAGCTTTGTTTTGTTCACCAATCCTAAAACTATGATGTTTTTATCCTTGATCAGTTTTGAGCATGCTTCCACATTGAAAGACTATCATCCACATCTCCTTGTCTCCATAACCATTTTTTTTCCTCATCCCTGACATCTTTGATGCCACCAAGCCCCTGTTTACTGTCATAAAAAACTGATCTCTCACCTGTTAGCAGGATGCTTGTGGGATATTTTGTGCAGCCAGTGTCCCACCAAATCTCTTCGCTCAGAGGATGTGTGCCAATGTCTAAAGGGAAGGGAAACTAATATTGCTATAAATAATGTAATAAAAATGTTACTCTAGTGACAAAGTGGGCTCCACTGGCTACTGAGAGGTGACCAGATAAGTCCACTGGTCTCATTCTTTGGCTAAATGAAGTGATTGTTAACAGAGGTGGGGGGCCGGTTCAACCTTCAGTGATTCCGAGAAAAACTAGAACTCAGCAGAACACAACCAAGTGACTAATGTAGCCAGAGACTAGCAGGGACCCAGAGGGTCTCACAGGGACAACCTTGAGGGTACAAAGCAGCAGAGGTTGGTGGTCAACAGTGGCCATCCGGGGGCCCTCCATACATGAGCAGCATTGTGCAGGCAGCAGTGATGACTTTAGGAGTGAACTCTTAGCTTGCTCATCTCTGTGACCTTCAAGCACGCTCATACATGCATTTGCTGAGAGGACCAGCATCAGAGATTCCATGACCTTAAGAATCAAGTGGCTCTGTTGTCATTCCAGACCACTGAGCAGCTAGAGAGAGGTAGTTACGACGTAGGTTCAGGTTGAGTAGAAAGCCTGTGCAGTTGGGAAAGAGGCTGCGGTCTTCCCCACATACCCAGACTCTCAGGCCTCCAGGATCCTCCCGCGGTAGGTAGGTCAGTAGGTCAAAGTAGACTGATATCTAATCTGGGATGGGGGAGGGAAGGAAAGGGAAACAGGAGGATTTGGAGTATTGGCAGAGTGAAAACCTGCACAGACCACTTCAGATCACCTGTGCTTCCCCAAGAGATCCCGGACGCTGTTCCGTCACACTGAGTCATGTTCTGTGAGTGAGGCAGCTTACTTTGTTTTTCTTTTTAAAATTTTTTTATTCTTTAATCTTTTTTTACAGTCCAGTTGTTATTCCCCTTCCAGTCTGCCCTCTGACTGTTCCTCATCCCATACTTCCTCCCCTGTCTCCAAGAGGATGTCCCCACTCCCCCACCCTCACCCCGCCAGACCTCCCCACTCCCTGGGGCCTCAAGTCCCTCAAGGATTAGGTATATCTTCTGTCACTGGAGACAGACCTGGCGGTCTTCTGCTGTATATGTGTCGGGGCCTCATATCAGCTGGTGTTTGCTGTCCGGTTGGTGGCTCAGTGTCTGAACAGTTTCTAGGGACAGGGGAAATCTGCATTGTAGGGGTGAGGGGCTCTGAGAGGTATGGAGGGGTTGAGGGAAGGAGAGGGAGTTCTGCAGAGTTTGGCACATTTCAGAAGGAATCAGGTCTGACAGAATGTCACACGGGGCTCTGTAGACAGAGGAAGTGGCATGACATTCAGCAGTGTATGTGCAGGCGGCTCGCAAGCGAGGACCGGTATAGACAACCCTGTCTACAAATTCCTTCCCTACTCCACAAACCTGGCACGTTTGGATTAACGTTGGCTCAGTGCTCTGGAGAACCTAATCTGTGTGATGAGAACATTTGGCCGGCGTTGACCTACATACCTAAAAAAAAAAACCAACTAAGTATTTCATAGTAAAAAGTATCTAGGGCAAGAAATATTAAGAACAAAACAGAAAAACATCAGTGGTCTGAGCTCTCTCTATAAGGTTACCGGCCCCCTCTGCATGGGGACAGGGAGGGGAACTTCTTTATGCTCAGTTGCAGCTGCTGAGAACCTTGCCCTGCAAGCAGACAGGTCAGACTTTAGGTCTGGAGAGCGACATCCCGCCCCGGCCCCCCTCCCCCTCCCCCCAGGGATGCGCAGTTGAGTGGCTAAAGGTTCTGAGACCCCGTGAGAACTGGAAATTCTTGGTTCTCGCCGTCAAATGGAGAAAAGGAAAAACAAGAAGGCCAGAGCCAGATCAAGAGACGGACTCATTCCCGCGGCTGCATGAGTGTGGGCGGAACCGTGGAGGGACTGAGCTGGAGAGCCAGCGATGGGGTTCTGTGGAGGGCTACCCCGCCCCCATCGTCATGACTCCCCGCTCCCATCTGAAGGTGACTGTCAGCACCTTCATCAGCCTTACCACAATCAATACACATTTGTTTAACAAACAGCTATAGTAGAAAATATTTATGTGAAGGCAGTTATCGGCAGGCACAGTAGTGCATGCCTGTTAATTCCAGCACTCAGGAGGCAGAGGCAGGAAGAAGAGCATTAATGTTCAAAGCTATCTTTGTCTACCTAGAGTTCCAGGCTAGCCTATGCTAAAAACAGAGTTCCTGAACACCTAGGCTAGGATGAGACTTTGTCCAAAAACAAAACAAAACAAAACAAAACACAAATAAAGGAAGAGTACTTATTGAACTGACCGTTAGGGAATATGAAGAGGTAGATAAAAAGGCAAATTATAATCACTTTTGATAAACTAATAAACTCACCCATGGTTAAAAATATAAATACACAGAGAAGCATAACACATAATTTATTCACTTACGAACTGATGGACACATTAAATTTGCCCCCTTTTTCCTTTTCTGTTGTCACAGGTTTTGCTGCTGCCAATACCCCTGAGGAACATGTTGCTGAACCTTCACTCATACCTACAGGCTAAATTGGAGCGCTGGCTGCCTGAGCTGACAGGTGCACATATAAAAATCTTCGTAGGTTATACCTGTCCTCTGCAGAACAGCTACTAGGGGCCACAGAACAATTGTAGTCACAATCTTCATCTTTACGGTATGCTTGCAAGGGTGTATGGATTACCGGTGATCACAGATGGGGTCGGAGAAGAATCTGCCCCGCTGAAGAACTGAAGAGCGGAACAGAGCCAGCAGAAAGTTACAAGAGAAGATGGAAGATGCGAAGAATGGAAAGGCCTGGGCCGTATCCTGGCCTCAGCCTGACTGCATCAGGTGAGGCCGAGAGACTCTGGGAAGCACCATTTCTTGCCCACCGTGGAGCTAGATTGGGATACAGCAGCTACCTGGAAGGCAACCTTTCAGGTACTCTTGTGGGTTTGCATGTGTGCACCGTGGAGGCCTTTCTTCCCAAGAATTGGTGCTCGGAATGCAGAAACTCATTCGCTTTGCTTCAATCGTGAGAGGTGGCCATGAGACCTGGTTCTGGCCTGTTCTTCCCAACGTACTTGTGAGGGATGAAGTTGGGAGATTAGCATGTGCGTTGCCCTGCCTCTGCGTGGGGTACTCCTCATCCTTTCCTGTTGCATTGGTGATGGTGGTAACCAGTTGGAGCCAGTTAGTTCTGGTCATTGATTATGCTGCCAGAACAGGCTTCAGAAGCCCACGATAGCCAGTCTAGTAAGACACAGGGAAAAGCCTAAGGAAGAGAAGCCACCAGAACATCAGAGGACGTGGAACTGTCTTCTGCTTGAAGTGGCTTCAGGAGAGAGACCGCCATCAACCATCTTAGGCCAGATGCTGCACAGGAGAGGAGTTCAAACATCAGGAAACCAAACAGGAAACTTGGCTTGGATCATCAGTCAGCAGGCTGTATGGAGAGGGACCACATGGCTTAGTTAGACGAGGTGACTCTGAATTGTGCAGAAGTCATATGAGCGAAATCTAAGATTCAGATGTAATTCCAAGGTCGTACAAAGTTAACACGAATGGGTTTTGTTGCTCAACAAAGGACAGCTTAAGACCCTGAACACAACCCTCGGCTCCAGGCTCTGTGAGAGAAGGCCCTATTGACTCACTAGTCAGTTAGGCCAGGTGGTCTATTTCTGAGAAGCTGTAAAAACCTTCAGCTTACGTGTCCCTGTGGCTCGTTTATCCAGTTATTTCTGCGACACCTGCTACCATGGGGGCTGGGAGACAGTGCAGGTATAGGTCTTGGCAGGCACAGAATAAACTGAGCTGCAGAAAGGTAAGTAAGCCCCGATCAGTAAGAACACTGTCTGGCATCAGAGAGGCTGCCTGTGCTCTGAGGGGCTTTGTGCTGGTGTCAAGAGACAAAGCCTGGAGTCACAAGTTTCTACTTGAATTGTTTCCTCTCACATACACAGGACCTCAGGAGAGGGTGCAAACAGGCCATCGTGTGCCTCGAATGCTAGAGAATGGCACGCTGAAGAAAGTCTGAGCCTCGTTTGTCTCAGGATAGTCTGTAAACGATGGCTCTCAACCCAGGGGTCAAACAACACCTTCACTGAGGTCACCAAAGACCATCAGAAAACACAAATATTTACATTACAATGTATCAAAGTAGCAAAATTCTAGTTGTGAAGTAGCAATATGTTTGGGGATCACCACAGCATGAGTAGCTATATTAAAGGGTCCCAGCGTTGGGGAGGTTGAGAGCCACTGGTCTAGAAGCAGCAACACCCCCTTGCTCGTCACAGCCACCTCCAGCCTTCAGAATTGACTTTCACAAGCCATCACAAGCTTGTGATGCCAGTACAGGCGTCCAAGTGGTTTGGAAGCCATCCCACTTGTATTCCGAGAGGACGTTAACACAGCGCTGCAGTCTTAAGTGGAGCGAAAGATGGAGTGTGGTCCAGAGGCTCTGGGCTCAGAGCAGTGGTACTGTTTCGAAAGCTCTTCTAGAAGCTGCACACTTGGGCTTTCCGTCCTTCTGCCTTTCCTGTGTGTGACGCACAGGTCCATTCCTGTTTTGAGGGGCAGCAGGAAAATAGTCCCTGACTGCTTCCTACATCCAGCCTCTCCCCTGTCCAGGCCAACTTGAGTAGAAATAAAATAAACAATTATAAAGTGTCTACTACAATGCTATGCAAAGTGCTTTACACATATGCACTTACTTAATTCTTATGTAATTTTATAAAGATAGATAACTTCACTTTTTAAATGTTCATTCGTTCTTTTGTATGGGTTTTGATTTTATTTACCTCTCTTGCCCAACTCTTCTCTGGGCCAACCTCTTCTCCATCCACCCAACTTTGTGGGTGTTTTGTTTTGTTGTTTTGTTTTTGCTTCTTTAATCCCAGCACTTGGGAGGCAGAGGCAGGAGGATTTCTGAGTTCGAGGCCAGCCTGGTCTACAGAGTGAGTTCCAGGACAGCCAGGGCTACACAGAGAAACCCTGTCTCGAAAAACCAAAAAAAAAAAACAAAAAACCTATGACGACCAATTTGTGCTGCCCAAATATGCTTGGACACGTGGCCTTCTATTGGAGAGCGGTCTGCTTACCAGGGCCTACGCTGACAGACTAGGAGGCAGGGGGCAGCGCCCTGGTACCTTGATAACAGCTTTGACTACACTCTCATTCTTCATCTTCAGAGTTCTTCCCATTGAGAGAAACTGCAGGTAGTGAGGGTCTTCGGTTCTGCTGTTTCCTAGTCGTGTTTCTTAGCTATTTTGTATTCTGGGTATAGCCCCAGTAGAAAAGAAACAAGCCCAGTGGTGTAAGGTAGTAGTGGTTATCAACACACATATAGTCTGTATTTCAGCTCGGCTTCTACTCAAGTCTGATTGTTTGATGGTCGCCTGGGAAGAACTGATACAATTGGGCAGTGGGGGAGGGAGAGGCATTGGAACCGGTTGAAAAGTCAAATTGTGCGGGGTTTTGAAGGACATTCTTTGATATTTTGCTGTATCTTTTTTGACTTCTATAATGAAAAGCAATGTCCTTGCAGGCAGCACGTACCTACCTCGGGGAGTGACAGAGCTGATTTTCTTTCACTGAAATCTGCAGGTTGCTTTGCAGTGAAGACCACGCGGCTCGGGCTTCCCCGCCCAACAGGGGAGCCGGGTTTGATTGTAACGAACAGCGACCTCTAGTGGGTATCTTAGAATTTGCATTTGGCAAAGACTACACCGAAATGGGAGCCCTGATCAAATTCCAAAGGAACAAAGGAGGCACTTTTCCATTGTTTTCCCCGGTAGAGAAGTCCCGATCCAGGTTTGAAGAGTCCGCCTCGTTTGCATCACTCACTCCTGGAGGTGATACTCACACAGTGCCTCCCCACCCCGCCTTTCAAACCTATCACTGGCTTTGATTTTTAAAGGCTCTCCTGCTTGGCTCAAACATTTAACCCTGAGAATTCTCATAGATAGTCATCAACTTCTCTTACTGTGATTGTGCATGTGCGTGTGCGTGTGCGTGTGCGTGTGCGTGTGTGTGTGTGTGTGTGTGTGTGTGTGTGTGTGTGTGTGTGCATGGGTCGATATAAATCACCATGACACTGAAAGATCAGGACCAGCCCAGGGAGCTATGGAGAAAGCCAGAGTGCTTATTCACCCTAGTTCATTATGGTTTCTTCCTTGGGCTGCTAGCCCTTTTCCCTTATGAGGGTGTGTGTTGCCTTTGAGTGGTGGCACACACCTTTAATCCCAGCACTAGGGAGGCAGAGGCAGGGGGATTTCTGAGTTTGAGGCCAGCCTGGTCTACAGTGTGAGTTCCAGGACAGCCAGGGCTATACAGAGAAACCGTCTGGAGGGGAGGGGGGAGAAAGAAAGAAAGAGAGAGAGAGAGAGAGAGAGAGAGAGAGAGAGAGAGAGAGAGAGAAAGAAAGAAAGAAAGAAAGAAAGAGAGAGAGAAAATGGTCTCCTTGACCCCAGCTTTTCCCCACAGCAGCGGTTGGCCGGGGTAGGGTCCTTCCTGTTCTCTGGCTCTGGTCTCAGCTTCACCCACACCTAGGCTCCCAGGGTCTGCTCTCCTGGGTGATGTCCCGGCAGACTTAGCTCTGCTGATGGTATTCATTCCCAAGGAAAAATGGGTCCAGAGAGTGACCTCTGACTGGCAGGAACCGGGAGAATTCTACTGGAGAAAGGCTGAAATCACAGCTCCTGACCTGTGACCTCACAGATTGGTGATGGGAATGGGAGTCTGAGGTCTGGGGCGTGAGAGCACAGATAATAGAAGAAATTTAGAGACATTCAAAGCCAGTACAGTCTTGATATGTGCATGCAGTGATAACTGGGCTGGGGTTTGATACAACCTTTTAACTAAGTTTTGAAATGAAGGTGCGGTATGCCTTGCTGTAGCTTTAAGCTGTGTGTGACAATCTCTCTGTCACCTGGGCTTCCCTCTTAATTTGAACAAGGCTTAAGCATTTGCTCAGAGCCATTACTTTCAGGGGCAACCTGCCCATACCAGCACTGCCCACACAAGCTCACAGCATGATGAAAATTTACCTGTCAGAAAGAAAACATGCATCACGTGGATGCTTTGCTCCTTCCTGTTCAGCAGCGACTGTTGTTCTGACAAGGATTCTCTTCTTGGCTCAGCTCCACGCTGGCTCCTCTGAGTATTTCTCTTGACAAGTCCTCAACCTTGACCTACAAAGACTTAGACAAACACCAGCACAGTTTCTAAAGTTCAAAAGTTGCACCCACTGAGTGGCCCCAGGCTTCCCAAACAAGCTGACTTTAGAAAATTCAAAGCTATCAAAAACAAACCTTACTGCTTGTCTCAGTCAGTACCTGAAGACAGGACCCCTGAATCTCCATCTTTGTGGGAAGAAGGAACCAAGTGACAATAAATATTGAGTAGACCAGCATATGGATCTTTGTTCACTCCCTAGCACACACACAAACTCCAGAGCAGGCCTGGCGGCACACACCAGCAATCCCAGCACTGGGGGCAGGAAGGCCAGGAGAATGACATCATGAGAACGGAGACAGGGGGATGCCTAAGTTCTATGAGAAAACCTGTCTCCAAAACCAAGGTGGTGAGCAATTGAAAAGGACCCCCAATGTGTCCAAGTTTGACTCCTACACGTGCATGTATACACATGTGTGTATATACCAGAACACACGCATACATACACAAGCAATGTTAAAATACAATTTTATAGTTGTAAATAATTTTAAAATTTTATAATGGCTTTCATTATAGATTCAGATTATGAAAATCTCTTATCTGCTTTGTCCCTGTTCTCCTTCCCATCGATAGCCATCCATTCTCCCTTTAAAATTCCTAGTCTCCTCTGCAGATTGAGGCTGAAGTCAGCCCAGGCTGTAGTCTTTCACCAATCTGTTGTCTATCAATTGCCAATGTATGTCTTCGCCACCCTAATGGCCACCTTTGTTTGTCTCTGACAGTCCATTCAGTGGATAATGGGCACTGGAGGCACTACTTGTATATGTTTGCCATGAAATTAGTACTGAATATTCAAAGAGACAACAGGGATAAACTCATCAAACCAAAAGATGTTAAGTCACATCAGATTTTCAGGAAGGAGTCTAAAGAGGAAGAAGGTTCTCACAGAAACGATCCGTGCCCATCCTTAGGATGTGGCCGTATAAGGCAAAGGCAGGAGAGGAACTGGGGAGGAGGGCTGAGTAGCAGTCAGAGCAGATGAAGTAGACGGCAGAGTGAAGACCACAGAGAGGTTCTCTGTCGTGGGCTTGGCAGGATGGGGTCCTTGACGAGCTGGGTTCTCAAGAAGGACCAGCCCCTTCTGGAGATAAATGGAGAAGTGGATGCTGGCTGTGTGTGCCCTGAGGCCAAGTCCTCATGGCCTTGTCTCTGGCTCTGCTTCTCCGGAAGTTCTGCCTGGCTTCTGGCCATCTGCCCCACAGATGTACCTGCTCTGTGCTGGTGACTATTTCAGGCCTCTCCTTCCTCAAGTCTCCTCTTGAGGTGCCTCTCCCTGCTTACTACGCTCTCACCACATACTCTTTCCAACCAGGAGAAAGCTCCAGGAGAAAGATACTGTTCAGTCTCTGGTCTGTCTGGAATTCTGTTCAACATAAGGTTTTGCTAGCTAAGTTGGGGCACCTTCATCTGTTCCAGCCCCACTTCATCCTTCCCTTCTAAGTGCCTGATACATGTTTATTTGGGACTTTTGCTCTCCTTCACTGAAATGTAACTCTTTGGGGGAGTCTTGTTATGCTCATCACTAGACTCAAGAATACCCAGCACTGCTGGGCACACTGCAGATGTTCAGTGAATGACCTTTGGCTGTCTCTCTCGCTCTAATATTAGAGCCCGTTCCTTTTGGAAAAGCTGCCCTTATCATGGCGGCCTCCTTCCTGCCTCTTTCTCTTTGGTTGTAGCTTCTTTATTTTCTATTCTCTTAATTTTTCAGGCACAGTGTACTGGCTGTGTCAGCTTGACACAGGCTGACCTATCACAGAGAAAGGAGCTTCAGTTGGGGAAGTGCCTCCATGAGATCCAGCTATAGGGCATTTTCTCAATTAGTGATCAAGGGGGTAGGGCCCCTTGTGGGTGGTGCCATCCCTGGGCTGGTAGTCTTGGGTTCTATAAGAGAGCAGGCTGAGCAAGCCAGGGGAAGCAAGCCAGTAAGAAACATCCCTCCATGGCCTCGGCATCAGCTACTGCTTCCTGACCTGCTTGAGTTCCAGTCCTGACTTCCTTTGGTGATGAACAGCAGTGTGGAAGTGTAAGCTCAATAAACCCTTTCCTCCCCGACTTGCTTCTTGGTCATGATGTTTGTGCAGGAATAGAAACCCTGACTAAGACACACAGATTCACACTTTTCTCTTGTTTGGATCTTGAATGTTCCACAAAGACCTGTCTATCGAGGGCTTAATCCCCTGCCCATAGCATTAATGGGAAGTAATGGAACAGTGGAGAAAAGTTAGGCCACTGGGATGTGCCCTTAAAGAGCATCTTCTCTTTGCTTCCTGGCTGCCACGAGCTAAGCAGCTTGTTTTGATAGGGTCCTGCCAGAATGTGCTGCTTTGCGACGAACCCCAAATGACCCATGAAACCTCTGAAACAGTGAGCAGAGACAAATCTTTCCCCCCCAAGTCAGTTGTCCTGGTGTTTGGTTATAGGGTTAAGGGGGTCCCATGTCTGCTCTGTCACAGGGCACGGCCACTGGGGAGGTGGACTGCGGGGAAGTCGATGGGGCTTAGCCCATGCTGTCACGGGGCAGGTGTTGGGCAGTAGGGAAGCCCCTGGGACACCGCTCCGGGGATGGAGAAGCACAGTCTGAGGCTCAGGACAGCTGGAGCTGGCTGGGGTCCCCAGGCCTGCAAAGAGGTGGGGTCATCTGGTTCTCAGGCTCTTGGACACCCAGGCACTACTGGGAACTGCAGAAGAGCTGAGAATGGAGTGCGGGCCTTAGGGCTGGATCTTGCCGGGGGCCAAGGGGGGAAAAGGGGAGTTTCCACTGGTCCCATGGAGAGAGTTCTTGGCTTGACATCGGTTGACTTGGATTGGGCTTGGTCGTGACTGGGAGCACAGAGAGGCCTTCTACGAGATATTAGACAACAGCTCTATAGGCAAAGGACTTCCCCATGGCTCCCCACAGCAGATCCCAATGAAAAGAGACAGTCCATGGTTTTAAGGCATTTATTGTCATGGCGGAAAGTGGATGAGTAAAACCATATCCCACTTCTCAGGATGGACCTGAGGTTAAATACCTTTTGCAGAGGGAAATGTCTGGGAAGGAGAGCTTATTGGCTAAGCCCTTCAGGCCTTTAGGTACCTCATTAAAATAGAGATCTGTCTTGAGCCTATGTGACCACAGGTCACATCCTTTACATGTGGAGGGATTTGGGGCATTGCCCTTATATGACTGATGGCCACAAATCTATGGGGTGCTGTGGCTAGGGACAGGGATGTGGTGCCTGGGAACAGGCAAAATGGCTATCGTCCCTTCAAGGTCTCCAGGGTTTCAAGCCTTAGCTCAACCGGGGATCAAGCTGTCTTTCACTGTCCCACATTTGGTTAGTGATGGAAAGATAAAAAACACAGACATTTTTCTCCCAGTGGGGTCTGTGTAATCTCAGATGTTATCTCTCACATAGGTCTTCCAGTCTTAAATGTTCCACTTCCTGTGGCCGTATTCATGTAAATGTCTTACTGTCTCCTAAAACTCAAACCATCTTCTGCTGTCAGGAATACTTTCTTATCAATAATCTGACTTTTCATTCGTTATTCTAACCCAGAAATCCAAGTATTTTTCACTGTTCCCTTTTTAAAAACTTTTCCAAAATCAGCACCAAGTCTTAAGGGTTTTTATAATTATTTTTTTCTGCTTCTCTCTCTCTCTCTCTCTCTCTCTCTCTCTCTGTGTGTGTGTGTGTGTGTGTGTATGGGCATGATGTATGCATATATGTGCAGATATGCTCACCTATATATGCATGTGTGGAAACTAGAGGTCAACTTCCCGTACCTACCTTATTTTTTTTTCCTAAGCTGAGGCTCTTACAGAACCAGGCTCGCCATTTTGGCTATGGTAGCTGGGCAGCAATTGGCCAGGATCTGCCCTTCTGTGCTTCCCAGAACTCATGTCATAGAAGTGCCATCACACCCATCACACCTGGGTGCAGACAACCCAATCGCAGGCTCTCAAGCTTGTACAGCAAATACACATCGAGCCAAGTCCTCATCCCGTTGATTTACTTAAAGATATAAAAGAGGTTTTGCCATTTATTGGGGTGAGGTTCACATGTAAAGTCAAAAGACAACTCAAAGAGGGATGACTCAGTTCTCTCCCTCCCCCTGTCATCTCTGGAGAGTGAGCTCAGGCTACCAGGCTAGCGGGAAGTTCATCCACCTTTTGCTGATCTTTACTTTAAAAAATAAAAAAACAAACAAACAAACAAACAAAAAACCCCAAGAACAACTCAGGGTCATATGCAACACAGGCTGACCTCAATTTCACTATGTAGCTGAAGACAACCTTCTTGATCCCACCTGCTAGGAGTTAGGATTCCATGTGCATGTGCTACAGTGCCTATTTTACATGGGATGGAGATTAAGCTCAGCTCAGGGCTTTGGGTGTCCTAGGAGAACTCTCTACCAACTGGGCTACATCCCCAACCCTCTTCAAAATTGTTAATTAAGGAAATATTTGTTTATTGCCTAATATATGCAAAACACTGTGCTAAGCACTCTGTGGGGGGCCTGGTATAAAGAATTATATTCTTCCCATGAAGAGTTTTGTAATTTTGGCTGATGAGTAAAATATTCAGGAAGTATAATTTAAGGTCAAAAACAATGAGTCACATGTTATAGTTTATGAGAATCTAGATGAAGGGGGAAAAAATCCTTTCTAATTAGATTAGGGAAGACTTCAGAAAGATGGGACATCTTGAAAATCAGGTAGAATTTGGACATACAGATCCCAGGGGAGGGAATAACACAGACAGAATACCAGAGGCAAGACAACTGTGAGTCTGGATGGGAAGACTCGGTTGGGGGCTCTTAAGTTCATTTGAAAGGCACTGGGAGGAGGCTGCAGAATACTGAGTAGATAAATAATGCATCTGAGCTGTAGTTCAGGAATGCTAATCTAGTTGCAGCTTCTAAAACGCATTATAGATGAGAAATGCAAAGCAGGGGTAATTATCCAGGACAGAGGACAGAGCACCACAGGGACAGTGGGTGTAGAAATGCAGTCTTGGGAAGATGGAAGAGAGGTTAAGGCGGGGCAAGCAGAACTTCACATGCCAATGAATGTGGAGGACCAAAAGAAAGAAATTGTAACAAAGGAATGCTGAGATGCTGGACCCCTACAGAAACAGGGCTGAGCCCAGGATCCTGAAACTCAGGACCACAGTTGGATAGTGCAGTAGCTGTCTGGGGACCATTTTCCTCTCCATCATGATGAGCAATAAGACTCAAAAGTCACTGGCCATTGCCAGGGTGTGGCTGCAAAGATCACCACAGATCTGTCTGAAGCACACTGATATGGTGGAAGGAGGAGGGTATGGACGAGGTTCATCAGGAAGTGAGGAGGAAAACAATGTCAGAGCGGACAACCAGGCTGGTTCAAGAAGGAGTCCCTGGCACTGCCAGATGTGCTAAGACCTGGGAATGGTGGAAGAGGATGCTGGGTTCATATGACCTCATCTCCTCCCTTCGTCATATTCTTAATTGTATTTTCTGGTAGAAGTCCTGTTTCATAGCCCTGGGAATCTTTTCTCTTTTCTTCTCCCAGCTCCTACAGTTCGCCAACCAAACAAGTTCATTGTTTTGCTATTTTCAGGATTGTTAAGGACCAGCCTCTGCTTGGAGAGAGGTTCTGAGGGAGGAGTGTCTGGGAGCAGTGAAACAAATGACTCGAGTCAAATCGTGGGTTCAATCTGACAACCTATGTTCTGCTCGAGATAGCTTTCCGGACAGCTTTCTTTATGTTTTGCTCTCTCTGGAGATCTTCAGACAGCTCCCTCTATGTTCTGCTTGGCAATTCTCCAAGCAGTTCTCTCTTTTTATTCTAAAAAATTCTCTGAATAGCTCCATCTCTTGAAGATCACAAGCCCAGCTTTTTATTTACATATCAATTCAGTCATTGCCCTGGGTTCCCATTTGATTTTTCCCGTGAATCAGCATCCTACAACCCTAGCCCCTTGATTTTTAGGAGACAGCAAATGCACATTTTTTTCTTAATATTACAAAAGAATTCAGAGATCTGACTGTCATTGTTAAGCACAGACAATAAGCTAGCTAGGTGGGACCTCGACTTGAAATTTCTATCCTTCCCTGGGCCTGGATCTAGAGTCTCTCTGTCCCAGGCTGACCTCGAACTCAAGAATCTGTCTGCCTTCGTAAGCATAAACAAAAAATTTATCTGGGTAGGGTCTCCTGCAATTACCACTCCCTAAATCTCTTTATCTCCTTTCTTAGTAACTTTCTGACAAGTTGACTCACAGCACAGTTGTTTTGTTCCTTTAGATTCGTGAAACTCCTCATTTAATTCATATTGCATCCTTATATTTTTCATAGTTGAGAAATTATATATTTTCGAATTCATGGTTTTTGAGTTCTTTTCCACAGCTTGAAGGGCTATCCTGAACGTCCTAATGTTTACCATTTTGCTGAGACATAGCCACACATGGCACTCCTGGACTTCTGCTGTTCATGGAGTCATTAACATAAACAGGGAGGACATTCTTTGAAGGAGGAACATGAAAATATGTACATTATTATACAAACAAGCCTTATGCCCACAGCAGCCATTGACACTCATGGAGGCTCATGCCCTGTTGGCCCTGTCCTAGGAGTAGCAACCATGTCATTCCACCCTCACCAAGGGCACAAGATTCTGTCTTTTTTGTTTACACATATACAGAGAGGGAGAGGGAGAGGGACAGGGACAGGGACAGGGAGAGGGACAGGGACAGGGAGAGGGAGAAGTGGGGAAGAAGGAGGGAGAGAGAGAGAGGAATTATTATTTTTTTTGACAATCCATGACATTTTTATTGAGCCTTTTAATTTATGAGGTAAAAGGAAAAGCTGTAGGAAAATATCTGAGACTTAAAGGGAGTTACAGGGAAATACGTTTCTCAAAAGTTGAGATCAAGTAAACAAGCTTTAACTCTTTAAATTTTCCAGTTGACTCTTGCCTTACAATAGTAACAAACTCTAATTGGCCACGTTAGGTTTATGTTTGCTGATGTCCAATCTGAAGCACTGGTTTCAGTCAATATCTACTAGTTCCACGTCAAAACTGAGCTTGGTGTTGGTGGAATTTGGGCATCGGGCTGTCCTTTCTTTCCATGGGCCCATTCTGGTTCAATCTTCAATTGAGCCTTTTCTCCTTTACTCATAGTCAAGAGCACGGAGAGGAATTATTTTAATGAACTGGTGGTTGTGGTTATTTTAATGATAGGAACCTGAAAGTGAAAATCTGTTGGGCAGATAGCAAGCTGGAAACTTAGGTGGGGTTGGTAGAGTTCCATATTAAAGCACAACTGTTTTGAGAAACCTCAGTTTCCATTCTGACTGGATGAAGTTTGCCTAAAATTATTGTTGTAAGCCTTCACCTTCAATGGCCCTTCTCCCTTCCCATGTTTAACAGGCCTACACATAAGCCTTCAAAGAAACACTTAGATTAGTATTGCGTGAATAGCAGTACTATAATCTACCCAGGTTGACATAGCTGACTATCGTGATGCAATTTCTAGTGGAGCCATACAGAGTCCAAGTCAGTGCACAGGACTCGCCACGACAAAGTTCTCAGAATAAGAGCGAGGACTGCAGAGAGATGCTGAGGTTTGGTCTGGGGCTATGTATTGCAAGGCTAAATTCAATATCACAAGGTCTAGTTGCCGCAGGCGAGTGATTTCTCACAAACATCAGTGTTTATTGTGCTAACCCTGCTCCTTCATTTAAACTATTAGTTGAATAAAGACACCAATAGCCTGTTGCTGGGCAGAAGAAAGGTAGACTTTGGTGCCAGGGGTTGGGGTCTGAGGTAGGACCACAGAGAGAGGGGAGAGGGAGAAAAAAGGAAGAAGAGCCTTGGGGTATGTGGATCGTGAGAGCGCGGCGGTGAGGGTCAACCCATTGGAGTAGGAGCGGCCCGGGTGGAACATTGCAAGTTACACCTCAGGGTTATTGACTGGAAAGTAGGCAAAATAGATTAGGAGGTTGATATCTGCCCAGATCTAATGCTTTAAGGCTTATAATAAATATAAAAGGTTTGTGTCTTTTATTTGGGAACGAAATTATCTAAGGTAGGGTAAAAACCCCCAAATAATATTTACTGCATCAGGGAGACCCTGACAGAGGCCGCGAGTTTCTTGGTGTGCAGAGGGTGAGGTCGATGGATGTTGCTAGGTGAGGTTAGAGGGGAAGTTCATGAATCAGCAGAGTCTTGAACTGTTTGGAAATCTACAGGATAAAAGAAAGAGAAAAGATCATCACTGGTAGAATGCCCTGAAAATGTTTGCATATAAAGATTTGGGGTGGTAGAGTGGAAAGAGGGTTTGAAAATCCTAAGTCACTGTTGTATGTGGCTGAACTGAGGTGAATTTAAGAGGTTCAAAATTAGAAAGAATGTTTGCTGTTGCTCAAACAACAGACGAGAATTAATGATACAATCTGGAAATGTGAGAATAAAGTCAATAGCAACCTAAATAAGGCTAAGTAGATACTTCCAGTGACAGTTCTTGACAGATTTTCTTTTTTCAGATGACAAAAGACTAATTTTTGTCTGGAAGATGGTTGATTAAAAAAATGTGGAGATAAAATAGGGAATACACACATACACACACAGTCGGAAAACAAAACAGCTAACAGCAGATATGCAGATATTGCTGAAAAACAGTTGGAATTAGCATTGCTGAGACATTCCCAAACCCGATGAGTCTCACCATTAGCCTTCTGTGCATCCAGGCAAGGAGGCATCATTACACAAATTACCAGCCTGGAGAAGGGCTTTTCACCGGGGTGAACTTGCGAGAACAGTTAAACCAAAAGCAATTTCGCCTGTCTGCAATTTACTCTATTCCCTCCGCTGCCGTTGAAGATATTTATGCTTGAGCAGAATTCTCACTCCCAATCTGATTTCTCCTTTTTCTCAATCCAGCCATGAAGTCATCAAGTTCTCTGTTTGGGACAATATGATTTGCTGCCATGGAAACAATTAAGATATCATAAATTTGTCTTGCCCCATGAGATCAAAGAGGAAAAGCAATAATACTAACATTTTCGCAGTTCAGTAATGCCATTCACCCAGCATCGCTGCCTAGTAAGTAGCATCGATCTGCAGTCGGAGTAGAATAAAGGATCTGCAGTCGGAGTAGAATAAAGGGGCACGCTCCCGCCCTGCTCCAGTTCCCGCTGAGTTATAGACAGGGCCACGGATGTCCAGAGAGTTCTAGTTCCCACCCAGAGCGGCGGCTCAGGAGTCAACTCTGGGTCTCCATCACTCTCTTGCTGAATGAGGAGGAAGAGTTGGCCAGGCTCAGCGCCCGCACTTCACCACCTGTTCTTCATTACAAGAGTATTTGGTGGAACCCGGTTTGATAAAAACAGACAAACAAAAAGCCCTTGGCGACTGACACAGGGTGAAAATATTTATAGAGGGGCAGAAAAGAGGTCTGGTTGGAGAGCATTAATGGCGCAGACTTTCCTGCCCAGCTCTCTCCTCCAGTGTCCCTGCAAGTTCATTCTCTGGACTCCCAGCCATGCGCCAATCGCTCTAGAAGCTAATGGCCCGTACTTAATGAGCCTCTCATTCGTACAGAACCTTGCCCCTAGGATCTAGGAGAGACCTTTAGTGATATGTTCATTTGAATAGAATAAAAAAAATTATTTCTTGTACTCTAGTTTTCTCTTGTGTTAAAGGATTCTGGAGCTTTGAGGGGATCCTGTTGTGGGGAGGTGAGTTAGGAATTTGGGTTAGATAGTGTATTAAACTTAAATTATTATCAGTTGTTTCTCAGCGTTAGTGGCTCGTAGGAATATTCTTAATGCCTGCTACCTGCTGACTCTGCATGTGGTGAGAAATTTGAGTGTGTCTTGGATACTAGTCACTGGAAAAGGACACTGCTAGCCTTCTTTGTGAGCGGTATGTACAAAGTATAATAATGCATCTTTTGCTTTGGAGCAGATGGATGCCTTAGCTCACTTGGACTACTGGCGACCTACAACTGATTCTGATGACAAAGTTCCTAAATCCCCACTGAGTTTGTTTCCTGTGTTAGTATCCTCGGCCCTGGATTTAAGTATGAGGTACAGTTCCAGGGTCTTCTCCATGCCCATGGCCACTGCCCAAGAAGTCAGACTGCATCTATAGGTGTCTAGTTTACATCTGAAGTCAATATAATGTCCATTGATTCAATGGCTCCCCTCTGAATGACACTGCTGTAACCCAGGTCATCTTCATTATTAGCTGGAGTTCTTGTTTCTTGTTCCCTTGCTCTAACAAGAGGATCGTGACACGATGTCTTGATGATTCCATTTTCAGTTCAAAGACTGACAGCTGTGTCTGAGTTTCCACCTTTGCCTCAGGTTACTGAAGCAAAGCCCATGAGGCTCTTAGCGGAGGGACTTGGTGTATCATGACTGTGTGCACTTTCTACAGTCTCACATGTGTTTTCTCTTAAGGACTCAGTTTCTTTTTTAGTCAAGTTTCCAGGTCCACAAACTGGCTCACACCTAGAAATTTGGCAAGGGATTATGACATTTGACTGTGGTCATAATTTATTTTTGTTAACAACTGTGATGGCAGATTTGGTTGTCAACTGACTGCATCTGGAATTAATTAAAACTTAAATCACTGGGCACACCTGTGAGGGACTTTTGTTTATTAGAAGACCCATTTCTGATGCAGACCTCAGAGGTGGAAAGATACATCTTTAATCTAGATCTTTTGGGGTGGGAAGATCTACTTTACTCTGGACCACAGCTCCTGCTGGTAGTCTATACAAGAGATATGGAAGAAGAAAGCTTGCTCTTTTTACTTACCTGCTTTCACTCTCTCTCTCTGGCAAGTCCATTCCTTCCCTGGCATTACAGCACACTTCTTCAGGATTCTGGCATATACTAAAGACCGGCTGAGACATCCAAGCCTCATGAACCGAACAACTACTAGATTCTTGGACCTTACATTGACAGATGGTCATTGTTGGACTAGCTGGACCACAGGCTGTAAACCATTCTAATACATCTCCTTCATATATAATATAAAAATAATAAACATATATTTGTTCTATAAGCTCTTTTCCTCTAGGGAACCCTTACTAATATACCATCTGAGTAGCATTCTTGTTGGACAGTCATTTTAGCCTAGGGAAACTATTTGTTATTAGTGGAGTGCTTCTCCTTTGAGAGGGCTCATAATAATCCAGGAATTCAAGATCTTTCTCTAGGACTAGATAACTTCCCAGGTGAATTCAGCCACAGGTATCTCTCCGGAATGGCCCTTGTAGGTCTAATCCTAACATTCCCCTAAGCAGCAAGACACAAGCTCTGGAGACAGACAGTAGAGGCTCTACCACATACTATCTAGGGGTCACTTAGCAAGTTACTTAATCTCTTTGGGACTCATTTTTTTTAAGCTGCAAACTGGGTATAGTCCAGTACTCCTTTGGCAGCTGTAATGAGTTCAGTTATATAAAGCATTTATAATAATGCCAGGTACACTTTGGCATCATTGGTTTGTATATGTTTGACCCAGGGAGTTGCACTATTAGGAGGTATAGCCTTGTTAGAATAGGTGTGTCACTGTGGGCATGGGCTTTAATACCCTTGTCCTAGCTGCCTGGAAGTCAGAATTTTCCTAGCAGCCTCCAGATGAAGATGTAGAACTCTCAGCTCCTCCTGCACCATGCCTGCCTGGACACCGTCATGCTCCTACCTTGATGATAATGGACTGAACGCTGAACCTGTAAGCCAGCCCCAATTAAATGCTATCCTTAGAAGAGTTGCCTTGGTCATGGTGTCTGTTCACAGCAGTAAAACCCTAAGACAGAAGCTGGTAGCCAAACATATACAACCCATCATATTACCGAAGACTCTGTCATCCTGGTGCCTTCCTTCAGCCAGCCCCTACTCTGCCTCACCCAGTTCCAGATGCGGGCTGTGGTTTCTGCCCACCTCTGCTCCGGGGGTAGACTGTGATGGCCTGCACTGCCACACTCTCGTGCTGCCTGTCTGTCTTTCCTGCCTGTCTGTTTTTCCTGCCTGGCTTTTTGTTCTTCCAGGGTTCGGCTCTTGACACAATGCAGCTGTTTTCAAAAACATTTTGTTTTTAATTTAAAAACGAGTGAGTGATCATGTATCACAGGAACTGGTTCATTTCGGGCTGGGTTCTGGAGTGATTTTACAACCAGCCATCTCTCTGCCAGCCGTGGCTAAGTCCTGCCAGGAGTGCACAACCGCATCCCCTGGTTTAAGACTACTTGCTAACCAGGCTCAGTAGGTCACACTCCTCAGCTTGTACCCATTGCCTGGGATAGTTGCTGCCCTGGTTTGTTCGGATTCTGGACCCTTGCCTTGTCTGGGCTGTTAGACTCACGTATTTCTGGTTTCCAGGTTCTTAGGTCCGACACCTTACATCCTTCAGTGTCTGCCAAGATCTCCAGGTTCCCAGGCTTTTGTATGTTTGATCCTGGTTCTTCCTCCCAGCCCCATGCTCCCAGAAAAAAGACTCAGACTCAAAATATATTTACAAATGCCTTGGCCATGTAGCTAGTCTCTTCTCTGGCTAGATCATAACTTAGAATAACTCATTTATTTTAACCTACATTCTGCCATGGGGCTGGTTACCTGTGCTCAGGTACTATACATCCGTCTCCTTACATCGTCCTCCCGCGAATCTCTCTTGTGGCTCTACCTCATCTCTCTCTCTCCTCCCCGATGTTCCATCTCCTGTTTCCTGCCTAAGCCATACAGACCATCAGATTTATTACTGATAGGTTCCACAGCCTTACAGACATAAGATATCCTCTCCACAGGCTTGTAGGGAGGTGACATCAGATCCCTTGTTTCTGTTGTGGCTTCCAAGTTCACAGATTTTAACAGCCCAAGAAGTCCCACGATCCTTGTTTATCTGTTGTTCTTAGCCAGTTGACCATGTCCCCATGAGTCAGTCAGAACAAGGGCTTCCTGGAATAGCTGGGCTTAAGTCACTTCTCCATTCAGCTACAGCTGGCCAGTTCCATGCAGCCTCAGGTCTGACCACTTCTGACACTGTCTTTGTACCCAAATTAAATGTAAACAGGCTGGCTATGGTGGTGCACGCCTTCAATCCCAGCATTCAGGAGGCAAAGGCAGATGGATCTCTGTGAGGTTGATGTTAGTCTGGTCTATAAAGGGAGTATTAAGCCAAACAGAGTTGTATAGTGAGACCCTATTTCAAAAATTAATTAAAAATAAATTTAAACAGAGTTTCAGGCTTTTGCACATTTCTGATCATTGTCAAGCAACATGAATCAGAGGGCACTGATTCTTGTTATTGGATTCCTGTTGTGCGCCTGGCTGTAGCCCAACAGGAAGTTGTCATCACCTGACATCTAAAGCAGGCATTTGGCAGTTCTGCAGAGCGTATGAGAACAGGAGCGTGATTCTGTTCACTCTCCATCCTGTGCCCAGTGGGGATGATGCTCTGCAGTGACAGGGCTTTTCTTCAGTGTGTAGAGACATGCGTGGACAATCCCCACCTGACATTCCAGAAACCGTTCCCATCGATGGGCATGTGAATCACTCAGAACCCTCTGAAGCATGGTTGTCAGGTCAGGCTTATAGACGGCAAAGCACCGTTTTCTAGTTGCAGGAAAATATGGAATCTTACCAACATTGGGGATCAACAATGGAAGCAAACCTCTGGGTGTGTCCGGGAAGAAGTCATGGGTGGAAAGACTCACCCTCAGGGTAGGCAGCAGTTCTGTAGGACAGCGCTGTGGACTGAAGAGGGAAGAAACTGCTGAGAGGCAGCAGCCATCACTCCTTCCTGACTGAGAGCCCAGCATGGCAGTTTCTTCCTGCTCCTGTTACCATGCCTTCCTGCTCTAAGGAACATTCCGTGTTAGTCTTTTCTCTTCAACACCATAAAACTTTTGTTTGCAGCAAGGAATTAAAAATCCTTTTTATCTCCCCCACCTTGGAAAACCTTTGTGTAAATGTTTTAGTTCAGCTCCCTGATTCCTAGTAAGGCTTTTATTTACACATTTTTCTTTTCTGCTACATTTTCAAAACTCAAGTGGCCAACCCCTCTGGCTCTCCTTTCTTTCCTTTGTACCAATTCGTTTAAAAATAGCCAACGGTGAAAGACTGAGAGGTTCCCAACCAGCAGTCACCACCTGCCATAGAATATAAAACAGCTACACTCTTTGCCTGATGTGGTTGCTCTTGCCACACACTGTCTTGGTCAAGAGTAAATAAAGTTTTGCCTGGTTGAGATATTTAAGTGTTCCTTTGTGTGATACTGAAGTTATCCCTAATACTTCCGTGATGGACAGTATCCTTTGGAACTGTAAGCCAAAAGACACCCACCCTTAAGTTGCTTTTTACGAGTATTTGATCACAGCGATGAGAAGAGACACTTCTGCCAGGCTTTTTAATCTCGAGAATGATAGGTTGAAGAGTTAAAGACTCTGGGTTTGAGCCAAACATCTGCACATTTCATCCTGAATAACCAAATACTTAGGATTATTTCAGAGACAGTGACCTCAAGCGAGAGCAGAATCGAGAGTTATGCAAAGTGCTTCCCTAGGGTAGGCTCTGGGGCTCCAGGCTGGGTCTGAATTCAGGAACCTGAAGTGAAGTAGGGTGAAGTGGTTGGTGGGCAATCCCAGAAGGTAGAAAGGAAAGGAGAGAATAAGATCAAACAGACAGCACCCATGGGACCTTAATGCAGATGGGGGAGGCAGCAAAAGTGCGGGGAGCAAAATAGGTCAAAGGATGGAAATACAGGACGGGAGAGAGTTAGCAAAGAAGGAGGCCTGGGTCTGGGGACCCCCTCAAGAGCATAGAGGAAAGTCACCAGGAACTCTGTAGAGTGTGTGTGCCTTTGTCTGCAGCATGGACACTAAAAGCACTGATAAGGGATCCACAGGAAGGCCACATGCCCTAGGTAGGGTAACTGCTGCTGTGATGAAACACCAAGGGCAGACTGCAAGTTGGGGAGAAGCGGGTTTGTTTGACTTACATGTCCACATCATTGTTCATCACCAACTGAACTCAGGACAGGAACTCAAACAGAGGAGAACCTGGAAGCAGGAGCTGACGCAGAGGCTGGGACTGGGTGAAGCTCACTGGCTTGTTCACTGCGGTTTGCTCAGCCGACCTTCTTATAGAAGCCAAGTCCACCAGAATAGGCTGGGCCCTTCTCCATCACTCACCAGTTAAGGAAGTGCTCTACATACTTGCCTATCACCTAGGCTTACAGGACACCTTGATTTTCTCAAGACTCCCTCCTCTCAGATGACTATAGCGTATCTCCAGATGATATGAAACTAGCCAGCATATCATATGACCTTGTATCATGTAAAAGATCCCCAGATCATATAAAAGATTCGAGGCCAATAACTGGGATATATTAGCCAAAGTAAAGTGTTCAGGGCTGGAGAAATGGCTCAGGAGTTGAGAGCACTGACTGTTCTTCCGAATGTCCTGAGTTCAAATCCCAGCAACCACATGGTGGCTCACAACCATCTGTATTGAGATCTGATGCCCTCTTCTGGAGTGTCTGAAGACAGCTACAGTGTACTTACATGTAATTAATTAATTAAAGTGTGCATAGGAGATAGACAAACCTACTATACCAGCCCCCTCAGACCTCCACCAACCCAGCCATACATGCATAAACAGCCAAGAACCAACATGATGAGCACAACCACTCCAGTCCTAGTCTTCCTTTTGGTCATTCCAACATTTTGTCTTTATTTTGTCTTTATTTTTCGTACCCTTATGTTTCTACTCTTTTTTTTTAATCTTTTTTTTTTGGATATTGTCTTTATTTACATTTCAAATGTTTTCCGCTTTCCAGATCTCCCCTTCAGAAACCCCCTATCCCATCCCCCGTCCCCCTGTCTCTATGAGGGTGCTCCCCCCACCTACCCACCCACTCCCATTTTCCCACCCTGACATTCCCTTACACTGGGGCATCGAACACCCTCAGGCCCAAGGGCCTCTCCTCCCAGTGATGTCCAACAAGGCCATCCTCTGCCACGTATGTGGCCAGAGCCATGGGTCCCTCCATGTGTACTTTTTGGTTGATGATCCAGTCCCAGGGAGCTACTGGTGTCTGGCCTGTTGACACTGTCGCTCCCCTCATGGGGCTGCAAACCCCCTCAGCTCCTTCAGTCTCTTCTCCAACTCCTCCACTGCGGAATCCCATGCTTAGTCCAATGGTTGGTTGCAAGCATCCACCTCTGTATTTGTCAGGCTTTGGCAGAGCCTCTCAGGAGACAGCTATATCAGGCTCCCATCAGCAAGTAATTCCCAGCATCCACAATAGCATCTGGGTTTGGCGACTGTATATGGGATGGATCCCCAGGTGGGGCAGTCTCTGGATGGCTTTTCCTTCAGTCTCTGCTCCACACTTTGTCTCCATATTACCTTCTGTGAGTATTTGTTCCCCCTCCTAAGAAGGACCGAAGCAACCACACTTTGGTCTTTTTTCTTCTTGGGCTTCATATGGTCTGTGAATTGAATGTTGGGTATTCCAAATTTTGGGGCTAATATCCACTTATCATGAATGCATACCATGTATGCTCCTTTGTGACTGAGTTACCTCACACAGGATGATATTTTCAAGTTGCATCCATTTGCCTGCAAATTTCATGAAGTCATTGTTTATAATAACTGAGTAGTATTCCATTGTGTAAATGTGCCACATTTTCTGTATCCATTCCTCTGTTGGAGGACATCTGGGTTCTTTCCAGCTTCTGGCTATTATAAATGTGGCTGATATGAACATAATGGAGCATGTGTCCATACTACATGTTGGAGTATCTTCTGGGTATATGCCCAGGAGTGGTATAGCTGGGTCCTCAGGTAGTACTTTGTCCAATTTTCTGAGGAACCGCCAGACTGATTTCCAGAGTGGTTGTACCAGTTTGCAATCCCACCAGAAATGGAGATTTCTTCTTTCTCCACATCCTTGCTAGCATCTGCTGTCACCTGAGTTAGCCATTCTGACTAGTAGAATCTCAGGGCTGTATTGATTTGCACTTCCCTGATGACTAAGGATGTTGAACATTTCTTTAGGTACTTCTCAGCAATTCGAGTTTCCTCAGTTGAGAACTCTCTGTTTAGCTCTGTTCCCCATTTTTAATAGGGTTATTTGGTTCTCTGGAGTCTGCCTTCTTGAGTTCTTTGTATATTTTGGATATTAGCCCTCTATCAGATGTAGGATTGGTAAAGATCTTTTCCCAATCTGTTGGTTGCCATTTTGTCCTATTGAGAGTGTCCTTTGCCTTACAGAAGCTTTGTAATTTTATGAGGTCCCATTTGTCACTTCTTGATTTTAGAGCATAAGCCATTGGTGATCTCTTCAGGAACTTTCCTCCTGTACCCATGTGCTCAAGGCTTTCCCCCACTTTCTCTTCTTTTAGATTAAGAGTATCTGATTTTATGTGGAGGTCCTTGATCCACGTGGACTTGAGTTTTGTACAGGGAGATAAGAATGGATCAATTTGCATTCTTCTACATGTTGACCACCAGTTGAACCAGCACCATTTGTTGGAAAGGCTGTCTTTTCCACTGGATGATTTTAGCTCCTTTGTCAAAGATCAAATGACCATAGTTGTGTGGGTTCATTTCTGAGTCTTCAACTCTATTCCATTGATCTACCTACCTGTCACTGTATCCATACCATGCAGTTTTTATCATGATTGCTCTGTAGTACAGCTTGAGGTCAGGGATGGTGATTCCCCCAGAAGTTCTTTTATTGTTGAAAATAGTTTTCACTATCCTGTTTTTTGTTATTTTAAATGAATTTGAGAATTGCTCTTCCTAACTCTATGAAGAATTGAGTTGGAATTTTGATGGGGATTGGATTGAATCTGTAGATTGCTTTCGGCAACTTGGCCATTTTTACTAAATTAATCCTGCCAATCCATGAGCATGGGAGATCTTTCCATCTTCTGAGGTCTTCTTTGATTTCTTTTTTCAGAGACTTGAAGTTCTTGTCTTACAGATCTTTCACTTGTTTGGGTAGAGTCACACCAAGATATTTTATATTGTTTGTGACTATTGTGAAGGGTGTTATTCCCCTAATTTCTTTCTCAGCATGTTTATCCTTTGAGTATAGGAAGGCTACTAATTTGTTTGCATTATTTTTATATCTGGCCACTTTGCTGAAGTTGTTTATCAGGTTTAGGAGTTCTCTGGTGGAATTTTTGGAGTCGGTAAAGTATACTTTCATATCATCTGCAAATAGTGATATTTTGACTTTTTCCTATCCAATTTGTATCCCTTTGACCTCCTTTTGTTGTCTACTTGTTCTGGTTAGAACTTTCAGTACTATATTGAACAGATAGGGAGAGAGTGGACAGCCTTGTCTAGTACCTGATTTTAAGGGATTGTTTCAAGTTTCTTTCCATTTAGTTTGATGTTGGCTACTGGTTGATGTATATTGCTTTAACTGTTATTAGGTATGGGCCTTGATTTCCTGATCTTTCCAGGACTTTTATCATGAAGGGATGTTGAATTTTTGTCAAATGCTTTTTCAGCATCTAATGAAATGATCATGTGGGTTTTTTTTCATTGAGTTTGTTTATGTAGTGGATTACCTTGATGGATTTCCATATATTGAACCACCCCTGCACCCCTGGGATGAAGCCTACTTGATCTTGGTGAATGATTGTTTTGATATGTTCTTGGATTCAGTTTGTGAGAATTTTATTGAGTATTTTTACATCGATATTCATAAGGGAAATTGGTCTGAAGTTCTCTTTCTTTGTTGGGTCTTTGTGTGGTTTTGGTATCAGCATAACTGTGGCTTAATAGAACAAATTGGGTAGTGTTCCTTCTGTTTTTTTGGGGGGGAGGGGGAATAGTTTGAAGAGTATTAGTATTAGTTCTTCTGTGAAGGTCTGATAGAATTCTGCACTAAACCCATCTGGCACTGGGATTTTTTTTGGGTTGGGAGACTTTTAATGACTGCTTCTATTTCTTTAGGGTTTATGGGACTGTTTAGATGTTTATTAGATCCTGATTTAACTTTGGTACCTGGTATCTGTCTAGAAACTTGCTCACTTCATCCAGATTTTCCAGTTTTGTTGAGTCTAGGCTTTTGTAGTAGGATCTGATGATTTTTTTGAATTTCCTCAGTTTCTGTTGTTATATCTCCCTTTTCATTTCTAATTTTGCTAATTTGGACACTGTATCTGTGCCCTATCGTTAGTCTGACTAAGGGTTTATCTATCTCGTTGATTTTCTTGAAGAATCAGCTCCTGGTTTTGTTGATTCTTTGTATAGTTTTTTTATTTTTGATTGATTTCAGCTCTGAGTTTGATTATTTTCTGCCATCTACTCCTCTTGGGTGTATTTGCTTCTTTTTGTTCCAGAGTTTTCAGGTGTGCTGTTGAGCTGCTAGTATATGCTCTCTCCAGTTTCTTTTGGGGGGCACTCTTAGCACTGCTTTCATTATGTCCCAAAAGTTTGGGTATGTTGTGCCTTTATTTTCATTAGATTCTAAAAAGGCTTTAATTTCTTTATTTCTTCCTTGACCAAGTTATCATTGAGTAGGGTGTTTTTCAGATTCTATCTGTATGTTAGTTTTCTGTTGTTTTTGTTGCTATTGAAAGACCAGCCTTAGTCAGTGGTGATCTGATAAGATGCATGGGATTATTTCAATCTTCTTGTTGAGACCTGTTTTGGTCAGTTTTGGAGGAGGTACCATGAGCTGCTGAGAAGAAGGTATATTCTTTTGTTTTAGGATGAATGTTCCATACATATCTGTTAAATCCATTTGGTCCATAACGTCTGTCAGTTTCACTCTGTCTCTCTTTAGTTTGTGTTTCATGATCTGTCCATTGATGAGAGTGGGGTGTTGAAGTCTCCCATTATTATTGTGTGAGGTGCAATGTGTGCTTTGAGCTTTAGTAAAGTTTCTTTTATGAATGTGGGTGCCCTTGCATTTGGAGCATAGATTTTCAGAATTGAAAGTTCTTCTTGGTAGATTTTTCCTTTAATGAGAATGAAGTGTCCTTCCTTATCCTTTTTGATAACTTTTGGTTGAAAGTTGCTTTTATTCGATATTAGAATGGCTACTCCAGCATGTTTCTTAGGACCATTTGCTTGGAAAATTGTTTTCCAGCCCTTTACTCTGAGGTAGTGTCTGTCTTTGACTCTGAGGTGCATTTCGTGCATGCAGCAAAATGCTGGGTCCTGTTTACATATCCAGTCTGTTAGTCTATTGTGGGAAAAAAAAAAGGGGCGCGGGGCCTGGCGCGGGCGGACACAGGGGCACAGGCCAGGCCAGGCCGGCAGCGCACGGGTCTCGCTCTAGGGCCAAGGCAGCGTACATATGCAAAGGACGAAAGCCGACACGGTTCCGCAGGGGGGTTTTGGGGAAGCAGGCAAGATGCACGAGTGCCTTGGCCTAACGGGGAGCGGGCGGCCACACCACCGGCCGGTCCCTCGCATGGCGCGCGGGGGCGCAGAGAGATCCCGGATCTCTCTGCGTGTTACCTGTGCTCAGACTGTCTGCTTAGCTGAATCCCAGAGTCTCAGACGGCGCGTACCAGCTAGCTCCGTGTGGCGAGTTTAATAAGAGGCGGCCCATAGCTTTGATGTTTTATTATTAAGAAAATAGAAAGAGAAAAGAGATAGAAAGATAAAGAAAGAAGAGAAAATAGATAAGAGAAGCCATGACCACGTGGAAAGGGGATAAGACAGAGAGACAGACTAAGAAGAGGGCCTGGAGAGAACAGGCAGCGAGAGAGAGAGAACACGCACTGAGGGGTGTTATTTATAGTGAGTTGGGCGGTCAGGTAACCAGGAGGCGGGGACAGTGTAGGCGGAGTCAGGCTAGAACCTGGGGCGTGGCCACACGTCTCATTAAGGTCCCACAGTCTATGTCTTTTTATTGGGTAATTGAGTTCATTGATGTTAACAGATATTAAGGAATAGTGTTTTTTTGCTTCCTGTTATTTTTGATGTTATTTTTTTTTGTGTGGCTATCTTTTGGGTTTGATGAAAGATTACTTTATGTTTTATTCTAATGTATAATTTCTCTCCTTGTGTTGGCATTTTCCATCCATTATCCTTTGTAGGGCTGGATTTGTGGAAAGATATTGTGTAAATTTGTTTTTGTCATAATATTTTGGTTTCTCCATCTATGGTAACTGAGAGTTTTGCTGCATACAGTAGCCTGGCCTGGCATTTGTGTTCTCTTGGGGTCTGTATGACATCTGCCCAGGATCTTCTAGCTTTCATAGTCTATATTGTGAAGTCTGGTGTAATTCTGATAGGTCTGTCTTTATATGTTACTTGACCTTTTTCCCTTAATATTCTTTCTTTGTTCTGTGCATTTGGCGTTTTGACTATTATGTGATGGGAGGAATTTCTTTTCTGGTCCAATTTATTTGGAATTCTGTTCTTGTATGCTTATTGGTAGCTCTTTCTTTAGGTTAGGGAAGTTTTCCTCTATAATTTTTTTGAAGATATTTACTAGCCCTTTAATTTGGGAATCTTCACTTTCTTCTATACCTATTATCCATAGGTTTGATCTTCTCATTGTGTCCTGGATTTCCTGGATGTTTTGGGTTAGGAGTTTTTTGCATTTTGCATTTTCTTTGACTGTTGTGTCAATGTTTTCTATGGTATCTTCTGCACCTGAGATTCTCTCTTCTATCTTTTGTATTCTGTTGGTGATGCATGCATCTATGACTCCTGATCTCTTTCCTAGGTTTTCTATCTCTAGGTTTGTCTCCTTTGTGATTTCTTTATTGTTTCTATTTCCGTTTTAGATCTTGGATGGTTTTGCTCAATTCTTTCACTTGTTTGGTTGTGTTTTCCTGTAATTCTTTAAGGGATTTTTGTGTTTATTCTTGAGGGCTTCTACCTGTTTACCTGTATTCTCCTGTATTTCTTTAAGGGAGTTATTTATGTCCTTCTTCTATGTATCATCATCACAAGATATGATTTTAAATCAGAATCTTGCTTTTCTGGTGTGTTGGGGTATCCAGGGCTTGCTGTGGTGGGAGAACTGGGTTTTGATGATGCCAAGTAGCCTTGGTTTCTGTTGCTTTTGTTTTTGCCCTTGCCTCTCACCATCTGGTTATCTGTAGTTTTAGCTGGTTTTTGTGTCTCTGACTGTGGCTTGTTGCTCCTGCAAGCCTGTGTGTCAGTACTCCTGGGAGACCAGTTCTCTCCAGGAGGAATTTGGGTATGGAGAACTGTGGCACTGGGTCAGCTCTGGGGTGCAGACTAAAACTGGAAGTATCCTGTCCCTGGCTGTTCCTTGGTTCCTTGGTTCCTGTGTCCTGATGGCTCTGGGAAGGTCCCTCTTGGGCCAAGAATTTGAGCAGAAGCGGTGGTCTTGTCTGTGCCCACAGGTATGCTGACACTCCTGGAAGTCCAGCTCTCTCCTGATGGTATTTGGGTATGGAGAGCTGTGGCACAGAGGGAAACTGGAACGGTCCTGTCCCAGGATGCTCCTCAGTTCCTGTGTCCTGAGGGTTCTGGTGGGTCCCTCTGAGCAGAAATGGTGGTCTTACCTGTGCTTACAGGCGTGTCCACACTCCTAGAAGACCAGCTCTCTCCTGATGGTATTTGGGTATCCCTAGTCTTCCTTTCTAAGATGCAGTATTCTAATTTTGATAACATCTTTATGAGAAGACGTAGCATTTTCCTCTCCTTTTGTGGTTTTAATGGGGGTGGTTCTCACTTACACTGCGGGGGAGGGCAGGCCTTTAAGTGAGACTTTGAATCAATGCCAGACTCAGCCCAAGGTGGAGCTGACTCTGCAAATGATCGTCTCAACTGCCCAAGCCACAGTTTTATCATGAAGCAAGGCTGGCGCCATGCCTCTGTTACTTTAACTTTCCATGAGGTATGGAGGAGATAAGTCATTTTTGTCCTCTGTGCAATATAACTTTATATAATTAAAGACTTATTGCTCCCTTGGTCTCTTTCTTACAAACCAAACACAGGCTATCTTCAGTGTATTTTCTCCCAAGACTTATTTTTCAAAGTTTTAATAGTTCTCATTTTTTTTTCACTCTGAAACTTCTTTGATTAGTTTGCATTGATTTTGAGATTTGGACCTTGAAGAAGAATGTGCTTAGCATTCCCACTAGGTCTGAACTTGGCAAAGGCTGATCAAGAGTAGTAATAAACACACTCCTCTTGGCTGAAGAGTAAGCTCTCTACACACCCAGCCCCTCATGCCTTGCTCTGTGGTTGCAGTGCAGCCCTCTGTGGACTTCCAAATCATTACTGATTCTGTGCTCAGTCAGCCCCTAACCCCCAAGTCTCAGCTTGACCCATATGGAAGTCATTTGTTTGCCCTTGCTGCATCTTATTTTATTGATTGGAGCTCAGGCTCTAATTCTAACTATACACATAAATAATTACCTCCCCCCACGTCATAAGGTAATTTTTTCCAGTGTCCCAACGCTTCAGCATGAATATTTTGTCCCATAAGACTCACATCTTTTGAGTCCATACTGAGTGAGCTAAAGAGAGCTTTTGCTAATTTACTCTTTCTATGACTGAGATTCTGGCATAAACATGGACATAGAGGATATTTATGGAAAACAAACTTAATAAGAACCAAATCTGTATTTGTCCTTTTTTGGACATAATTTTAATTCAGAGTTTATGCTCATCAAAGGGTTTTGCCCCAAGACTAAGCATAGTGGCCTAACTGCTTCTAATAGCTTCTGCCTCATGCTGTAACTCATGTGCACACTACAACCACGTAAAGTTTAATGCTGTAGCAGGGAGCAAGTCAAGGAAACAAATGGGTGAAAGAGATCATGTAAGAGCTTGCACATCTAGCCATAGAAATAGTAAGACTCATGGTGGGGTGATGGGCTGCATGCCAGGAGCCGATGGAGCCACTCATACTGTGAGTATAAACCCAGGTTACAAAGCCAAGGGTTGAGGGAGAGAGCCATTATCCCAGCTTATCTAGAAGTTTATTGCTCTGGAACTCTGGTTACTAAACATGCTGAGCCCATTGCAAATATTCTTCTTGACAGGAGGCCTTCCAATAAGTGTGTATCCACGTAGTATATGGAAAAGGTCCGATGATGCTAAATTGACTCCCCTCTTGGAAATTCCTAAAAAACACAGAAAATGGAGTTGTGACAGCTAGCTTGTAATATAATGGGTAGTGGATAAGATCACAAGTCCAAGACTTGACAATAGCAGGCAATGAGAGTAGGAAAAGGGGAAATTAATATTGTCTTGAGTTTTTTTTTATGTGTCAGCACTATGTTGTATACTGATATCGTTGGGCTTGCCTTTCCATACAATAATTATCTGAGACAGATAACATTATCCTTATTTTCAGATAACTAAAATCATATTAATAGGGCTAAGTAACTCAGCCAAGTCAGGGTTTGGCTATAATTCTGCTTGGCTCAGAGAGTATATCTTCCATGACATCATTTCACTGTTTATGATGAAGGAAATTCATTTCATATTGTCATGTGACCTAGTTGTGTGAACTTAGTGTCCTGTGGGAGAGAGGCTTCACTCAGTTTCAGGATGATGTCATGACTCAGCATTGTCCTCTCATAGGGAATCCCTGAGGGAACAGTGGGGAAGGTGGGTAAGACACCTCATTTCTCTAATAAATGACCACAAGCTTGCTCTGGTGTAGAACTTTCTTCTGTGGCACAGAAATTTGTCACTTCTTTTGGAGGGAAGGACACACATACTCAAGTTTCTGCTGAATGTTAACAATCGTATTATCATTTGATCTAGGAAACAGAGACCCACCCTGCTGACTCTCAGATGGCTGTCAAGAAAGAGTTACAAGGCTCTCGACCAGTAATTTTCTTTTCTCATTTTCACTTTGTAGCATTTTCAGCATTCTCTATTCCCTTGACTCCGTGTACGTAAAAGTGTAGATGAGAATGTCTCACACAGGCTCAGATATTTGAATACTTGGTCCCTGGTTGGTATTTCTATTCCAGGAGGTTTAGGAAGGAAGGTCTTGCGGGAGGAAATATGTTGCTAGGGGCATGCTTTGAGATTCCAAAACCAAGTGCCATGCCCAGTTAGCTCTCTCTGTTTGTGCTAGTAGTCTGAGAGATGAGCTCCAACCATCCTGTCGGCCACTAGCTCCCTCCCTGTCCCTACTATCATGGACCCTAATCCTTGGAAACTATAACCCTACCCAGAAACTCTTTCTTTTATAAGGGGCCTTGGTCCTAGTGCTTTATTGCAGCAATAGAAAAATAACTAAGACAGTTTACTACAAGACCTTTTTACTTGCTTTGCATTACTGGTAGTAATGTGTTCACACTTTCGCCCAACTAGATCATCTTAACGGTTTTCCTTTGTCAACCACAAATGATAACTGAATCTGTACAATGTACAGAACTCCTACTAATTTTCTAATCACATCACACATGTTATTTTAATATCCTTATAAATATCTGATAAAATACACTACCACAGATGAGAATGTGGAGTCCCCGAGAAGTGACTTGCAAACAAAACCTCATGACCTATTCAGAGACATAGTTGGGTTTATGACCCAGACAGACTGATTCTAGGCTTGTACGTCTGCTGCCATACTGGACACGCCCCTATAGTGTATCAAGGCTGCTCTCTTCTATTTTCAAATCCTTGACTACTATCTCCTTCACAATGCTTTGGATATTGATGTGGCTGATGTATTCCTGAGATACATATGTATATTAGACTAGAAAGAGAGACTCTAAACAGTTACTCTTACTTTTGGGTCCTTGTCCAGTTTGAAATGTCAGAGTCATTCTATGTCCTTTAAACCATCCTTTCAATCCTACTCTTGGATTAAAAAAAAAAAAGGATTCAATTAATGTCTAAACAGACATCGTGGAAGCTGTAGGAGAGGGTGGGGGAAAGTAAAATCATATTTGGAAAATCCTCTCAGCCATGTCTTGTGTAATGATGATTGCTATTAACCCAAGGGTTAGAGAGTGAAGTTTCCAGCACCCGATAGCGGTGATTGGACAATCTGGAATGAGCAGTGAGAGGCCTTGGTGGTGGTGAAGGATCTGATTGGAATCAAACACAGCCGGCTGTAAAACAAAACTTTGTGAAGCTCTGTAGTGGTAATTAAATTCTGGGGAGCTGATGAGCATCAGGACCTGCTATGTGCAAGAGAGTGAGTTTTATAAGCTATTTAAGAGAAAGTAAGGCAATAGTCTGTCCATTATCAATAGCCATGTGGTAGCTTAGAGGTGAAGGATGTGCCTTGCAGGGAAAGACTGTTGCAAGGCAAGGACAGGGGAATGACAAGGGATTAAGGTGGTTCTGGTCAAGAAACCCCCCCTCCCCGCCACTTCCATTCCTCTCTACTTTTCGTGCCACAGGGGAGCTAACCCAGGGGCTTGCGCATGCTCAGCAAGTACTGCACTACTTATGTACAGTTCCGCCCTCCTTTTGCTTTGGAGACAAGGTGTCACTAAGTTGCCCAGTCTGTCCTTGAACACACCTGTAGCTCAAGCATGACTTTAAAATTTGTGCTCTTAGCTGAGTGGCGCACGCCTTTAATCCCAGCATTTGGGAGGCAGAGGCAGGTGAACCTCTGAGTTCGAGCCCAGCCTCATCTACAGTGTGAATTCCAGGACAGCCAAGACTACACAGAAAAACTATGTCTGGAAAAAAATCCACCCTTTACCTCCAAAAATGTATATGTGATCTTCCTGCCTCAGCCTCCTGAGGAGCTGTGATAAATGATGTGTGTTATCAACCCAGGGGAGCCTAGCATTTTCAAACTACAGTAATGAGGTCCTGAACACACCAGAAGGCCTGTGAGACTTACAGAAAGAGAGGGGAAGATATGGAGCAAATGAGCTCAGAGAAACAGGTCATGGAGCAGAGAGTCAAAGAACCAAAGGCTCCTTGAACTGCTGTAAGGACGTCTTTTCCTGAATGTGAAGATCTTACATATATTCAAAGACTTATTCCGTGATGTACGAGAAGGGCCAGGGTGGGAGCAGTTTGACCAACCAGAAGATACCACAATCCACACGAGAGCTGATGCTGTTCTAGACTCAGACTTGAGGACTAGCTAGTGTGTTTCTACTGACGGTACACACAGAAGGTAATAGGATAAAGAGGCAGGCACAACCTGGCTGGAGCCACATCTGTGGCAGCCTGAGGTGTGGAGAAGCGCTTCTCAGCTGAGCATAACTTCTGGAACCAGCTCTATTCAGACCAGAGGGTTCCTACCCAGTCCCGCCTCCCCTGCCTCTCCTTCCCCCTCCCATCCCCAGTACAGAATTCCCTCAAGTCCTGTGTGAATTTTCTAATCACTGATCCAGAAGATACAAATATTCATGATTCAAACTGGCAAGGCTTCAGGTCTCCCCTAACGAGCTGCTATAGGGTCACCCTTCTCATTACCCATTTCCCCAAGTTGTGTTTCTTATAATGTCATTTAAAATTTGATTATTACTTTTGCTTTAACTTTCATATCTAAACGAATGTTTTTCCAGGACTTGGGAGATGGCTCAGTTGGTAAAGTGCCCAGTGTGCAAACATGAAAACATCTGTTCAGATTCCCAGGTGGGATATAAAAAGTAAGGTGAAGTCCCACACGTCTGTGATTCCACTGTTAGTGGTGAGGTCAGGGTGGGGTGGGGGAAAGACATGGCTCGGATCTCTGAAGCCCATGGACCAGCCAGTTTAGCTGAACTCATGAGTTTCAGGTTTAGTCAGAGACACTGTCTCGACAATTAAAAATGGGATGTGAGAAAAGAGACACCTGCTATTGACCCCTGATTGCTGCATGCATAGGCATAGACCTCTACCCACAAACATACATATACACACATGCACAAACACACATACCACACCCCTGTCACATGCACACATGCACACACACATGCACAAACACACATACACACACATACCACACACATGCACACACACACATATACCACACCCCTGCCACATGCACACACAATGCACTTTCTATGTTGTGGTAAATACCTTTTGAGGTGTCCAGCAGGCTGTAATTCTTACCTTTGAGGAGAGTCATTTCCCCAAATCTCATGTCTGTTATGTAATTCTTGACACATATCTTATGTAATCCTTAACAAGCAAATTACCACTCTTTGATTTGTCAATTAATAAGCCTTCATTCTCTTAAGTAAGCTTTGGCTGTCAGTAAGATAAATCTTACAGTATCCACAGAAGATGTCATTTAAGTGACTAATGCACACATTTGTATCCGTGCATGTTCATATATTGTGCTTATTTGTTGTAGTTCCAATGTAGTTCCACTTGGTTCCCAGCTTCTATGCTGTTTTGAGATGTCCTGAACTTTGGTAGGTGGGACATAGCTGAGGAAATGGGTCACTGGAAACCCAGCCTTGAGGGCTACAGCTATGTTCTGCTTTGACCAAAGTCTCCGTCTCCTGGTCCACAGCCAGAAGAAGCCCCAGTAGTAATCCCAACACCATACATGCAGGTCTGCCTTCCTCACCATCCTGGACTAACCCTCCCAAATTGTGAGCCAGAATAATGTCTTCCTCCCTTACATTGCTTCTCTCAAGCGTTTTGTCAGTGATGAAAACAGTCTCTGGTCTGAATTCATACACATTGGACATCCAAAGGCTGTCAACACCTAAAGCATGGACTCTGGGTTGAGTTCTCAGCTGTGGTCTCTAGACACGCTCAGATCTCAGGCTCTTACTCAAGTCTTCTTCAAAGCTTTGTTCTCACACAGTGGAGCTCGAATCAGAGAGTGCTGAAACTTGGGTACCTAGCAGACAACCCTGGGCTCTGATGCCTCATGTCCTTTCCTCCTGAATTCAAACTCAGGTCTGTTCCTGATACCCAGTGATGATGCCACCAAGCTATCTGAGTAGCAACCACCAGTCCACCTAGCTGAGTGCTTGAATGAAAGTTGACAGAAACTCAGAGTTGATTATGAACACAATTAATTCACTGGGTAACCGTGGTGGTTTGCATGTGAATGTCTCCCATAGGCTTGAATACACACAGTTGATCACACTACTGGAGGTGTGGCCTCATTGAAAGAAGTGTGTTACTGGCAGGTGGGCTTGGAGAATTGCAAGACTTGCCCATTTCTAGTTTTTTCTCTAGGTTTCATGTTTGTTGTTCAACATGTGAGCCCTCAGCTTCTTACTATTGATACCATGTAAAAGCATCTTTTATTTGCCTGATGTAATTGCCATCTTGGAGGCTTATTGCCTCCATCTGCTAACCTAGGCCTAGTCCTGGAAGCTACTAGCTTCCATACAATCTGATCTTGTCCTAGGGTGTTTTCAGCTTCTGAGACTTGCTGCTGAATAAACTCACCCATTTCCAGTTCTTTCTGGACTCTGGCTGATTCAACTCAGCTGTTCTGACTCAAACACCTCTCCAAGCTGACTGATTCAATCGGGGGTTCTCTTGACTTCTGAACTGATCTGCTTGGCCTCATACTGACTCTGGCAATATGTTCTAATCTTCTGGCTCCTTCTCAGTCTTTGGCTCATTCTGTCTTCACCTGTGGCTAGCTTGTTCTCTCTCTGCAGCCATCTCTGTACAACTGTCCAGGTAAAACTGCCCGCTCTCCTTTTCTTTCACTGCATTGCTTTCTCTTAAGCAACCTCTCTTTTTTTCTTTGTTCTCAGAAGAGTTGGGCATATCCTATTCTGTCAAATCTTCCTCTGATGCATCACTTTGTCATCTGCTCAATTAGACATCACTTCAAACATGGGCGCTTCCTTCTACAAACTAACTTTACCTTCATTGTTTGGGATTAAAGGTGTGTGCTAAGGCTGAGCCACACCACAACTAGAAACACATTTCTCCAGGAGACAATGCAATCTCAGGGTTCCCAGCGTGATTAAATATCCTGCAACAACACCATGCCTTCACTTTGCCATCATGGAGTCTAACCTTCTAGAATGATAAGCTCAAATAAACTCTTTCATCTATAAGTTACCATGATGATGGCATTTTATCCCAGCAATAGAAAAGTAAATGATATAGTAACAAACACAAGGGCAGATCCAGGCAGTCTAGCTTCAGACATAGACAGATTCAGGCGTTTATCAGAGCACCTGGCGTACCATAAGTTAGGAATGTTCATTCCCTGACTCAGATGGCTTTGGTTTTCAGGCAGGCTGAGCCATGAGCCTCCAGGCATTGGCAGCTCCAGGTTAGTTCTCATGGGTTTATAACTGGTGAAAGGGAACAGAGTCTGACAGCTCCATCTCATGACTTAGGTCATGTGCCATCCCCATCCCCCAGAGATAATGGTGTTTCACATGGAATAATGGGTTTGACCCTGTAGTACAAGGGTGAGAAAATGGCAGAAAATTGAAAAAACCCCAGAGGAAGGGGGAACGGATGCTAAGCTGACCTATCATGAGGGGAACCCCCTTTTAGGTCTCTCCCTACCCCCTCGAACTCCCCTCTAGCGAGGCCTAGCACCCTCCACTGGGGCCAGTGTTCCACTGCCCACTGAATTCCCAACTCAAGACAGACTGTGTCTTTTAAAAGTGAAACAATGGGGTGGCTTCTTGAGGAGTTTAAAGGAAAAACATCCTCTCCCACTCCCTGCTTGAATTTAATCTTTTCTGCTTCCACCAGAAGTCATTTCTAGTGTTCTTTCATTTGCAAATAAGGGCTGGTGTTGTTCTTTACATGTATTATTTATCATCCAAGTCATGGTGAGCCTCCCTCCCCTCCTGGATCAGCCTGTGGGTGTGTGTCCTTGAATTCTAATAAGAATGTATCTGGATGGTCAAAAAGAGTCCATTAGGAAGTCAGCTCCGGGAAGAGGCTGGGAGGCCAGCAGCTTGGCCTTGTGCTGGTGGAGGAGGCAGGGAGCCTGCTAAGCCTGCTTGTAACGGTGAGGCCCACAGTGGAACACTGGACCCCATGGGCTCTGAGATTATCAAAGAACTGGCTCTAGATGCAGGGGGAACATTTCACAGATGGACTCCAGCTCCTTTACAGCCAGCGTTCTGCCCTGCTGAGTTCCTAGATTGTATACTGCCAATGACATGGAGTGAAGGATTTGTTTGTGTCTCACAACCCATTCTTGTTTATGATTTATAATTCTCAAACGGGAAAACAGTGCTCGGATAAGGAGCCAAGTATGATTCCTTTCTGCTCCTAATTGGGTATAGGCATTCTGAGTTGTTGGTTGGAATTATAGGTCCTGTTTGAAAAAGAAAAAAGAAAAAAATAGCAACAACAAAAGCAGTGCATCTCCACGTGTAGCCAGGGATGGATGTAATAGCTCTCCCTTCCAAAGGGCTCTGTCCCCATAGCAACGGGAACACTGCAGATAGAAGCTGGAAGACAAATACCCTGGGGCCTTTTGGCTCACTCTGTGAACCCTGGGCTTGGTTTTGTCCACCCTGGCTCAGAGATTTTGTTGGCTGACTCAGCAGCTAATGTCCCTGGCCTTTTGGAACTGTCTCCATCTTGATAAGCTCAGAGTGCTGCTCACAAGTGTTCTCTGATGTGTTAAGGAGATTGTATTGAAACTGGATGCCTTTTCAAAGAATGGTTAAGTTGGAAACCTTTCTTAGGAATTCCTAAAACGTAATTTTTTTTAAAGGCAAATCTCCTTAAAGTTTTTTCCTCTTTCCTTCCTCAAATACTAAATACCGTTAGTTAAACATGAGGCAGGGCAGCAGTCAAGCTAGAGAGAGGACAGGGCAAGAGATGTATGTGCTCACTGCCCTGTGCATGCGATGACCGCACCAGTCTCATAAACATGAAGCAATGCTAGGCAACAATTGTTCCTTTTTGTGACCCTAACTCAAGAAAACATTTCAACATCAAATAAGTCCTCAGGGCATTGCGTAGGACTCATGAGATTAGATGAGCTGTCCCTGTAACTGCCAACACCTGGGCTGCATTTGAGACGACTCTGGGAATGTGATCCCATTCCCTGCACCCACCCCCTAAGTCTCTGTCTCTGTCTCTGCCTCTCTGCGTCTCTGTGTCTGTTTCTCTGTCTGTGTCTGTCTCTCTGTCTCTGTGTCTGTCTCTCTGTCTCTGTGTCTGTCTGTCTCTCTCTCTCTCTGGCTCATCTTCCTTTATCAGCATATGTTGCACATCATCTGTTCCATATCTAGTTCATGATGAATTTTGTTTATTTTTGGAGAGATGAGGGTGAAGGGAGGTTGGAGAGGAGAGGAAAGGAGAGGAGAGGAGAGGAGAGGAGAGGAGAGGAGAGGAGAGGAGAGGAGAGGAGAGGAGAGAGAGAGAGAGAGAGAGAGAGAGAGAGAGAGAGAGAGAGAGAGAGATCTTCACTTTGAAACGTTCCACAATAGTGGAGCTAAGCACAGAGACCTCAGAACCACTCACTTCCAGCTGAGCTCTGTTCTCCTAATGGAAGCCCTTCCCAGCAATACATCTGCTTACTGTTGAGACCCGCCCAGATCCCTCCCTATGTCTGTACATTTTGTGTGAAGTGGTGACTTTTCAGCCTGTGCCCTACCCTTGGGGACTCCCCTTTACAAAGATTCCATTTTGAGTGCAAATTGGGGAGTAAGATGCCTGCCTCTTGGGGCCTTGTAAACGGCACCTTCAGTCCAGCACCACCTATGAGATTCAGAATGCTGAACTTATTTCTAAAAGTAGAAAGGTCCCCCATCAATGTATCAGAGTAAATGGAGACTGTAGGAACACATGAACATGTGAAGGCCATATCAGGAAAACTAGGCCCAAGAACTTACCAGACACACCACACTGAGGAAAGTGTATGCTTTCCTTCCCGGGACCCCCCAAAGGCTGTGATGGTAGTGACCCCACCAATCTGTCATCTGACCACCCAGTGTGTGCATCAGGGATGGACAGGCTGAGAACGCCTAACTAACCCAGTTTCTTCAGCCCAGACCATTCCCTGTTACTGACATAGACTACTCAAATTGTCATCTACTCGTCTATCTAGTGGTCCATGTGGACCTGCTGTTTATCTGTCCACCCAGTTGTCCATATGGATTCCACCCTGGCCTTCACCTCTACATCCTCCTTCACATTTTGAATCTTCAGTTCCACTCTGACCCTGCAGCCTGACTATAGAGCAGTGGCAGCCACATGGGCAACAGGATCTTTCTGCATCAGTCCCCTGCTTTCAGCAGCTCAGACCTCTTTACAACTCCTTGAACAGCAACCCATTGTTGCCATTCTTGAACCTACATATGTACATACAAATAGGAAAAGGGGAACGGGGAAAGGAAAAAGGAAGAGGAGAAGGAAGAGGAGCAAATTACTGTGTGATGTGTAATGCATGCCCTGAGAGTCAATGATTAAAATTGAAACAGAAGAACTCAGTCTTGGAAGGCTATCAAGGAAAGTGACACTACTTGACAAATTCTTGTGTCCTGTGAATTGACATTCAACAGATTGACACTTGAGAGACACAAGGGTGATCATCTGACATAGCCAGGTCATAACATTTATTAACTTTTGTTCTTCTAGGGAGAGAGCCCATGCATATCATCTTCTTAGCCTCAACTAACAGGTCTTTTCTCGCTATAAGACCGAGCCCAGCTTGCCGTGAATCCTAGAGGCTTTATCAAATGTCATTGACTAAACTGATGGCTGTAGTGAGGAGTGTGGCCCTTGCTGCTATTCTCCTTGGGTTTGGGGGCAGGTGGGTCACTTTTCTATATGACTTTGGCAAGACACATGATCCTTCTGTGCTTCCCTTTCCAGCTTTTCCAGATAAGACAATAATGCACATACCGCAGGGTGGTTGTGAACAGTTAGATATTTTCCTTATGTACTTGTACTGGCTAGTTTTGTGTCCACTTGACCCAAGCTAGAGTCATCTGAGAGGAGGGAAACTCAATTAAGAAAATGCCTCTATAAAATCCAGCTGAAGGCAAGCCTGTGGGTATTTTCTTATTTAGTGATTGACGCGGGAGGGCCCAGTACATTGCGGGTCTGGTGGTCTTGGGTGTTGCTATAAGAAATCTAGTAAGCAGCACCCTCCATGGCCTCTGCATTAGCTCCTGCCGCCAGGTTCCTGCTCTGCTCTCCTTCAGTGATGAACAGCCATGTGGGATGTGTAAGCAAAATAAACCCTTTCCTCCCCAAGTAGCTTTTGCTTGTGGTGTTTCATTACAGTAGTAGTGACCCTAATTAAAATAGTACTTAAATTGACCATAGCACTTAGAATAGTACTTGGTGCTGGGTCAGCTACTGTTAATAAGTCTCACTGCAGGGGCTCCCTTCCAAGGGCCTCCATGCTGGTACAGTCAGCAAATGACACAGCAGACTCTGGGTACTCTTTCCTTGATTTCTTCAGCTCTCATTTACCAGATTTCAGTTTATAAATGCCGTGCATACTCTGGAGGGATTAAGACTTGCCACCGTGTTAAAATTCATTTTGTTAAAAACATTACCATTAGGGCTGGAGAGATGGCTCAGCGGTTAAGAGCACTGACTGCTCTTCCAGAGGTCCTGAATTTGATTTCATAGCCATCTGCAGTGGGATCTGATGCCCTCTTCTGGTGTGTCTGAAGACAGCTACAGTGTACTCTTATACATAATAAACTAAATAAATCTTTAAAAAAACATTAAAACCATTATGTATTAAAAAAAATTAATCTCCATGTGGGTTCCCCAACAACTGGAATCAGGTCTGTCCCTAAATCTGTTGCTTGCCTGTGGATTCATTCTCCAATGGGAGATGCACCTAAGTCCTACAGTGATTTGATGTGTCAGGGTAAGGTGATATGGGGTTGTGGTCTCCCACTTTCAGAGGAGAAGGGGAAGGGGAATGGGGAGAAAGGTTTTGTGAGTGGATTATGGTGGGAAGGGGACTGCAATGGAAATGTAAAGTGAATAAACAAATTAATGAAAAAAGATAATCTCTTCTGCTGTGGTGGTTTGAATAAAAATTGTCCCCATAGGCTCATGGATTTGAATACTTGCTCATCAGGGAGTGGTGCCATTTGATAGTAATTAGGAGGTGTGGCCTTGTGGGAGGGAGTGTGTCATCAGGGTGCAGGGAATGGGGGAGCTTTGGGATTCCAAGTCAAGCTCTGTCTCTGTCTCTGTCTCTGTCTCTCTCTCTCTCTGTCTCTCTCTGTCTCTCTCTCTCTCTCTCTCTCTCTCTCTCTCTCTCTCTCTCTCTCTCTCTCTCTCTCCCTCCCCGCCCCACTGCGGTCTATGGATCCAGATATAAAATTCTCGTCTACTTCTGCAGTACTGTGTCAGCCTGCATTCTGCCATAATTACCCCCAATGATGACAATGGACTAAACCTCTGAACGGTTTTTCTTTATAAGAGTTACCATGATCTTTATAGCAATAGCAACCCTAACTAAGCCAGAAATTGGTACCAGGGACTCAGTTGCTGTGATAGACTGGGACATGTTTTTGTTTGGAAGACTTCAGTACTTTGGATTAGAAAAGCAATTAGACACATTAAGCAGGGATTAAAATCCTGTTAGGAGCATGGAAGACTGGGGTACTGAAAGTTATTTGAATTGTGGGGCCCAACTCAAGAAGTTTCAGAGGAGATGAATATTAGTATGCAGCTTAAAGACCGTTCATGATATTTTGGTGAAGAATGGGGCTGCTTTTTGCCTTCATCCAGAAACTGTGTCTGAGGTTAAATTGAAGAGTTTTAGATTAATAGCATTGGCAGAGGAGATTTCAAGACCTCCTAGTATTGACTGTTTTGTGTGGTTATTAGTAGCCAGTCTTATGCAGATCTATAATGAAAAGAAGCATGGAAAAATACAAAACGTACAGTTTAAAGAAAAAAAAGGGGGGGTGCCTGGAAATGAAATGGAGCTAAGTCTTATGTTCAAGGAGATAAACAGATTAAAGAAAAGTCTGATACTAAATGGAATAAAGGTGACCTCAGGGCAAGGCCACACCCACTTAAGATTTCAATTTATAAAAAGAGATTAAAGAAAAGCTTAAGGTGGGTACACCTTTAATCCCAGCACTCAGAAGGAGGAAGTAGGTGGATTTCTGAGTTCTAAGGCTAACATGGTCTACAGAACAAGTTCCAGGACTGCTAAATTTAAACAGTGAAGGAAACCATCAAAGACAGAGAGCTGACACAGACATTGTTGAATGAGGGACCAAGTTGTAGCCCCAATCAGCAGCAGAACTTGGCAGCTTGGGCCATGTGGTTCTGGATTTAGAGTCAAGGATACAAGAACCCTTGTGGAATCTTGCTGTGAGACTAAGGAAAATCATCGAGGCCAGACACATGGCAGGAATGTCCCTGTATGGAGGTCCAGATAGGCCATTGTGTGAATCTGTGAAGGTGAAGCCTGGATTGCCTTGGAAACCCCAAGAAGTTGGAGATGCCAAAGGGGTGGGATGCCTGCCAAGGAGAGCTGCCAACAGGGAATGGAACCAGCCCAAGAAGGAGAAGTATTTTACAGTCGACAAAGCTGAAATGATTTGGAGATCTGAAGAGTGCCTTGACATGGAGATGCAGAATTTGGAGTTTGTCCAGCTGTTTTTCAGTCTTCTTTGGTCCAGTATTTCCTTACTTTGTTCCCTTTCCTCCCTGTGGCTATACTTTTGGTCTACTTTATTGGGTTCTTTTACCTACCACCTTTCTCCACCCTTATCTCTTCAATCCCCCAATACTAGGTAGGAGAGAAGGTTAGAGGGGAAAGGGGATTTGGATCTCTTTAGACTGCTTCTTGCTGCTTAGGAGCCTAGAGTTCCTAGGGGCATTTTCAATTCTCATTGTCAGGATATCTCTGGATAGCAGTCCAGCAATCTAGCAATAACCAAAGCAGCAAATAGCAATAACAACAACAGGAACCAGTAGAGCAGCAGCAGCAGCAGTAGCAGGGGGAGCAGCCACTGCCACAGCTCCTCTCAGGGCTCTCACATTTATACCATCTCTACAGTCCCCAGAATTCAAATGTAAACTAAATGCAGCTGGCAAAAATCACTCCCCTCCTAGAGCACGAGACAATCATAGTTAATGACTGTGGACAATCTGAAGTAATCCCATATCCCACACCTGGGATCAAAACAAAAATATAATCACATGACATAACACATAACATAATTGGGTTTTTAAAGAAACCAAAATTCTTACTACACCTCCCTCTTGGAATGGTAATATATATCCTGTGGCATTGTATATTGGAAGTATGTGACCTGCTTTTTGATTTTTGATTTTACAAGGGGTCACAGTTAAGAGATTGCTATGAGTCTCCCAAGAGTCTTTGAACTGTGGACTTTTAAAGTATTCAGACTGTTATAGACAATGGGAACTTTTGAAGTTGAACATTGACTAAGACAGCTAGGGAAATCTAAATTATATTTTGCTTGTCTTTGTCCCCTCTCTTCTTTCTTCAGCACTGGGGAATTACACCCAGGATTTCAGGCACACACAGAGCTAGTACTCTACCATTGAGCTTCAGTCCTATTGTTTCTCTCTTTGCATGCTTAGCTAGGATTTCCATTGCTGTGAAGAGACACCATGACCAAGGCAACTCTTAAAAAGGACAATGTTTAATTGGGGCTGACTTACAGTTTCAGAGGTTCAGTCCATTATCATCAGGAAGGAAGCATGGTAGTGTGCAGGCAGACATGGTGCTGGAGAAGGAGCTGAGAGTTCTACATCTTTATTTTAAGGCAGCCAGAAGGAGACTGTCTTCTACAGGCAGCCAAGAGGAGGTCTGGATCACACTGGCCAGTCTTGAGCATATATATGAGACTTAAAAGCCCCGCCTCCACAGTGACACACTTCCTCTAACAAGACAACACATCCTCCAATAAAGCCACACCTCCTTCAATAAGACCACACCTCCTAATAGTGCCACTTCTTATGGGCCAAGCATCTTCAAACCACCACACATGCTAGTCTAGCTGTGTGATAAAAAGCAGCTTCCGTTGGTGTTCTCAGTGAACTGCCTTGATCAAAAACAAATGTCTCTATGTTTATAAAGCTCATTCTAAACCAAGGAGCAACCCTTTCTCCTATACTTGCTCTTTTCTATGATTCTTTCTGAATCTACAAGTTAAATATTTCATTTTCTTAATGAAGGATTCTTTTAAGTGAATGTTATTTTGAGTATGTTTTAAAATAGTTTTATGTGTGTGTGTGTGTGTGTGTGTGTGTGTGTGTGTGTGTGTAGTGTGTGTGCATGCATGTTCACTTGTCACTATGTGAGTCACATGTCTGTCAGTTGCCTGGAATTGGAGTTACAAGTATTGTGAGTAGCCCAATGTGGGTACTGGGAATTGAACTTGTGGTCCTCTGCAAGAACAGCTAGCAATCTTCACTAATGAGTCATCTCTTCATCTACTTTAATGGAGACTTTTAAAACCCCTGGAAATTTCAGACATAGGGCAATGAATCAGACTGCTATCTAGACATTGGGCTCTTCCCAGGGCCTTGAGTCTAGTTCTTTCTGAGCTGCAAACCCCTTCCTCATACAGGTGTGATAGCTGTATACTCACCTTCAACCTCCAAGAGAAAGACTGGTTACCATGTGATCTCACTGAGACTCATTCAGCTGTCTATAGAATGAGACAGGGAGACACCACTGTTGCCCAGGACTTTTATGAAAATTAGATGGCAGTGCACATGTGGATAGCACATGGGTTGATACTTGTCACCTAGCAAGCACTCAGTTTGTGATAGCTGGTGCTATACCTCCGGTCTCAATTGAAAATTGTCCTGGTGACCTCTTAAGTGTCACCTTTCTGAAAAGGTAAGTACATTACCCCTTTCCTCATGCAGCCTAAGCGAAAGCTTTGCTGTTTTCCTTAGCAGACTCCACACAAGTTGTTGCTAATTCAGTATGCCTCCTGCCATTAGCATTGAAACAATACCTCACAATTTCTCAAACCTGGAATTAAAATCAGAGACTGTAGTCATTGCCCTGAGTTATACAAGGCATAAATAAACTTCTCTGGGAGAGCTGGAAACTTTCCTAGTTTGAAGATAATTAGCTCTATATCTCCAGAGTCAGTATATAAACATGCATTGGCTGCCACCAACTCAGAACCTCATAGCATTTGGAAGCCGGCTGTGTAACAACTACCTAAGAGCCAAGGCATCCTTTCTTGTGTTGGAGTATAGTCAGCTTCCATCACAAAGGAGAGGTTCAGTTTCAAGGACAAGGCTTTTATTGGGAGTTTGTTAGAAGGACTCCCAAGATAGACTTTGGGGAAAAGAGTCAAGGAGAAAAAAACCTTACCTCCATTTCTCTCTTTCTGGCTCCTGGAATTCAACAACATCAGCTACAGCTGGTCTTGGAAGTTGAGGCAGGAAAAGGAATTCTTCCCAGTAGAATCCTTCTGGACAATACATCTTGAAAAGCTCTTGGAAGTTTAGCAAAATGACTTAGTGTCAGCATGGAGTTTAGAGCTTTAGTGAGTGACTCTGGTTTTACTTTTAGCCTGATCTGTTAACGTTCAGTACAGTGGACTTTTAATGTTTATTTAACAACCTTTAGGTCATTTCCATATCTTGTCTGTTATGAACAGCATGTCAATGAACATGGAAATGATATCTTTTTGTGATCTTTGGATATGTAGGTGGAAGTAGCGGATCAACTGGTACTTCTCTTTTTAATTGTTCAAGGGGCATCCATATGGGACATCTTTTGTCTGTACTCACTTCCTGTCTCCTCCAGCCTGTACATCTTTGTACTCACCCCCAGCTGCTCCAGACTTAAATGGCATTCATTACTTACCACCCAAGTACTAAGGTGTGCAGATTCATGCACCTATCTCTGACTACTCTGAAGTCTAGACTCATCTAGAGCATGGCTAAGGCAACATTTCTACCTGGATACCTGCAATAGACTGAGAAACAACCTTCTAAAAACACCCATATTCGAGCCCCTGCTACTTGCGTGTACCTTTAAACAGCCATGACTTTGAGTATGTTCTGTGTTAAGATTCTTGAGGTAGGAATTTTGCCTATTCTCCTATTTCGCCTAAATGGATCATAAAAGCAATCACATGTATCCTTATAATAGGAGAAGGACAGGAGATATCACAGAAGAAGAAATGGCAATGTGATTAGGTGATTATGGAGAGAGACAGAGGTTGAAGTGATCTAGTCACAAATCTAGGGATGGGTAGCCACTATAGCTGTGATTCTCAACCTGAGGGGTCAGGACTCCATTCACAGGGGTTACCTAAGACCACTGGGAAACACAGACACATTATGATTCATAACAATAGCAAAATTACAGATATGGAGTAACAGCAACAATAATGTTATGGTTGGGGACACTCAACATGAGGCACTGTATTAAAGCATCACAGCATTAGGGAGGTTGAGAGCCAGTGCACTAAAGGCTAGAGACAAGTAGTGGGTTCTCCCTTAAAGCTCATGAGAGAATACACCCCTTTCCATACTTTGATTTCTGCTCAGACAGACTCATGATTCTAGAAGCTAGAAGTTCAGAATCAAAGAAGTTTAGTTATTTTAAGCCACCATGTTCCTGCTGATGTATAGTTGTAGACAATGAACAGTACAACCACTCAGCATCTCACCCCCACTCATCCAACTCACTCCCTGTAGGCCTGAGCTTCTCATAGTCCTCCGTGGCTCAGGACAGTAACAATTCTGCTCCTCTAGTTACTCAGGCCAAATTCTCCAGAGCCAATCAGAAGTCCTCTCCTTGGCCCACCCTTCTCATCTTGGTTGATCCCACTTGCTCTGCTTTGCACATAGATCCAGAACCACCCTCTCTGTGGGGGATGTGGGAGTCAACTTTCGAAGGAAAAAGTGGGATGGAGAGCCAGGCGCCACAGGCTCCTGCGACACCTTGAAGAGTTCTGATCCGCTATACTTGGCATTAGATCTAAGATGGCTCCCAGAACACCGGTAAGACAGCAAAACAGAGCCGAGGCCAGGGCAGCGACTGCTTCCCCGTCTTCATGGAAGTCCTAACAGGAGACAGTGTTCCCACCCCCTCATCAGGCAGGACTTTCATTAGGGCATGGTGACCTTATGGCTAGATATGATTTGTTGAGGATTTAGGGACTTAGGGTTAGCTCACATACTGTATATAAGCATATGCACTTTGCAATACTCAGATTAGCACCCTGATACTAATCTCTGGAGTCTGATTCCTGGGATTCATCACATGACTCCATCGTCTGTCACCCCTCATCTGGGTCCCATTCCCACACCCCTCTGCCACTGTCCTGGCTGAGTCACTGTCACTTCTTGTTTTAAGTTACCAAATCAGTCTCCCAACTCCTCTCTGCATTCTCCCCTCTTACAGACCACACTGCATGAACCTGCTCTGTCTCCTTTCTCAACCAATGCAGAATCTGAAGTTTTTGTGATGGTGTCAGACCTCACTGGGGCTGGGCCCCTGCTACTCCACACTGTATCTCTATTTGTACAGTATCTGTCATTCCTCTTTAGTCACCCTGGTCTTCTTCCTGTTCAAAACACTCTAAGCAGACTCTTGTTTTGGGGCTCTGTACTTGCTAGTCTCTCAGACAGACAGCTTACTCCTTCGCCTCTGTCAACTATTCTCAGTGAGATTTCCCTGGCCATCGTACCTCAGCCTGTACCTTCAATCTGTGCCCTTATCTGCTGATATACTCCTGCTTTGATTTTCTTACTAGCACTTATAACTATGGCTTTTACTTATTTTGATCTATGATCATATTCCCAACACCTAAAGCAGTACCCATCATGTAGTAACTGCTCAAGACAAAACCCCTGAGATGTTCAATTCTTTCATTTACAGAGTTTTAGTTCTACTGAAATTCTCCTGCTAATTTGGGTTTTCTGATAGTTTCGCAAATTAAATAATTAGTTAATTAATTAAAATCATAGGAAAACCAGAATTGATGGAAACTTAGGATCATCTAATTTCAAGGTTTCAATTTAGGAAAAAAAAATGCATGTAACATTTTCCATCTGGTCCCATCGGGTCCCATTTGGTCCCACCTGGCCATGCGAGATCCTTTGCTCTATGCGGCATATGGAGAACTTGCTCCATTAGTGTCTAGTGAGCGGTCATAGTGGGCCCACACTTGTCACTCTCATTGACCTTAGGTGTCCCTGTTCTATATTGAAGATAAATTGTGAAGTGTCCCAGCACAACAGCAGATTTTTGAATGAGGACCTATGCCAGGATTTACAACATCTCCTGTCAGTGTCACAAGGAATAGAAGGGACTTTTAATCATGTAAGACCAAATTTTGCAAAAGTTACCATCCATGCTGCATGAATAGTAACCAAAATAATCCTCAAAACAATTATACAAGGTAGAATACTTATTTACTCCATAATTACTTTGCCAAAGGTTATGTTTTTAGTTTCCAGGGCTATCATTAGAAACTTATACAAATAAAGTGGCTTAAACACCAAAATTTTCTTGTCTTATATTACTGAAGACCAGACACCTGAATTGAGGCTGTGTCACAATCTCTCTGAAGATCCTACAAAGATGTTGGCTTCAGGTTTCTAGGATCAATCCAGCATAACTGAAGTCTTCATAGGAATTCTTCTCTTAGGTACATTTTTATGTCAAACTGCCCTCCTACCCCCAAGTCATATTGGATTGGGGACCCACCCTACTCAAGTATGACCTTGTCTTAACTAGAGACATGTGCAATGGTCCTAGTTCCAAATATATTTCAAGGTGCTGGGGATTAAGCCCTCAATATGTGAAACTTGGCTGGCTGTGATTCCACATATATAGACACCCACAGTATTCACCATAGCAGAGATTAAGTGCCAGAGATGTGACTTGAACCTGGCTCTGCCCTGTTGGAAGCACACAGAGCTGTTTTGAGCATGCTCAGAGTACAGTGGGGTAGGCGTTTAGTTTGGATATTGTAGTCGTTTGAATAGGAATGGCCCCCATAGACACATGCTTTAATGCTTGGCCCATAGGGAGTGGCACTATTAGGAGGTATGGCCTAGTTGGAGGAAGTGTGTCACTGTGGAGGCAGGCTTTGAAGTCTCATATACTCAAGCTATGCCCATTGTGGCTTGTAGTCTTTTTCTGCTGTCTGCTGATCAACATATAGAACTCTCAGTTCCTTTTCCAGCACCATGTCTGCCTGGATACCACCATGTTTCCCACCGTGATGATAATGGACTAACTCTTTGAACTGTAAGCCAGTCCCTACTAAATATTTTCTTTTATAAGAATTGCCTTGGCCATGGCATCTCTTCACCTCAGTAAGACCCTAAGACAGATATAACAGTTGTACATATCACCACTGTGTGATACGAAGGTCTACAGTTCTTCCTTCCCACCTCCATGAAAGAGTTTAGAGAAGAACTGGACAGAGCTTTCACTGTTTTCATAATGAACTTTATGGACCATTCCATTGAGTTTCTAACAGCTTGATGGTTTTCCTTTGGGAATTTAAGATTTACATTGGAGTGTTATGGGGTAAATTATTGAGGAGCAAGCATGAACCCCTCTCATCCTGAGATGAACTAGAAACTTAGTAGCTTGCGTTTGCATTTTATATAATCAGTAATAATTATTGAGCCCTCCCAGTGTGCCTAAAATGTGCTGGTGGCAGGTGTAACCTGTGACTGTGTCGGGTATGGCAGGGCTCTGGAAGCTCAGCTTTGTAGTACATGGGTGATCACGTCAGAGTGTGACAGACACAGGCCTGCAACATAGAGGAGGCCTTGGAAGCCCAAGGGCAAACACACACAAGGATAGCAGTGACAGATAACCAACTTGTGAACGTTTTGTTTATTCTCCCCCACCCCTGTCATCATAGCCAAAGAAGGATGTCAGTTACCTTCATAATCACCTCTGCCTTATTCCTTTGAAACAAGATCTGTCACTGATCCTGGAGCTAGATTGGCAGCCACAAAGCCCCAGTGATCCTTTATCTGTCCCTTCATATCACCGGGGGTACAGGCATGTGGCCACACACAGCTTTTTATAGGAGTTCTGAGGATTTGAACTGAGATCCTCATGCACAAGTGATTTCACGTGACTGAGGTATCTTGCCAGCCCAGAACCAACTTTGGATATTGATGAACACTAATTTACAGTTCAAGGGAAGACTGGACTCTAGCTTCACATCTTAAGCAGTACTGAGGACGTGTGACTATGGTACCTAGGCTAGGTGTCTATTACTGATTGACAGAGAGACCTGAAGAAGTAGAGGAAAGTAAAGTCAAGATGGCTGCTCTACCAGGTCCCTTCTGTGGTGATTTCCTACCTGGTGAAAACCACACAGATACAAGGACACTGAATAGTTTACACAGGAGCACATAGAGCCAGATTCTGCTCAAAGCAGGATCTGCTTTTATATCAAGCACCGGGCTTGGGAAGTGGCTTCTTTCATCACGTTCTTTCTTCCCATCTTTTACTAAAAGCACAGGTAGCTCAGGGCACTTGTGCAGTAAATGCACCCACAGCTGCTCTCACTGCTGAAAAATGCAGAGAGAATGAGATGCAGCCTCTCAGTCCAGAAAACAGAGTTGCAACTAGCACCATGGGAGATATTGCCAATTCCTAGTCTCCAACTCAGACCCAGTCTTCACACGGGTTTCCATGTCATTCCACTAGTGGCCGAATGACAAGGGGGTAGAATCAGTCCTCAGAACCCAATTCCTGACTTTTAGATTTGTGTGCTTAGAGACTTCTATGTGAGCTGTGTGCCAATGGGCATGTCGTTCTTTCTGGTATATCATTTGCTTCAGTCTTTTCGTAGCAAATGCTTTGTTTAAGAACCCTCCTAAGGTACTGCTTCAGGTGGCCTGACAGACGTGAACCCTAGATAATAAATAACTCAAATCTATTCAATTGTGCGAGTGGGAAAGCCACAGTCCTTCCAGAGTAGAGCTTAGATTGGGTTTATTTCAGTCTGAGCCTGTACTCTCACTGCAAGCAGCTGCTGTCTCTTATATATGAAGCACAATATCTTGTACATGCTAGGTATTAACTAAATATATTTTTAATGAAACTGAATTTCCTAACATTGTCAGCAAAACCTGCATATTATAGGTGGGAGTTTCAGATATCTTGTTCTATCTTGCCCAGTAGGGCTCTTCAGATCTCTGAGCTTCAACCGCCTAACCACATCCTGTTGTGCTCAGGAGCTCACAGCCAAAGGCTTATAAAAGCAGTTGATTGTACTGAAGCCTACAGTGATAAATGATTACCCATGGTAATATTCTATAATTGGCCTCCTGAGTATGAGAGTTATTGCCCCTGCTGTTTAGAAGTTAGATGTGAACTGGAATCTCTTTCAGGACTGTAGAGGGGAACAGATCCCTTAGGTAGCATTCCTCAAAAATGTATCAACTCAAAATGGCCTCTCATTTTGAGTCAAGATATTTGATACCTAAGAGTATTCCTATTAGAAGGACACAGTATGGACGGGGCATTGAGCTTAGGTGGTAAAATACTTGCCTAGCACATATGAAGCCCTCAGCTTGACACCTAGTACCAAATAAAAACAGGTGTGGTATCACATACTCAGATCCCAGTATAGGAAGGATCACGAGTTCAAGGTCATCCTCAATTACATAGGGAGTTCAAGGCCAGCCTAAGCTACCTGAGAGCCTGTCTCAAAACTAACGAAGTTCTATTGTCAGCTTGACACAATTTAAAATCACCAGAGAAGAGACTGAGCAAGGGATTGTCTATATCAGCTTGGCTTGTTACAGGATCTTTGAACCTGTTTCTAGTTAGAGTGTGGCTCAGCCTTAAGCACACCCCTTTAATCCCTCTGGCTGGAATACAAACACAACATTGGTACTCACCTTTAATTCCAAGCAATGAAGGCAAAGTTAGTTTGTAGAAGGAATCAGCCATGTTTGAAAGTGATGTCTAATTGAGTGGCAGACAAAGTGACAAATCAGAGAAAGATTTGACAGAATAGGATACGCCCAACTCTCATGAGAAGAGAGAGGGAAGGAAAGCTACTTAAGGGGGAGACAGACAGCATAGAAAGAAGAGAGAGTATAGTACAGGATACAGTAGAGTTCGTGGAGAGTAGTACAGTAGAGCTGAGAGGGAAAGTGGAGCAGCACAGAGAGGGAGAAGGAGGCAGTTTTACCAGGAAAGTTTTACAGAGACAGATTGAAGACAGAACAAGCTAGACACAGGTTAAAAACAGAATGAGCAAGAGAATGGGAAGGAGCCAGAAGACTAAAAAGATTGTGAGATCTAGTTGAGGCCAAGCAGAACAATTCAGAGACTGAGAGAAAAACCAGATTGAATAAGATAGGTGAGAGAGGAGTTCTCACCAGAACAGCTGAGTCAAGTCAGCCAGAGTCCAAAACCTGGCGTTGTCAGGTTACTTTTACATTGGCCTGTGAGCATGTCTTGGGGGTTATCATGATTACATTAATTGAGGTGAGAAATCTTGCCCACTAAAGGTGGCACTATTCCCTATTCACAAGGCTCTTGAATTGTGTGAGTGGAGAAAGGGAGCTGAGCACAAGCATCCGTGCATTAATCCATTCCTCTAGGCTCTTGACTATAGATATAATATGATTCACTATTTCAAGTTCCTGCTGCCTTGCTTTCCCACAGTGATGAATCTGCAAACTGGAGTTGTGAGCTGAAATAAACCATTTTCTCTTAAGTTTTATTGGTTGAGGGGGGGAGTCGGGAGGGTAAGGTTATTTCATCACTGCAACAGAAAATGAAGACACAAACAAACGAAAATAAAAATCACATATGTGAAAGTAGGTAAATAAGTAAATACAGTCACAGGCCAAGGTGGAGTTTCCTCTGGTGGGAACATTGTCAGGCGGTGGACGACTACTGTCCTCCGAGAGGCACAGCTTTGCTTTGACTTGCCTTTCCTTCCCCTCCTCTCTTCTTTCTCAGTTGTCCTCCAGTCCACCCAGTCTTCGAGCTCCCTTTAGATACTGTGGACTTGTAGGGTTGATGGGCTCTGTGATATCAACCCTGTTAAGGCCTAGGGGAAATGTTAAGGCCTGGTAACCATTACCTGTCTAGTCTGCCATTTTTGTGCTGTTACTAAGATCATAAGGAAACTTTCTTCTATGCTGTTACTGCGAAACTTTCTCATGCGCAAGTTGATTACATATTCTGTTATGCTCTGTGCCCTTGGAAACCAATCCCAATAGAAGTCAGAACTGCTTTGTATAGTTACCTACAATAAGCTTGGACTAGAACCAACTACCCAGCAGCACTTCCTGCACCTGTGTATAATCTTTTATGTTTTGTGCTTGTGTACACTGCCCCTGGGATGGACCCCAACATAAGAGAGACACCTGCACCAATATAAGGAACTATTTGGAATAAGACTTCCATTCTGAGTAAGGGTTAAGTAAAGTTTAAGTTCCTAAGACCTCCCTGGGAACTGACATCCTACTTGGCAGAAAAAGATATGTACATGAGCAACTGACATCCTGGTTGGCATGTTAAGACATGAATATTAAGCAAGGCAAATTCCCTGCCACAGTTGAATACCCCAACCAGTAGGCGCAGGATAAATGAACAACAAAGACATGTTCCTAAAGAAATCCCTATCTCTCTGTAGATGACAGGATTAAAAAGTCCTATAGGATCTTGACTCAACATGGTTCAGCCCCCGAGTTTGGAATGTGTCCCTGATTGACCAGTCTTGGAGTGTGGCATTCAATAATTACTCCTGTTTGACTGAGATTGGTGTTTGAGTGGTTTGTGTGGCAATTCCCAGACCCCAATAAACCCAAGCACCCAAGTCAATGAAAGCTACAGAATAATGGTTTTACATTTGAACTTGATGGGTTTCCTCTGGCAACCCTTCCTTTATTTTGGCACAAATAAAATGCAAAACCAGTAATAGAGTTAGAGTTTGCAGAGGTGAGGGGAGAGGTGGGCTCATACCTGCATCAAGTGCTACTTTAGGCAAATGGTACTAAGAAAGCACAAGATGTGGTCCTTGAAGTGCCTGGCTTTCTGCTTGAGTGTCATGCAGTGGTAAGGGGAAGGAATGGTTTCAGAAATGCCCTGATTTGCCTGAAAAATGGCTCAGCAGTTAAGAACACTCACTGTTCTTGGGTTTGATTCCTAGTATGGCAGCTCACAACCAGATGTAACTCCAGCTCCTGTTACCCTCTTCTGGCCTCTCTGGGCACTGTGCCCACATGGTGTACTTATATACATGCAGCCAAAATACATACATAAACTAAGATTAGTTTTTAAAGAAAGTCCTAATTCTCTCAGCTGCTCTGAGGTCAAGAGCAATGTGGACAAATTTAATGGGAAGAGACTTAAGGGATCTATTGGGAGGTATTCTACTGCTGAGTGAGGCGTGATTCATTCACCACACTCCTTTTGGTCAACATTCCCCTACCCTTTGGTAGTTGTCACAAACCACTTGTTTATTAAGATGACAACAACGTCTTCCTTGTTATGCACAGATGGTTGAAGTTGGACATATAGAAACAAAGGAGTGATTGCTCTGGACTGGTCTAAGGCTTACACAAACACACTGTAGTTTGTGTACAGCTAGAAGCAAGATGAGAAATAGGAGACAAATGCAAACTTCTCTCTGTACAGCTTCTGCATGGATTCCTTCAGCTGATAACTTTCTCCATGGACTAGTAAGCTCTTTATGTGAAGCTCTTGACTATTTATCATAGAGGGAAAGTTAGTAGAGTAATTGTATCTAGAGTAAACATCAGAATGAAGTGGTTTTCTAGAATTATTTAGACCTTGAAGAAATCATTGTAGAAAGCAGAGCTTGCTTTCTGTGATTTTTACAGCTGTTTTTCTGAGGAAGCTTCACAGCCTTTGCATGACTTTAGAAACAAGATGGTCCTGGAAAACCTAGAAGGGCTTGCATTATTGAGTACTGCAAAACATGTACAATAAGAACTGAAGTTGCAATGGTGAGAAGCTCCTTCAAGAAACATGTAGATTAGATCTGGGTTTTTGTTTGAGGAACTTGCTTTACTTTAAAAATAAATTTCGTGTGATAATCAGTAAATATGCTTCTGTATGGTGGTTTGGGGTTCAGTCCATCAGAGACTGTTCTACCCTGCAGCTGAGAATCCTTCATACATCTTGCAGGGACCCTCTTTCTTTGATCAACCCATGTGATTCAGAACACCATCAATTTAAGATTCAGAAATTGGCTCCTTAACTTCCCATACAAATGTCTTATGAGTTCTATGTCTTTGACATTGTTCTGGAAGGAATTGTAGGGCTCAAGAATTAATATGGGCTTTCCTTAGAGAAAAGGCCTGTGTAGCAGCGTCACAGCCTTGTGTGAACAGCTGTTCCAGAGGTGGCTCTCCCAGTGGTGGCATTCTCAGTGGTAGGACAACCATCACAGTGATACGTTGACCTTCTATTCACCATCTATGCAGAAGTTCCCTCTGTCTTAGTTTGGGTTTCCATTGCTATGGAGAGACACCATGACCACTCTTATAAAGGCAACATTTAATTGGGATTGGCTTACAGTTTCAGAGGTTTAGTCCATTATCATCATAGCAGGAAGCATGGTAGCAGGCAGGAAGACATAGTGCTGAAGAAGGAGTTGGGAGTTCTGCATCTTGATCCAAAGGCAACCAGAAGAGACTAGCATCCTCAGACAGCTAGGAAGAATCTCTCTTCCACAATAGGTGGAGCCTGAGCATAGGAGGAAACCTCCAAAGCCCACCCCACAGTGACACACTTTCTCTAACTAGACTATACCTCCTAATAGTACTACGCTGTATGGGCCAAGCATATTCAAATCACCACATCTTCTAACTCTGCCCTGTGTCTGAGCTGTTCAATAGACTTGGGGAGTCTAAAGTCATGAAAACCTAGGATCCTGCCCATCTGTTATCTCAGACCAATCCCACAAAGATGCAGAGATCACATGGGCGTTTTGATGCAGTCTGACAACTGGGACCTGTGACTTGGAAAGGACTGTGTCCTGGGTCTGGAACAGTTTGCTCATTTTAAATCAAGCACGAATTCAACAAATAGCATCCAGACACTATTCTCAGACTGACATTAAAGGCCTATAGTGGATCCCCTTCTTCCTCTGGCACTTTGTGATACCGCCTCACCCTGCGGAGTCAATCTTACTTTCCACAAGGCACAGCTTGCTTTCCTGGGTGTCTCTCTGGGCAGTTGTGAGGTGCAGTACTTCCTGCAGCATGCGGGGTTCACTGATAGCCCCATCTCTCACCTACCATGTCATTTTTCTTCGTCATTTTGCCTGTTCCTATAACGTGCGGATAACAGCTCTTCCGTGAATGTTTGGTCTCATGACGAGTTTGTGAGGCCATCGTCACTAAGCACACAAGAAAACATTGGTAAGGAGTTTTTCTTGGTGCAACAGAAAAATGGGCATCTTGGAAAAACAGGAATCTAGGGCAGTTTCTGTTTTGCATTTTGAACTAAAGCTGCCGTAAAAGACTGCCAGAAATCTGGAACCATTTTGCTGGCTGCGAGTTGTTAGGGGAAGCATGAACAAGCATGTTTCCTTTTTCTTGAGGCATGTTCGTAACACCCTGGAGCCTGTCCCTGGCCTGTCATCTGAGCTCTGTGCTGTCCCTGCTGCCCTCCATGGACTTCTCAGTTGGCTCACCCTTCCCTCCAGACTGAAATAACCATGATTCCTTCCTTTGAACTATTTGCCCCAGAGCCTTTGATCGGCTCCTTCCTCCTGGTTCCCAGAATTCATTTCCACCCTAGGGCCTTTCTCAGAGACAGTCTGAATTCTACAAAACATTAAAATGATCTTCTGAAGGGTTTAGAAAGTAACTTTTCAAATTAGATAGGTTATAATGCAATCGCAGCAGCCGTTGGGTGTGCAGTCCTGTAGACAGTCACAGGCATGGATGTTCAGGACTTTGTACCAACTAATAAGTACTTCTTGCCCTTCCACTTTCTCTCCCTTTTCCATGATTTATTTCTTTCATCTGTAAAATGGAAAGAAAATAACCTGCTTCACAAATTAGATAATTTACCCCCAAACTTCAATAACTCGAAAATCCTACATTTTTAGTGTTATTTCTGCCATTTGGTACCATGCCCAGCATGTCATGTCTTGTGCTTGATAATTTGTTGTTAGGAGACTGACTGACTGACTGACTGAATGAATGAATGAATGGCTTGAGAAAGCATTATGTTTGCATGCATTAGAACCAGCCTGTAAAAATGGATGTTCAATGTACAAACAACCAGGCACAATAAAATTTGCTTCCCAGAATGCCCTTTTTTAGTCATGGTAATTTTAAAAGAAGGTTTGTTTATTTTTATTTTTCGTGTGTGAGTGTTTGCCTGCACATATGTGTGTGTTACCACAGGAGTGCAGTGCCTGAGGAGACCAGAAGAGGCGTGGGTGTTGGGAACTGAGCCTGGGTCCTCTCCAAGAACAGAAAGCACTCTTAACCACTGAGCCACTCTCCAGCCGTAGGTATGGCAATTATCCAGACCTTAACTAGTCATTAGTGTCCCTCAAACAAACAGAAAAAAAAGTCCCCTAATGTCTACCTGAGTTCCATTTGCTTCACTGATGTCCTCTGACCATCTTTTCCTGTATCTGTCTCACCTGCTGCCATTTCTGAAGACAATGAACAGGTCTGACCTACTCATGTGTGTTACACACAAGTGTGGGTCTGTTTCCCAAAGCCTTCTTCCAGGATACTGTGTAAATGTACACAAGACCACTCACATGGAAATCCAACATGGAAGGAGGGCCTTCTCTCCCGAGGGACCTACATTAAGCTCCTTGAAATCTGACAGCCTTGGTTAGCAAACATACATTCAGTGTACATTTTTGAAATGGCACAGAGGGAAATTTGTTTTGAAAGGAGGGAAAGAAAACGAAGCCCTTCTCTCGTAGGTAGGTCTGTGGCTGACAAGCTTCAGTTTAAGGGTTGGCGTGGACTCTGTTTTCCTTTCCAGCGGGTATGCTTTGAGTTGGCACACAAATGCCATGTGTGAATGGCGTGGGAGTTGAGAAAGTTGCTGCTGCTTGTCTTTTTAAAATTAACAGTGGAATCCTTATGAGAGCAGTGTAGGCCCGGGAATGCGCCACACACCATTCTCTTGACTGCATAATTAGGGAGTTCTCCATAATAAAATAGTCCCTCATCCTTGCCAAAATTGGTGCCCCTCCTCCACCCTCTCCTCCAAGATACAGTGGACTGACAGCTGCTCTGCTGGCTTCCCTAAGCCTTATAATTCATTATCAACGTAGCAAAATACCCTGGTGATAGGGTTTTTCGGAGAAGGCTGAGAGATAGCAATTCCCTGTTCCACAGCCTGTCACCTTCACCTTCCCGGCTTTTCTGAACCCGCGGTGAAGCAGAGGGGCTTGGTGGGGTGCTCCCTGGTGAGGTCAGTTGGGGGGCAGAGGTTGGCTGCTCCCTTTGTAGGTAGACTGCAGGCTGTAACATCCCACTCAAGGGGATTAAGGATGCAGACTCAAAGGCCCTTTTCTGAGTCAGAACTGCTTTAAAAAAAATAAGAAATGTTCCTGAAGTTGAACTCGGGGCCTTGGTCCAGATAGACAAATGCCCTGTCACTCGGGCCACGCCCACCTCCAGAATCTACATCTTAGGATGTTCCTCCTGGTGACTCTTGTGCCCATGAAGTCTGAGTGTTCAGCTGGGGACAGTTCAGAAGACAGCCTGGGTTTCTTGCATTTAGTATCAATAAAGCATGCAGGAGGCACCCAGTCAGTTCTTGAGGAACACTTACCATGTTTTAAGTGTGGAAATCAGAATCATGAGAAGGAGCTGTCTTTGGGGCTCCTAAGGAAAAACTCCTCCCAAGCTTTCAAGGTCTCGGCCAGTAACTTGGTCTAGGAGTAGAATAGTGTAGGGATGTCCAGTATTCTGTGGCTCTTACAAAGGCAGTGTCTGTAGTGAAGGTTAGCCCTGCTGCAGCTCTTTGTGTTCATAGGGGAGTCAGTGCTGAGAGGAGAGGAAGTTAAAAAAATATGGATTTGGGCAGATGCATGACTGGACATGAAGGTAAGCCTGTGTCCTGTGTCCTGTGTCCCGTGTGGCTTTCCCACTGGTGACATCATGCATAGTTCTACAATGGCTCCAAGACCATCCCTCAGGGACCCATTTCAAGTGTTCTTTTCAGGTCCTCAGAGTAAGGCTTACATCTTTACTTTCTCTCCCAACATCCAGCATTCCTCCAATGCTGGTTACTTTTCCTTTAAAATTGCTTTTCCAATCATTTCTTCCCCTTCTCTCCCTGTGACATCCGTATAGTCTAAGATATTAGGGCAATGGACCATACCAGTTACTTGACTTTCTTGCTTCCAAAAATTTCTCCAAGCCTTAACTGTAAAGGCTTATTTTTTTTTATTATGTTATGTATGTGCACACAAGGGCAGGGGCCCACGGAGGATCTGGCCTGGAGCTATAGTTACAGGGACCTTGTGAGATACCAGATATGCTGGGATTTGAACCTGGTTCCTCTGGAGAAGCAGTACATACCCTTAACAAATGTCTTTCTTTGGTCTTCAAAGCTCTAACCACTTGACCTCCCATTACCTGACAAAGCTTGCCACTTATCGATGCCCTACCTCTAGCTACTCCACCCAAGATAGGAGTCTTTGTGTTCAGTCACATTATATTTAAGTCTTTACAGGTTTGTTGTTTTCTGTAAAGAGCACCCATGCTGAATACTTTTCCCAATTAATCTTATTTGTAACAGTGAGCTTACATCTCAGGGCCACATCGACTGAATTCATTGCTAATCTGGAATACTCTTGGGATTAGCTGTTAAAAATGGAGGAAAGGACATTTAGTGTGGTCGCAATTATTTCCGAAGCTATGATCGCACTTCCAAGATCCTATGAATGGTTTTTGTAAAGATTACTAGAAAAAAAAGCAGTAAGAGGTAACATAGGAACCATGAATATGCAAGCTTTTAGGAAGAAGGGGAAAAATTCCATACGACTGGTCTAGCGGAGGTAGAACTGATAAATTTCAGCTAGGATAAAACAATTAATAAGTGATTTGCATATGAATTGAAGCAACAACTTATGTCTAAACCACAGGTGGTCATGAGGATGATACATGGTTCTCTGTAGGCAAGGTATGGCTGTAAGTCCTAATAACGGCACACACAGAGTTGTAGCAACCATTCATTAAAACATTGTGAGAATGGAGACAAGCCAAGTTTGCATGTTGTGTTAACATGTAGCTGTTCACAGCTTGTGCATAACATACAGGAAGGGGTGCAGCTCAGATTTCCTTGATGAACGGCTTGCTCCTGAGGCGCTGGTAGGTTGTCGATACTGCTCAGGTAGAGAGAACACTCCAGGCTAATGTCTCAAGTCCACACTTGAGGCAGCTCAGTGTGTGAAGGAACGCACGAGGTAAAACTTTGAAGGCCTGGCCACTTTAGCTTCACTCTCATGAAATGAACAGTTCCAGAGTGTGGGAAATGTGGGATCTTTTGTCAAGTTGTGCTCTCAGGTTGGTGTGTTTCTCTCCCCATCTCTGCTCCCTGCCCCTTCTCTTCACAGCTTCTGGTCTCCAGGAAGCATTTTGCCCCTCAAGCACCATGTCAGCATCAAAACTCACCCTTTGGTGACATGACTAGCATGTTAGCACTTCCTGTAAGACACTGTAGGTCTGGAAGAAGGATGAATGCTTGCCTTGTAAGCACAGGGCCCGAGTTCAGCCTCCACAGCCCGTGTGGAAATGTAGGCACAGGACACATACTTGTGGCTTGCGACCCCAGTGTTGGTGAGGCTGAGACAGACAGATCCCTGGATTCAGCCAGCCTAGCCTTGGTGAGTTCCAAGCCAGTGAGAGACCCTGTCTCAAAAGGAAGCAAAAATATGGATAGAGCCTGAGGAATGGAACTCAAAGCCATTGTCTGGTTTCCACACATGCATACACATGTTCAAGTGCATCTCCACATACATGTATATCAACTCTGTCTCTGTCTCTGTCTCTGTGTCTCTGTGTCTCTCTCTCTCTCTCTCTCTGTGTGTGTGTGTGTTCCTTTCACTCTGCCAGTCACCCTGGTCCTTTCACTTCCCTCGCACCCCATGCCCCTCCCCCACACTGTATCACTGCCTTCTGCCCAATAACCTGGCTCATGCCTTCCCTGTTCTAGTAAGTGCCCTTTCCTCTGATGGCTTACGCAGCCAGATTCTCCTCATTTTTCAAGGTCTTTGAGGAAGCTGTCATGTCTCCCTGGAAGATTTTCTGATGTACTTTCCTTTATTCCTACACTTATTTGTTCTAAATAAATATTATTATTATGTGTGTGTATGTTTGTGCATGTTTGTGCACATTTATGTGCATGCATGTATATATGTGTACATGTGTGTTTGTGTGTGTACATGTTTATGTATGTGTGTGCATGTGTGTGTGAATGTGTGCCTGTATGTGTGTATGTGTGTGTGTGTGTGTGTGCGCGTGCAAATGTGTGTAGGCCAGAAGTTGGCCTGGGTTGTCTTCCTCAATTAATATTCATTTTAGTTTTCCTTTTTCAGAACCAGTAAGAGTTTAATGAAGTTCCTAGAAATAAGATCGGCATCTCCATGTCAGTAATTTTTCTAGAAATCTTCCTAACAAGAAGATGACCCCTTTCGCTATAACAAGTCAGAGTATGGAGCATAACTCAAATTGAAAGTAATATCATACTGAGATAGAAAACGATATCACACCAGATGAATGGTTTGGTGTTACAGCTAGTAATATGCTCCAGATTGATTTTTGAGACAAATTTTCTCACTGAGTATGTTGCATATGGATAGACTGGCTGGCCAATGACCCCAAGGATCTACTGTCTGCCTCCTGGGTCTGAGAGTATTATAGATTAGCCTTGCTGCCCTCTCCCTTTATGTGGGTTCTGGGATCTGAACCCAGATCCTCGCACATGCCCTGCAAGTGCTTGACTAACCAAGCCCTGGCCCTGACAGCCCCTTATGCCTTTATTTTAAAAATCAAATAAAATTTATTTCATCCTAACAAAACAGCTCAGCTATCACAGCCATTCTCTGGTTGTCTCATGCAACTCAGAGACTGAAGGCATCCATCCTAATTTTGTTATACCAGAGAGCACGAGGCAACTGATTAAAATGTATGCATGATAACCATGTTGAAAACATTAGGATACAGTCAGAAAAAAACTTAATGTTTACAGCCTGGAGCAATACATTCCAAGGCATGATTTCTACATTTGTCCCTAAAAATAAATGAGAAAATAAATAAACTAATAACATTTCCTTGGTCACCTTCATTAAGACAATGCTGCCTGCATTACCTTCCTCCTGGGAGTTGGCACACTGGCTCATGAGATATGGGCAGTTTGGTAAATAAATCTGCTTACCTTTATTTAACCCAAATTATGTTACTAAAAATACCATACTTATTTCTCCTTTTTAAATGGTGTTGATGTCTCTACGACATTTATGTTCTGCAGAGTAGAGCCCATGTGTCGGTCTGAGAGGGTGGGTAGTCTTAGATACCCAGAGATGGACACTCCACAGCCAGTTGTCACCACTCTGCAAGAAGGGGAAGAATGTCTCCATTACAAGCATAGGAGGCCACTGGAAGTTGGTGGTCAATAGCAGGGATTCACGTTCTAGGGTGGCCAGGCTAAATCCTGGCTGTGCATGGGTAGCACTCAGAAGTTTAAAAACACCCTGAAGCCTGCTCTCCCTTCACAGGCACTGACCTGGACCCTGGGTTGTTAAAAAACTCCCAATGCCATTCTATCAGCCTCCAAAGTTGAGAGCCTCTGCTTTGGGGTATGGGGTTGCTTGAATCCCATAGGGTCTAAGATCCCTCCTTCCCAGTTCCCGCTTTCCCCATTTCTTCTTCTTTCTCCTCTTTCCCTCCAGTCTCTCATCTCTTTTTCTTTCTCCATCCCTCCCCCTTCCCTGTCTCATTTGTGGTAGGGGTTGAGCTCAGGTCCTTCTTGTGCACACTAAAGTGAGTGCATTACCACTAAGCTATATTCCTTTTAAGGGAAGTCAAAAGCTGGATAGAAACATAGGATTCCAGGCTCCAGCCAGCTTTCCTTGTGCACACACCTGAAGGGTAGAGGTTAAGTATAGGTAGGAAGCACTGAGCTGTACTTCCTGAGCAAGGACACTCCAAATGCCTGTCCTGTGTGACTGCTTCCTAATTCATGATCACCTCAAAGCTCGGTCAGTCCTGGTCCGCAGCAGCCCTGCCACCAGAGCCATCAGTCAGCTGCCCTGGAGGATGGTTATCTGTCTCTCAGATGAGCACCCAAGGTCCCTCCAATTGAAGGTTTCGAAGGCCCGCTAGTTAATATTTTAAATGGGGACCTTAAATTGGTGATGATCTTTCCAGATCTGAGCTAGTAAGTTGGAAAAAGAAGAAGTGTAATTTTATTTACACAGATGACAAAGAGAATCAGAGATGATTCTTTACCCTCCTTGTTTTGGACTACATAAAATAGAGTGAGAAGTAAAAGATGGGGGCCCCAGTGGATGAGGCGATTAGTCAAATGCATATAGTTTGATAGGCAGGTGGAGAAAAGATTCAAACACAATGGACAGAACCTGGCAAACTCCTGCTTTCAGAAGATAATGCTAGATCCATCAAGCAGACTTCAGCTGCCCCAGGAAGGACCCCTGTATAGCTCAAGCCTGTGTTCTGATGGTGTTCTTGTTTCATTAGCAAAAGGTGTTGTTTTTAAGGTTTTTCTTTTTTTTTTTTGGTAGTGAAAAATAAACTAAATTGACTGTGTTTGGGTGATAAGTAGATGTCATGAGCCCCTAAATCCACTCTTTTTTTTTTCTACCAGCAAGCTTGCCACAAGTTATTTGAGAGTGACCACATACCCTTATGTGTTTTTTAAAAAATTCATTTATTTATTTATCTATTCTATCCATCTTTCTTATTTATTCATTTATTTATTTATTGCTTTTTTTTTTTTGGTTTTTCGAGACAGGGTTTCTCTGTGTAGCCCTGGCTGTCCTGGCACTCACTTTGTAAACCAGGCTGGCCTCGAACTCAGAAATCCTCCTGCCTCTGCCTCCCAAGTGCTGGGATTAAAGGTGTGCGCCACCACCGCCCGGCTATTGCTTTTTTTTTAAACAGGGTCTTTCTGTGTGGACCAGGTATCCTCAAACTCACAGAGATCCCTCTGCCTCTGTCTCTCAAGTGCTGTAATTAAAGGTGTGATTCATCAGGCCCAGTTCCTCTTAGTCTTAAGTAGCCATAGCTGCTGACATTACTCTTGTTTACTACTTGCCAGTGACTCATCAACTAACTTCTATTATTATTATTATTATTATTATTATTATTATTATTATTGCAGGGTTTCCATGTGTAGCCCCTAGCTATCCTGGAACTAGCTTTGTAGATCAAGCTGGCCTCAAACTCATAGAGATCCACCTGCCTCTGCCTCCTAAAATCAGGGATTAAAGGCCTATGCCACCAGTGCCCAGCCACTAGCTCCTCTATTTACCTGTTCTACAGACCTTGGATAGCCACTGTGCTCTGTGAACAGCACTAGTTTCCTGGTACACCAGTGCTTGTCTGCAGCAGCAGAACACATAGACAGGGCAGTTTTCAGGAATACCTAGTACTAAAAGGAGACACTGATGGGGCCAGTAACCCCAGCAGTTGGGAGGCAGAGGCAAGATGATTATGATTTCAATATCATCCTTAGCTACAGAAAGGACTCAAGGCTACACTGAGCTTCATGAGATCGTGAAGTGGAAACTTCTGTTTTCTTTGGAGATTCAGTTGTGTCATGTGATGATTTTCTGGAAGCTGTCTTATGAGAGGATAGTTTGCAGAAGCAGGTACATGAGAGGATGTTTTGCTGAGGCCAACACTTGAGAGGACATGTGGTATTTGGAAAGAGTATAACCCAACAGACAGTGAATGATGCTCTTGCATTGGTTCACCTTGTGACGCTTTGCTGGTCTTCACTGATCTTCACTTGTCTTGAATTTGTAGAGAGTAATGCACCTTGTGGTATTCCTGCTGCTTCTTGCCGATGTCTCAGAGCCTCACAGTTTCTCCTGGATCGAGCCATTGTTATTGATTCATGTTTGGTGTTTTAGACTGTACTGCTAACATCCTGACAATGAAGATTGGAATTGCCCCAAAGAACTACTGCTAAACAGGTCCACACCCCCCATTTACTACTAATCTTTGTTCTCCCCTAGGTGAGCTGCTGGGGAGGTTGACGAGCTTAAGAAGCCTTATTAAAGTAGTTTTTGAAAAGCCTAAGCTTACAAGATCTTGTCTCACAAAATCAAAATAAGGGCTGGAGAGTCAGCTCAGCAGTTGAGAGCACTTCTTGCTCTTACGGAGAACCTGGGTCCAGTTCACAACACCTACATCATGGCTTACAACCATCTGTAACTCCAGTTCCAGGGGATCCAACACCCTCTTCAGCCCTCTATGGGCATAGGACACATACGCAAATGCAGACAAAGCACTCATATGAAAAAGTTTTTTCAAGAAAAACAAAAAAAGTCTGATATACCATCTCCTCAATAGAGCAGGCTAATTTTTGGATTTTTTTTATTTAAACAAAAAGATTATTTTGAGCACTTGATTTTAATTTCCATTTATAAAAGAAGAAGTTGATTTGTTTATAATTATTATCATCTGAAGACAACTTAATTTCCCCTCTACAGGAAGTGAGGAAATCTGGCCCAAACCTGATACCAGTAGCCTTGAGAATGAAAGTCCTTCTGGTGCTTTCAGCTACATGCTATGACACAATCATGATGGGGCTGAATGCAAACAAGTGGCAAGAACTGTGTAAGAACTGACACCACCAGACTGTGCTGGACACTGCAGCAATGATATGTATTCTTATAGCAAGAGCCCAAAAAACAAAATGTCTATTTTTGTATCTCTGAATTCCTAAAAGGGATAAAAGGGAAACACAAGGTTCTTGGTTACAAATCAAAGATCCTTTCTTTGGCTTATCTTATGCAAAACAACAACAACAAAACCCAATTCACTGTCCACATGTTCGGCAGCTTAAAGAACTAACAGGAAGGCTGAAGAATTAGCATGGAAATGGGCAACCAAGAAAGACTGGTCTGCAAGGCAGTGAGAGCGTCATGGTGCAGGTGCAAACATGTGCTGGTCATCACACTAGGCAGTGTGTAGTGACACACAGTAGGCAGTGTGTAGTGACACACAGAAGGCAGTGTACAGTGGCACACAGTAGGCAGTGTGTAGTGACACACAATAGACAGTGTGTAGTGACACACAGTTGGTAGTGTGCAGTGGCACACAGAAGGCAGTGTGCAGTGACACACACTAGGCAGTGTGCAGTGACACATAGTAGGTAGTGTGCAGTGACACACAGAAGGCAGTGTGCAGTGACACACACTAGGCAGTGTGCAGTGGCAAACAGAAGGCAGTGTGCAGTGGCACACAGAAGGCAGTGTGCAGTGACACACACTAGGCAGTGTGCAGTGACACACAGAAGGCAGTGTGCAGTGACACACACTAGGCAGTGTGCAGTCAGAAGCCAGTGTGCAGTGACATACACTAGGCAGTGTGCAGTGACACACACTAGGCAGTGTGCAGTCAGAAGCCAGTGTGCAGTGACATACACTAGGCAGTATGCAGTGACATGGTATTGCCATCACTGACACACCAGTGTTTGGTTGTACCTCTGTCACCCTTCATGTAGCCAGTCTGGGTCCTATACCCACACTGCACATTCCAACAGGTGGACACAAGTAGTATTTGTTTTGTGACTTTTCCTGGGGAGATGAGGACCAATGACTATTTGCCTCAAGTAGAGTACCAATAACAGACCAAGGAAATGATTCATCTCCATGTAGTTTGGTAAGCCAAGGAATTATCTACTGAGAGGTTATGTACAGAAATGGGGCTGATCTCAAACATTTACATCACTAGAAAGTCCCAACCTCAGATTCCCACATGGAAAACTGCACAGGCAAAGTCTCCTCTTCAGTCAGCCTTCTACTTCCTCTGTGTTCCGCAACCTCCCAAGACCACTTGCAGCTGGAACAGTATTGCTTGCAACCACAAGGGAGTGATTCAGGGGGAACTGAGTGCCTGGAATCTCAGGTGAGGGTCTGATGTCCCTCCCCTAACCCTAAAGAGAGAACTTGACAGTCCCCATCCTGTGAGTATCTGTGCGGTAGTCGAAACTGCTCCCGTTTCAAGATGTTAATGGACACACCATGCATAAAAAGATAACATCTACAATGGGTTTGCAACTGCCTACTTCAGCAGTAAGAAGTCTCCTACCATAATGCATAGTATTGGAGGTTTGTTACTATGGGGGGAAGTGTGGGCTAGAAACTGACATGTCCAGTAATATAATTATAACTATAATAAAGTGACTGAATAATTTTAAATAAAGGCAGTACCTTTAAGACTGAGTTTACCCATCCTTTTCTGTGTCCTTTGCCTGTGGTAAGAGTCTATAACAGTTTGGTGTTGGGGTGGTAGTCACCAGCTAGATTGACACAATCTAGAATCACCAGGGAGAGAATCTCAACGACAAATTGTATAATTGTGTACATTACATTGGCCTGACTGTGGGGGGACTTTCTTTTTTCATTCAAGACAAGGTCTTTCTGTGTGGCTCTGGCTGTCTTGGAACTTGATTTTTAGATCAGATTGGCCTCAAACTCAAGAGATCTGCCTGCCTCTGTGTGTTAGTTTGAATATGCTTGGCTCAGGGAGCGGCACTATCAGAAAGTGTGGCCTTGTTAGAGGCAGTGTGTCTCTGTGGGTGTGGGCTTTGAGACCCTCCTCCTAGCTGCCTGGAAGTCAGTCTTCTCCTGGTTCCCTTTGGAATAAGATCTAGAAGTCTCAGCTCCTTTTCCAGAGCCATATCTGGAGGCTGCCATTGTTTAGACTGAACCTCTGAATCTGTAAGCCAGCCCCATTTAAATGTTGCCCTTTGTAAGAGTTGCTTTGGTCATGATGTCTCTTTATACAACCAACTAACTAAGACACTCTGCCTCCTCAGTGCTGGGATCAAGGGCGTGCACACACACACACACACACACACACACACACACACACACACACACCCCGCTTCCTGGCTGGGGGTTTCTTGGTTGGATTAAATGAAGCAGGAAGAGCCACCAGGAACGCTGGACTGGAGGAAGTGTTGAGCATGCGCAGACAAGCTCTGAGTTACTGCCCTCTGCACTCAAATGAGGATGTAACTCTAGCGGCTGCTTCAGGTTCCTGAGGCCCTGACTTCCCTGCGGTGATGGACTGGAACTGGAATTGTGAGCCAAATAAACCTCTCTCCTTTTAGTTGCATTTGTCCTAGAGTTTTATCACAGCAACAGGAAACAGAACTAAGACAGGTCCTTGCAGCTCACCTGACCTCCTGTGTAGGGAAGGAGACAGTAAGACTTCCAAGTGAAGGGCCATCGCTGTGACTGGTCCACAAGTCCTGTCTGAATTAGCTTAAGCAAAACCGACAATTTACTCTAAGTGTGTGGAGTTTCATAAATCTTAATAAAAACGTAAAAAAAAAAAGGAACAAGAGAAATGTACTTCTTATGGAACCCAATGGGAGAGGTTGACACAAATCCAGAATCCGGAATGCTCTCAGGCTTAGACTTTACTATTATTATAGCATTAATATAGTATCCATGGAGTAGTTTTATATCCTAGGAATGGTGAGTATCTGTTGGGCCCGTTGAATGTTTTCATTTATGAAATCTGAACTAAAATTATTTCATTTCACAGAGCAGGAAGCCTAGAGTTGTAGAGTGCTGCCTAGCGAGTCTCCTGTGACCTGGAGCCTGTCCCTCCCAGAGCGTGTCCCTGAAGCCATCACCGGGTCCCATTTTCCTGCCTTTGTGCACTGCTCTTTGTCCCACAGACTCCAAGCACTACCCACACTCTCATCAGCCCAGAGAGACGTCACTTTTCTGTATCTAAAGTTCAGTCCCTCAGAGATAGGGGTATGGCTAGACCGGCCATGTCTGGTGATGGGGCCTGAGGGCAGGACGTAAGCCCTCTGAGCCATGCCCGCCTGCCACTGTGCTCCCCACCACGATGATCACAGACCAACCCTCTGAAACTGTAAGCAAGCCCCCAATTAAATGCTTTCTCCTGTATGTTGCCTTGGTCGTGGTCTCTTCACAGCAATAGAACAGTAACTTAGGCAAGATGTCAGGGGACACGCCCTACCGTCTGGGGAGATGGGTGAGCATGTGGCTTTGGATGCAGGAGAGACTGAGGTTGTTGTCAGCTGTGTATTCCATCTTGGTCCCCTGCATGCCTCCTTTGTTTTCCTTTCTTTGCAGACATTTAGAGAAGTATTTAACTTTCAACGGCAGTGACTTGCCCATTCTATGGCTGGGAGCATCTGATTCCCGTTCTCTTTTACATATTGCTTCCTCGATCACTGTCTTGTCATTAAAAAAAATAAAATAAAACCAGGCCAGTTCTCCTTTTATCGTGATGTGTTCCTTTTTTCTTTCCTTTTCCTCTTTTTTTCTTTTTTTGTTTTTTGGTAGACTGTCTTAGAACAATCATGAAATCGGAAAAATAATCCATCAACCGAACAAACAAAACGACTCCAGCGTTATGCTGCCTAGCATGGTAGCCTTCAGTTACATGTGGCTACTTCGATTTAAATAGCTGAACTAAATACAATTAAAGTGTCTTTTCCTCATACACACCAGTTATCCATCCGGCACTTAGGGGCACACTAGTGTTCTATATTATAGAGTATTCCAGTCACTTTGCATTGTTTTGCTGTCTAGGAATGTTACTGACCCCAGCAATGGTACAGATGAGAAGTGAGCCGTGTGGCAGAAGTGACCCCATGACCTGAGATGGTGCCCCTACTCCCAGGGCCTGCAGAGTCCAGCTTGCTTTCCCAGACCCGGGCTTCCTGTGGCTTGCTTCCTGGCAAGCTCCTGTGTGTGTTTTCTCAGGACCAATACTTGAATCATGTGACCTTGCATTATTTCTTTTACTGTGAGCAAAAGGCAACTGTAATAGCAGTTTCTTGGGCTGGGACCGACATCTATTTCTGGAAGTGAAATTTTTATGCACTTGCTTAGCTAGAGGCAGAACTAGAGGAACCTACAGAATGGAAATGCTTGTCAACAATGTGAGGTGTATAGCAGAGAAAAGCTTCAAGATACCCAAAAGGGAGTTCCCATGGTCTCCAGCATGGATGGGAACCTGTCTATTCCTGCACAAACATCATGACCAAGAAGCAAGCTGGGGAGGAAAGGGCTTATTCACTTCCACACTGCTGTTCATCACCAAAGGAAGTCAGGACTGGAACTCAAGCAGGTCAGGAAGCAGGAGCTGATGCAGAGGCCATGGAGGGATGTTACTTACTGGCTTGCTTCCCCTGGCTTGCTCAGCTTGCTTTCTTATAGAACCCAGGACTACCAGCCCAGGGATGGCACCACCCACAATGGGCCCTCCCACCCTTGATCACTAATTGAGAAAATGCCTTACAACTGGATCTCATGGAGGCATTTCCTCAAGGGAGGCTCCTTTCTCTGTGATAACTCCAGCTTGTGTTGAGTTGACATACAGAACCAGCCAGTACAGAACCCTTCTGTCTCTCCTTTTTTATAACCTTCTAGAAATGGCAGGCCATTCATAACAGAGGCACTTTGGTTCTTTAATATTATCTTGTCCTCAGTGGGACAAAATTTACTTCATGCAATATCAATCTATAGACTCAGTTTCTGGAATCCTTTGCTTCTGCTGGGGACAGGAGGATGTCTTGTAGTCTGAAAGGGTTCCTGGTGAGTTCGATCCTAGAATGGGAGGAAAGGAAGTCTTTCAGAGTCTTCAGGCTTCAAGGGAACCACAGAAGTGAGGACAATGTGACCTGCCGGCTGCAAAACCTGGAATCCTTACCCAAACCTAGATGGAGGAGGAGCCTAGTAGATGACTCTCAGCTCAACAGAAGCCGGACCTGGGACCACAGGTAACTTGATGTAAAGGATTCTAAACAGATCTGCATAGTTAAGCTTAAGAATGAAAATTCTTGGTTGCTGCAGTTGTATATACTAAGGCTGGATATAAAGTCTTGAGACAGTCTATGATAGGCTCACCCAGCACTCAATGGAGTTTTAGTAGTAGCATCCAGGACTGAAACGTACTTTTCACGTTGAAATCTTGACTCAGGCTTATTTGGGGAATCTTTTGTGGAGGGCTCTGTCAGTTGACAGTCCCATTGTGTACAAGAATGTGCTCAGTTAGGATCCACTTCGAAGCAAAGGAAGATGTGTTTCTGGTGAAAGTCTATGTAATGCTTTGGAAGTCTCAAGGAAGAGAAGTCAGGGGAAGATGGTGGGTTATAGTTGAAGGTTGTGGGTGCAAAAGCTCTAGAAATTGTGAGCTGAGTTGCTCTGGACTGCGTTTAAATACTTGTTTCATTTAGGAGAATGCAAATGAGACAACATAAAGATGCTTCCTATGTCTGATTCACAAAGAAAGAGAACAATACAACATTCTAATCTGCAAATCAAAGAACACACTGATCAAATAAAAGGACTGCTGCGTTAACACTTTTGCTGTTTACTCTGAAATGTGTTTGCATTGTCTGAGACTTCCATTTGATCGATCAGTCGCCCTCTACTGGTCAGAAGGGCGAGGCTCCACCGCAGAGATCACGTGGAGGCCCCACCCACGGTTGAATGTCAGAGCATTTCTGTCTGTCCAATTGTGCAAATTTCCGGTGACAATGATTGGTGAACACTTGGCTGTGGTTAAATAGACCCAACGAGACCATTTTATGTGAAGAGTACTTCCGTTTATCTATATAAGCATGTTTTGTGATTGGAAAACCAAAAGGAGAGATGGACCCCGCCCCGCCCCGCCCCGCTCCACTAGCTCATTGTCTTTCTCTTGCCGGTATATTATGACTCACTACTTGGTAGCATTTTAAAACAAATATGGATGTAAAGTATTTAAAGATTTCAGAAGCTACAGCCGCTGTTCAGAGTATAGTGTGAAATGATTTTCACTGCAGAGGAATCTGATCTTGCTATGAAATGAAAAACCCGAATGCTTGTGACGGTGAAATGCTCGTTCCCTACCCAGCCAAGGACTTTTTCTAGGGATGGAAACGCCTCTTGCAGCAACCATCCTGGCGCAACTGCAGAAGGCTAGGCGAGATGGCGGCGGGGCTCCTCCCACCTCTGCGGCAGCGGAGATCAATAAAGCAAGGCTCTGCAGCAAACCCGCGCCTCCTTTCTTCCCTGACAGCGACTATCAAGAGCCTTCAGCTGGAACATTGGCCCGTTGCGCCATCTAGCGATCATCAGGGTCCAGTGCAACTTTGAGCTGGAAAGTCCGGAAACAGCTTGAAAGCCGCATGGATAAGGGGAATTTTCATTTAAGAGGACAAAGGAAAAATATGTTGTTACCTATTTGCCTGTGAAAATCAACACGAAGGCTCCTAATGCCCATCATCACATGAAATATAGACTTGTTATGTTTTATGCTACTTGTCTTAGGGTTACTGTTGCTGTGATGAAACACCATGACTAAAGCAACTCGGGAAGAAAGGGGATTGTTTAGTTTACAGGTCCATGACTGTCCATCGTCGAAGGAAGTCAGGAGAAAAAATTAAAGCAGAGCAGAAACCTGGAGGCCGGAGCTGATGTAGAGGCCGCTGAGGAGTGGCATTTTACTGGCTTGTTCCTTATGACTTGCTCACTCTGCTTTCTTACAGCAGCCAGGACCACCCGCTCAGGGACGGCACCACCCACAATGGACTGGGCCCGCCCCTATTAATCACTAATTAAGAAAATGCCCTACAGCCTTGCCCACAGCCCCATCTTATGTAGGTAGTTTTTCAATTGAGGGTCTCTCCTCTCTGATGGCACTCGATAGTGTTAAATTGACATAAAACTAGCTAGCACACCTGTTATTTTGAAATAGTCTGTTTTCTACACAATCCAGGCTAATAGGAAAGCACTATATAAGCATATATGGGCACATTTGAATTTCAGGTTAACAATCAACAATTACTTAGTATAAGCATGCCATATATACTGGCATCTCACTGGGCACCCTGTCATGATCATTATCTTTCTTCTTGTTAGCCAAGACTGACAGTCCTCCCAATAAACCGGTAATTGTCTATAGGTTTTACAAAGGTTGGTAGCTATGCTTGGACTGCTTGAGGCATTTAGCAGTGGGCGCCCTCTTCTGGCCTCTATGGGCACTGCATTTATGTACTTCACACACATAAACGCATTATTAAAAAAAAAAAAACCTCCAAATTAAAAAGGAAACCTGCACACTGAAGTTACACGCTTTTCTTTGCTTGTGACATTAGCTCCACCCACACTCGGGAGCATGGTTAATACTCGGCCCTCTCTCTCCCTCCCTCCTTTTCATGTGGTGGTTTTCTGTGGCTGCGGCTAATTAATTCAGCTCTCTTTCTCACTCAGTGCTCCCTCTGCAAACCAGACTAACAAGAGAAGTGACAGGGTGAATTATACCACACGGACTTACATTTGGCCTTGCTTTTCTTACACCCTTGGAATGAGGGCACCTGCTTATTTTCAATAAGCTCTGACCCAGGGCCCACACACATGGCAGGGCAGGGCATTTTATGATTTGAGGGTTGCTAGGGACCTGGTTCATTAACAGCCAAGCAGAATGCTGTAACTCCTCTATTCCCCATGCACAGGAGTGGCACTACCTCCCCGTGTCTGCCTCAGGGACTGCACAAGTGTTCATTAACAAAGCTGCATGCAGGTTAGTGGAGGAAGAGAGAACATGTCTTCTCTTGTGCCTGTTTCACTGCAGTCACGGAGGCAAAGCACTGAGTCGAGTTTTACCTGCATGTGTGTCTGTGTGAGGGGATTGGATTCCCTGGGACTAGAGTTACAGTTATGAGCTGCCATGCGGGGGCTGGGAATTGAATCCAGGTCCTATAGAAGAGTAGCCAGTGCTCTTAACTGCTGAGCCATCTCTCCAGCCACTCATGTTGGAATCTTGAAGGTAGAACTTGGTAAATTTTGGAGATATATTTAACAATAATCAGTATCAGCAAATACTAAGCAAAACTAAAATGACCAGTAAATATCCTCAAAATTATACACTGTAAAAGTATCTTTTATTCGCCTCTTTGTGGCTTACTGCCTCAGTCTGCTAACATGGGCCTAGTCCTGGAGGCGTCTAGCCTCTGTACAATCTAACCTAGGCCTAGAATGTTTTCAGCCTCCGAGACTTACTGCTGAATTAGCTACTGCTTTCTGAGCTCTGGCTGACTGCTTTAACTCAGACGCTGTGGCTCAAACTTCTCTCCAAGCTGTCTGATCAGTCTGGCTTCTCTCTCTGCCTCTGACTTTTTGCTCTGCTTGGCCTCATGCTAACTCTGGCAATCTGTTCTAATCTTCTAGCTCCTTTTCATTCTCTGGCTTGTTCTTGTCTTCACCTGTGTCTAGCTTGTTCTCTCTTTAATCTGTCTCTGTAAAACTTCTGCCGGTAAAACTGCCTCCTCTCCCTTTTTGCTCTGCTCCCAAAAGTAGCTTCCCTTTCCTCTCTGTTCTCATGAGAGTTGGGCACATCCTATTCTGTCAGATCTTTCTTTGATTTGTCACTTTGTCTGCCACTCAATTAGACATCAAACACAGGTGCTTCTTTATACAAACTAACTTTATCTTCATTGTTTGGGATTAAAGGTGTGTATTAAGGGTGTGCCTGTATTCCAGTCAGAGGGATTAAGGGTTGTGTGTTATGGGTGTTGGCACTTAGTCTAGGCTCCACCCCACAGTTACCTGGCAAGAGCCAGATGTGCCTGACTCACTATAAAAGGGGCTACTTTCCCCCTCCTCTCTCTCTCTCTTACTTTCTTGCTCTTGTTCTGTCCTCTTGCTCCTTATCCTCCCTCTCTCCATTCCCCTGTGCTCTCTCTCCATGTGCTCATGGCCAGCCTCTATTTCTCTTCTCCTCTCTCTCTCTCTCTCTCTCTCTCTCTCTCTCTCTCTCTCTCTCTCTCTCTCCCTTTCTCTGTCTTTACTATCCTCTCAGATCCCCTCCCCATGCCCTGAATAAACTCTATTCTATACTATACCATCATGTGACTGGTCCCTCAGGGGGAAGGGATGCCTCAGCGTGGGCCCACAGAGGCGACCCTCTTCCTGGCCACCTGACTGCACATCCACCAAACATATTCCTTCTCTCTTTACCTTTTTATAAAACACAACAATGAGTGAGCCACACCACAACTAGAATCAGGTTTGAATCACAATGTGACCAAATATTCTGCAACAGTACACATGCTTAACACTGGTGTTTAAAATGTTAATTCATCTCTCTTCTCCTCCCTGTCCCAGAGACAGTGCATCTTCTTGTGCAGTGCCAGCCTCATCCTGTAGACAAAATGGTGAAGGTCGGTGTGAACGGATTTGGCCTTATTGGGTGCCTGTTTACCAGGGCTGCCTTCTGCTATGCATATGGTAAAGTGGAGATTCTTGCCTTCAACGACCCCTTCATTGATCTCAACTACATGGTGTTCCAGTATGACTCCACCCATGACAAATTCAGCAGCACAGTCAAGGCTGAGAATGGGAAGCTTGTCATCAATGGGAAGCCCGTCACCATCTTCCAGGAGCGAGATCCTGTTAACATCAAATGGGGCGATGCTGGTGCTGAGTTGTCATGGAGTCTACTGGCACCTTTACCACCATGGAGAAGACTGGGGCCCACTTGAAGGGTGGGACCAAATGGGTCATCATCTCTGCCCCTTCTGCCGATGCCCCCATGTTTGTGATGGGTGTGAACCACGAGATATATGACAACTCACTTAAGATTGCCAGCAATGCATCCTGCACCACCGACTGCTTAGCCCCCCTAGTCAAGATCATCCATGACAACTCTGGCATCGTGGAAGGGCTCATGACCACCGTCCATGCCATCACTGCCACTCAGAAGACTGTGGATGGCCCCTCTGGGAAGCTGTGGCGTGATGGCCGCGGGGCTGCCCAGAACATCATCCCTGTATCCACTGGTGCTGCCAAGGCTGTGGGCAAGGTCATCCCAGAGCTGAACGGGAAGCTCATTGGCGTGGCCTTCCACGTTCCTATCCCCAATGTATCCATTGTGGATCTGACATGCTGCTTGGAGAAACCCACCAAGTATGATGACATCAAGAAGGTGGTGAAGCAGGCATCTGAGGGCTCACTCAAGGGCGTCCTGGGCTACACTGAGGACCAGGTTGTCTCCTGCGACTTCAACAGCAACTCCCACTCTTCCATCTTTGATGCTGGGGCTGACATTGCTCTCAGTGACAACTTTGTAAAGCTCATTTCCAGGTATGACAATGAATATGGCTACAGCAACAGGGTGGTGTGGACCTCACGGCCTACATGGCCTCCAAGGAATAAGAAGTCCTGGACCACCCACCCCAGCAAGAACACTGAGAGCAAGAGAGAGGCCCTGGGTTGCTGAGGAGTCCCTGTCCCAACTCGGCCCCCAACACTGAGCATCTCCCTCACAGTTTCCATCCCAGACCCCATAATAACAGGAGGGGCCTAGGGAGCCCTCTCTACTTCTTGAACACCAGCAATAAAGTTCAATGCACCCTCCCCAAAAAATGTTATCTCAATAAAAGAACTGTTTTCAATTCCCAGCAAATTTCTATTGCATACCTACTATGTGAATGCCCTTCAAGTCTGTAGGACCTGTGGAACCAACCTGGCTGGAAGAGACTTGGAATGAAAAAAGAACTAAATAAATAAAAAAAGGAAAGGACATAACTTCTAAGTATGGCAGGGGAGAAAGTTTATTATAGATATGTGGGAGAGCAGAGCCAGAAGCAGAGACATCTGGGGGAAGTCCAGGGTGGATGTGATCCTGAGGTGGGCCATGGGGGAGGGGGAGGGGGAGAGAGGAGGAAGGGGGAAAGACAGTGGCACCAGGAGCAGCAGCCAGGAGGCCCAATGGGACTGAGAAAGAGTGGATAATCGAAATGGTTGGACTAAATGAAGAGGAGCAGCCCAGTGTGGGTGGGGTGTGCCCGCCAGGTAACTGGTAGGGTCTGAGGAATGTGGAGGGGGGGGAAGGGAGAGGAATCTGGTGGCTAGGTCCACTTTGGTATGTTAAATAGGCACCTCAGTCATTCCTTTCAGATTTGAAACCTAACAGATGTCTGGGTATGTAAGCTGCTGGCTGTATAAACTACTTTACCTACTACTGTAAGAAAATGTACTCGCAGAGCAACTCAAGGGAAAAGGCATTATTCTGACTCACAGTGTGAGGGCGCAGCCCCTTGCGATGGAACAGTCCCGGGGCAGGAGCCGAGGTTACATCTACAGTCAAGGAGCAAAAGGCAGTGGATACCAGTGCTCAGCTCACTAGCTCTATTTCAAATGGTCCAAGTCAGACACTCCAGACCTGGTTTTGACCCTGGGGCTTGAAGATTTTCAAATTACAGTGCATGAAACTGTGTGTGTTCTCAGGATGCATACCAAACATGAAACTGACTCTCTAAGTTCATTTGGTCTGGCTCTAACCCTCAAACCCCTACCTAAGGATGGTTGGCTCTGTAAGCTCACTTTCTCTGGCTGTAACCTGCCTCCTCACCCCTACCTGAGGATACATGGCTCCCCGAGCTCACACTCTCTGGCTCTAGCTCTCCTCCCTCACCCCTACCCGAGGACGGACTTTTTTCTAGTGGATCGGTGTGTACTCTTCCTCCTCACCTTCAATACCACCACCGCATACACTCTCCACACTAGTAGAGACTGAACATCAGCAGTGTAGGAGGCCTAGATGGTGTCTGGATAAGAGGTCAGGTCCCTTAGCTTCAGTCAGCAACTTTTCTGACTGCACCTGGATTTTCCACCTCTGCCGATTGGTGCTTGAGGCTATACATCCTTGTAAAGTTCTCCATGGACGTTTGCCGACACAGGACCCTCTGGGGTCAGGTGAATCGCCTAACATCTCATACTGAGCCAAGTCCTATTGGGCTCTTGGTTCTTCCCTGGGGTCACTCACTGGTGGGGCCAGAGTCTCCCTTCCTCACCACCACAGACACCATTCTTCTTCGTCCTGGCATCATCTTCAATGAGATCAAGCAGGCCTTCAAGGGACAGAGCAAACCATTTCAATGGTTTCCACTTTCTGTTTGGGGGATGGGTTGGTGGGAACTAGAGCATCACTAACTTCTTGAAATCTAGGAGGAGACCAGGAGGAAGACAAATACTGAAAACACAAGGCCAATTAACATGGTACAGGCTACTGTGTGAGGTATAGGCTCTGCGGTGACGGCTGTGGAATATGGCAGGGTGACAGAACGCTTGCGGTCCTGGCCCCACCTTTTGCAGTTCATGTAACCTTGCCTGGCTTGCAGGGATGGCAAACAAAGGAGAGAGTAGTAGTACCCATCATGCACCGTGATTGTGAGATTCAAATGGTTCATATATAACAGTGATTGCCATAGGAGTCCCAGAAAGACGGATCAGATGTTACCTGTTATAATCCAGTCTACTTTCCCTGAGAGGAACACGGGCCCTCGCTCACAGTGCGCTTCCTTTGCAGTAGGTTAACACACCATAATCTTTGCAGTAGGTTAGCACACCATTGCTCTTTCAGACAAACTGTTACATTGTCCTCTCTAAAGCCAGAGATTGGAAAAGGAGGGAGGAAAGGAGCTCGTCCTGTGCGAAGCTTGCTGACTGACATTAAGGTTTCTGACTTTGCTTCTCCAGAGGCTGATAGACTAGCTGTGAAGATAACGGCTACTCTCTTTGCTGACAGATTTCTGTCACTAGAGGCATACCTACTTCCTGCCTGAGCCCTGGAGCAGAAACCCTCTCTTTACCTGGCATCGCCTCTGAACTTCTGAAGCCACGAGCTCAGATTCCGCACTCTGCCTGCAATGTAAATTAGCTCCTACTTCTGTACTTCTTTTATGTCATTAGCCTTTATTCAATTTTTAATGATAGATATTTTGTGTGTTTATTTATTCAAGGTCTGCTCTGCCGATACATTACATAGCTCCAGAGGGCAAAGATTCAGAGTTTTTTTATTGACTGAGCACAATGACTTAGCTTTAACTTTCTAATCTGTTAAATGAAGACAGCGATAGGGCTTTTGCTCACCTCACTGAGCTGGGAAATTAAAAGAGATAATACACGCGAAATGCCCTTGTAAGTCACGAGATGTGCTTCCCATATTAGTTATGCTTAAGGCTGTGTCTGTTGGAGGGGACATCACAGGCTGAGTGTTTGTGAATGAGATCATAGCGAGAGACTAGATTAGAATAGCAAGTGCTTGGAAATGCATGCACTCGGGAACAGCTTTTACTGCATAAAGCTGAACGCAGTAGTTCCAGCCTCTGAGAATATCCCATCCCTCAGATCGCTCAGTCAGGATTGAAATAGTTAAACACAGAGAAGGCTGGGAAGCGAGCGGCACTGCTGCAGTGAGTGACCCCCAGCCTCTTAACCGCGGGAGGCTTTGTTAATTAGTACTTCATTTCCTACTGAGAGGCAAGGAAGGACAGACAGCAATGACATCCTCCCTGTTCCACAGTGGAGTTCAGAGTGAAGGAAGACATTTCCAGAAAAATGGCCGCTGCTAGCCAGTTTTTCACAAAGAGTGGATGGGAGGAGCACGGATCTCTGCCTCTGCCAGACTAATGGCTGCAGAACAAAGCAGCTTTATGTTTGGAAAAGAGGGAGTTAGAGCCAGAGAGGTGTAGTTGACTAGCCAGGGATGAAGAAATTATCAAGTCTGTGGCCAGGAATCACTGAGCCTGGGGATTCAAATGCCAAATGATCACTAAACCGGGACAATCGAAAGAGAAAGATCGGACTGGACCAAAATCCTCCACTGAGCCACTCTGGGGTTTTGTCTTAATTCTCAAGGAGCAGGTTAGTTTTGATTGTCAACTTGGCAGGCTTTGGAATCAATTAGGAAATATGTCCTTCCTTGGATCTGTAGGAGTGTTTTTAGAAAGGAATAAGGGAGATGGGAAAATGCACCCTGGCTATGGGCAGCCACTGCCCTGCTCCGGGACAGGGTCCCAGGCTAGATAGGAAGGAGAAAGCAAACGGAGCTCTGATTTCCTCTCTTCTTCCTGTGAAGGCAGTGTGAGCAGTGGCCTCACATTCCTGCCTCGACTTCCCTGCCTTGCCTGACTCAAGTGTGAGCCAACATAAGCCCTTCTTCAAGTTGCATTTGTCAGACATTTTAGCAGAATGAAAAGTTACTGATCCAAGACCTTAGAGTGGCAAATGAATAGGGTACTGTGAGGTTTGTATATGTTTGGCACAGAGAGTGGCACTATTTGGAGGTGTGGCCTTGTTGGAATAGGTGTGTCACTGTGGGTGTGGCCTTTAAGACCCTTGTCCTAGCTGCGTGGAAGTCAGTCTTATCCTGTTTGCCTTGAGACACCTACACCAGGCCTGTCTGGATGCTGCTATGCTTCCACCTTGATGATAATGGACTGAACCTCTGAGCCTGTAAGCCAGCTCCAGTTAAATATTGTTCTTATAATAGTTGCCTTGGTCATGGTGTCTGTTCACAGAAGTAAAACCCTAACTAAGACAGGCACCATCCTGGTGGCCCAGTGCACATAGAGCTGCGGGCTACTGTGCTGTGTACATGCTTATGGCTAACGGCTCTGTGGGAAAACCAGGCTCCCAGTGGTCACCACTGTGGCAGGCCTCGCTGACTTCAAACTCATAAGGGTAAGCGATGTGTTCAGTAGAAGAAAGAGGCCAGGACACTGTAGACCGTGTGACATACCACAGGGAGAAGAGGTGTGGGAAGGTCGGTTTTGCCTGCTGGATTTTTGGGAAGACAAGACTTGGACAGAGAGAGAACAAAGGCCAAGAAGGATCCTCAGAGGTCCTGGTGACAACACAGGAGAGGATGGGCTGGTGGCCACATGTGTGTGCACATGTGATGTGTTTCTGGAGAAATGGTACAAATTCACAGTAACTTACATTTTAGGTTTTTAAAGATTGGTTTAACTGATCCACAAAACCAAAATTGTATGTATTAATGGGTATCTTGTAGTGTTTCATATGTTAAAAAATAAATCTCACTATTTCTATGAATAAGAATGGTCCTAGACTGGGAAAATCTGGGGTTAAATTTTCTGTCGTCTCCCACAAAACTGCAACTGCAGACAGGGGCCTAGTTTAAGCAAATGTACTGTGGGGAGTCCACTCACAGCCACTAGGTTTACTCCTTGCAGTTGCCCCAGGGGTGAGATGTGCATACGACATGGGGTGGGGTGGGGGCTGCTCAGAGGAAGTGAGCTGGGAGCTACCAGCTCAGGAAAGGCCCCTAGAATCTAATGTTGGTAGGATGTGAAATTCAGGTGACATCAAAGAGCGAGAGACCTGACCAACACCCAGCAGAGAAAACACAGAGAGCAGGCTGGAGAGATGGCTCAGTGGTTAAGAGCACTAACTGCTCTATTGGAGGTCCTGAGTTCTAATCCCAGCAACCACATGGTGGCTCACAACCATCTGTAATGGGATCAGTTGCCCTCTTCTGGGGTGTCTGAAGACAGCTACAGCATGTTTACATAATAAATCTTTTTTAAAAAAAAACCACAGAGAGCAAGGGTAAGGTGGGGAAGGTGTCTATCGCCACCCATCTCCTGGAAGACCGGCTCGGCTCTCAAGAACAGGGCGCCAGTCCTCCCTCAGAGAAAAGCCTCCACTTGATCTTGCAGAGTCCCTGTAGGAAGGCGCTAACCTCTCCTGACACTGTGCAGACCCGAGGAGCTTCTAGAAGTCCAATGAAATACGCAGGGCACTGGAACAGTTCCTCACACGGAAAGTGCAGCCCGGGAGTCAGAAACCCCGGAGGTGGAGACGTGGTTCCCTGTGCAGGAGACAGGGGAGGTGGAGACGTGGTTCCCTGTGCAGGAGACAGGGGAGGTGGAGACGTGGTTCCCTGTGCAGGAGACAGGGGAGCTTTGTGCCCGGTGCTTCTCCAGCCTCCAGCCTCCAGCCTCCCACGCTCCGGCATCATGCACAGGCTCCTCTTTTGCACTCTGCTCATTACGGGGCTGACACAGGTAAGTCCTTGTTTCGCATTCTGACTCCAGCTGTCCATCTTCAGGTCCAAAGTAAAACAGCAAGGTATGGGGAAAACATACTGGTAATTGTTTAATGAGAAAGGGGGAGCCATTTTCCCTTCCAGAAATTTCAGGTTTAGCTCGGGAGTTCGTGAGAGATGCTGGACATTTTCCCCTTCGAGTTGTACACTCTGAAGCCTTCTTGCGATGTGTGAACAGTCCACTAGTGTTCCCTTCTATCTACTTACAGAGTCCACCTCAGCTCTCGGATGGGTAGCACTGACGGCCAAAGCTGTAAACATGATCCCTTCATGAGAGGTTCCAGGGCGGGCTCATCTTTCCACAGCTTGCAGGGTGCAAAGAGCCCCTGGCAAAAACAAACAAACAAACCCCCCCCCAAAACAACAAGAAGAACAAGAACGGGTTTGGCAATGATTTTTTTTTTCCAGCTAAGTGAGCCTGTCCTTGTTTGAAAGGAACGCTTTTTCAAACTTAGGAAGGAACATTTAATTTTAAAAATTTACTATTACTTTATCGTTTCTCAAGCCTTGGGTCTCTCACTTTTTGTGAGTGTATCTGTCCGTGGAAGCTCTAAATAATTCAGAGTGCAGAGCACATGAAGTTTAAAATGAGCAGTTCATCGTCTTGGTGTTTTTGAATGAGAAGATTAAAGCAGAGTTACTTGCTGATTTATTTACATGGTGAAGGTCATTGCGGGCTCCGACCTCTTCCGGAGACTGAGAACACATGGGAGGGTATGAAGCTGGAGCTGAGCCCCCGGGGCAGCAGAGGTACTTTATACAGTAAGGGCAGCTGTTCTACTGTCTAGGGGTGTGAGGTTTCAGGAGGCTCCTAAGGAGGATCTCAGAGATGGGTTCTTCTCGATGTCACAGCTGGAGGACAGTTCTTCAATAGCTGTGCGCCCAGCTCTCTCCTGTTCGACGCTCAAAGGAGAGGCAGGTGGTTACAGTCAACTGAGGGCTAGGACATGTTCTTAAACAGCAAATATTCCAGCACACAGAGAGATGTACAGAATAGAAAAACAAGTTTGAACACAAAAAATATTGTACTTAGAGCACAAAATATCATTTTGTGTTTAATTTTGCTTTAAGGATATGTGGTTTTTTTTTTTGTTGTTGTTGTTGTTTCGGTTTGTTTTTTTGGGTAGTTTATTTTGGCTCTTGGTTTCAGAGGTTTCAGTTCATGGTTGTTGGCTGGACATCTCAGCCTCTGATGAGACACATCACGGCAGCAGAAGCGTCTGATAGAGGAGGCAACACACCTCACAAACAGAAAACAGAGGAAGAGGCTGATATGAAGTCTAAAGAGCCAAGGGGGTGCCATGGCGCCCAAGCCAATGTGTGCCCCCGAGAAAGTACACCATGCAAGATCTGCTATAGAGGGAGTTTATTGGGGGAAGAGAGAGGAGTGAGGGCCTGGGGAAGGAGTAGAGGCAGAAAGGGGGAGGAAGGGGCTCTGAGGATAAAAAGGGGGAGAGAGAATGTGGAGAATGGAGAGAGCTGGGTGGCAGGCAGTCCTTTTATACACAGCCTGCACCTGGTGGCAGGGGCGGGTGATGGTGGCCGGTGATGATATAAGCTGATGTTAGTAAGGTCCCTGAGAGGAGCCTAGTGGGGTCACCTGTAAGCTAAAAGAGGCAGGAGACAGGATGTAAATAATGATCCAGCCCCAGTGATGCACTCTGTAAGGCATCGCCTTCCAGTTGTCTATTCACTGAGAGTCCACGGATGTATGAATCCATTGATCAGGTCAGCACACTTCTGGCACAATCACTCCCCCACAGTCCACTTGTGAGCAACAATGACCAGGGGTGTGTGTACATACGCCATAAGTGTGTGCACACATGCATGTACTCGTGTCTGTGTGTCTGTATGGCGGCTGGTGAATAGCACTGAGCGCCTGCCTCTAACTCGCTGCCTTATTTTTTGAGTCAGGTTTGCTCACTGAGACTGGGCCTTGCGGTTTCACTTAGACTGGATGCCCTCAAGCCTGGGGGACTGATTCTTCTCTTCCTACCCCTAGACCAAGCTTTCCCAGGGCACACTTCCAAACATAACCAAGGGTTTGATGACATCGCCGATATGGTGACTATCCACTAGATGCTAAACACTATGCCAGACATTTAGTCCATATCTTAATCACCTTAACTATCCAAACAACTGTACCAAGTGCATATTAAACTCAATTCGCAGAAGACTGATATTCAAAGAATAACAGGAAATTAGTTAAGGTCACAGAGTTGTCCCAAAGCTCAGCTGTGTCTTTAGAACATTCTCTTGCTTCACTGTGTTCTCAAGACGTTGCTTTTAAAACAAAATGTCTGAAAAGAAAAATATGTAAATTTCTTATGTTATCAACATAGTCTCTTTTTCCTGTGAGTCCTATTTTGTATGCTTTTACATTACAATCTATTATAATTTCTTTGGTAATTTTTGCGAGGTGAGTCTGCTAGCAAAAAAAAAATCTGTTTTTATCTGGAAATTCTTATTCCTTCATTAAAAAAAATCTCTGCGCATGGGCCACGGGTGTCAGTTCTCACCTTTCACTGTGGTTGAGACAGTTCTCCTGTCCTGGCTTAGTAGGTTAGGTAGCTCACAAGCTTCTGGGACTCTCCTGTTTCTACCTTGTCTGATATTCTGGAGTACAGACGCATGCTCTGCATTGCTGGGGTACAGATGTGTGCTCTACAATGCCAGGGTACAGGCGCATGCCCTGCATTGCTGGGTATGGGAGCATGCTCTGCATCGCTGGGGTACAGGTGCATGCCCTGCATTGCTGGGTATGGGAGCATGCTCTGCATCGCTGGGGTACAGGTGCATGCCCTGCATTGCTGGGTATGGGAGCATGCTCTGCATCGCTGGGGTACAGGTGCATGTCCTGCATTGCTGGGTATGGGAGCATGCTCTGCATTGCGGGGGTACAGACGTGTGCTCTGCATTGCTGGGGTACAGATGCATGCTCTGCATCGCTGGGGTACAGACGTGTGCTCTGCATCGCTGGGGTACAGATGCATGCTCTGCATCGCTGGGGTACAGAGGTGTGCTCTGCATCGCTGGGGTACAGATGCATGCTCTGCATCGCTGGGGTACAGACGCGTGCTCTGCATCGCTGGGGTACAGACGCATGCTCTGCATTGCGGGGGTACAGACGTGTGCTCTGCATCGCTGGGGTACAGATGCATGCTCTGCATTGCTGGGGTACAGATGCATGCTCTGCATCGCTGGGGTACAGACGCATGCTCTGCATTGCGGGGGTACAGACGTGTGCTCTGCATCGCTGGGGTACAGACGTGTGCTCTGCATCGCTGGGGTACAGCCGTGTGCTCTGCATCGCTGGGGTACAGATGCATGCTCTGCATTGCTGGGGTACAGACGTGTGCTCTGCATCGCTGGGGTACAGATGCATGCTCTGCATCGCTGGGGTACAGATGCATGCTCTGCATTGCTGGGGTACAGACGCGTGCTCTGCATCGCTGGGGTACAGATGCATGCTCTGCATTGCTGGGGTACAGACGCATGCTCTGCATTGCTGGGGTACAGACGCGTGCTCTGCATTGCTGGGGTACAGATGCATGCCCTGCATTGCTGGGTATGGGAGCATGCTCTGCATTGCGGGGGTACAGACGTGTGCTCTGCATTGCTGGGGTACAGATGCATGCTCTGCATTGCTGGGGTACAGATGCGTGCTCTGCATCGCTGGGGTACAGACATGTGCTCTGCATTGCTGGGGTACAGATGCATGCTCTGCATCGCTGGGGTACAGACGCGTGCTCTGCATCGCTGGGGTACAGACGTGTGCTCTGCATCGCTGGGGTACAGACGTGTGCTCTGCATCGCTGGGGTACAGACGTGTGCTCTGCATCGCTGGGGTACAGATGCATGCTCTGCATTGCTGGGGTACAGACGTGTGCTCTGCATCGCTGGGGTACAGATGCATGCTCTGCATCGCTGGGGTACAGATGCGTGCTCTGCATCGCTGGGGTACAGACGCATGCTCTGCATTGCTGGGGTACAGACGCGTGCTCTGCATTGCTGGGGTACAGATGCATGCCCTGCATTGCTGGGTATGGGAGCATGCTCTGCATTGCGGGGGTACAGACGTGTGCTCTGCATTGCTGGGGTACAGATGCATGCTCTGCATTGCTGGGGTACAGATGCGTGCTCTGCATCGCTGGGGTACAGACGTGTGCTCTGCATCGCTGGGGTACAGATGCATGCTCTGCATCGCTGGGGTACAGACGCGTGCTCTGCATCGCTGGGGTACAGATGCATGCTCTGCATCGCTGGGGTACAGACGCATGCTCTGCATCGCGGGGGTACAGACGTGTGCTCTGCATCGCTGGGGTACAGACGTGTGCTCTGCATCGCTGGGGTACAGACGCGTGCTCTGCATCGCTGGGGTACAGATGCATGCTTTGCATCGCTGGGGTACAGATGCATGCTCTGCATCACTGGGGTACAGATGCGTGCTCTGCATCACTGGGGTACAGACGCGTGCTCTGCATCGCTGGGGTACAGACGCGTGCTCTGCATCACTGGGGTACAGATGCGTGCTCTGCATGGCTGGGGTACAGATGCGTGCTCTGCATGGCTGGGGTACAGATGCATGCTCTGCATCGCTGGGGTACAGACGCATGCTCTGCATTGCTGGGGTACAGACGCGTGCTCTGCATTGCTGGGGTACAGATGCATGCCCTGCATTGCTGGGTATGGGAGCATGCTCTGCATTGCGGGGGTACAGACGTGTGCTCTGCATTGCTGGGGTACAGATGCATGCTCTGCATTGCTGGGGTACAGATGCGTGCTCTGCATCGCTGGGGTACAGACGTGTGCTCTGCATCGCTGGGGTACAGATGCATGCTCTGCATCGCTGGGGTACAGACGCATGCTCTGCATCGCTGGGGTACAGATGCATGCTCTGCATCGCTGGGGTACAGACGCATGCTCTGCATCGCGGGGGTACAGACGTGTGCTCTGCATCGCTGGGGTACAGACGTGTGCTCTGCATCGCTGGGGTACAGACGCGTGCTCTGCATCGCTGGGGTACAGATGCATGCTCTGCATCGCTGGGGTACAGATGCATGCTCTGCATCGCTGGGGTACAGACGTGTGCTCTGCATCGCTGGGGTACAGATGCATGCTCTGCATTGCTGGAGTACAGATGCATGCTCTGCATTGCTGGGGTACAGATGCATGCTCTGCATTGCTGGGGTACAGATGCGTGCTCTGCATTGCTGGAGTACAGACGCGTGCTCTGCATCGCTGGGGTACAGACGCGTGCTCTGCATCGCTGGGGTACAGACGCGTGCTCTGCATTGCTGGGGTACAGATGCATGCCCTGCATTGCTGGGTATGGGAGCATGCTCTGCATTGCGGGGGTACAGACGTGTGCTCTGCATTGCTGGGGTACAGACGCATGCTTTGCATCGCTGGGGTACAGATGCATGCTCTGCATTGCTGGGGTACAGATGCGTGCTCTGCATCACTGGGGTACAGACGCGTGCTCTGCATCGCTGGGGTACAGACGCATGCTCTGCATCGCTGGGGTACAGATGCGTGCTCTGCATTGCTGCGGTACAGATGCATGCTCTGCATGGCTGGGGTACAGATGCATGCTCTGCATGGCGTGAGGCTTTACATGGCTTCTGAACTCCTGTCCTCACATTTGCAGTAAAACCTATCCATGGAGCCGTCTCCTCGGCTCCATTTGCTTGTATTTATGTTAGTTAGGTTCACTGGACACAGAATTCTACGTTGACAGCATGGGGTTTTTGTCTTTCCTGTCAGCATCGTCTGTGGGTACCTTTCCCCTCCCTCTTGCTTCTTCAGCTAAGTCGTCTCTCTTCTGTATGTAACGTTTCCCTCTTCTCAGGCCACTGGCACAACTTTCTCTTATTTGTGGATTTCCCCCAGTGTTACCCTTTAATTTCTGAGATGGTCTAAAGGTATTTCAAAACTGGAAAAAGAAACAGTTCTAGCGGACAGTTTGTAGAGTGGACATTGCATGAGGGAGTATATTAGTCAGTTTTGCATTGCTAAGGACAAACGGTCCGACAGAAACATTTGACTCATGTTTCTTAGGGCTCCACCCTTCATGGTGGGGTAAATTCAGGGCAGGGATGTTCAGAACATGATGGCAGAGGTTGCTTGAATTGCAGTGGGCCAAGAAGCAGGCAGGGATAAAGGGATAAATATACCCATACTCCCCCGTGGCATATTTTATCCAGCCCGACCACCCCCCCCACCAATTTTTTTTTTAGAACCTCCCAAAATAGTACCACAAGCCAAGGGCCAAGTTTTCAAAACAGCCCATGGTTGATATTTCCAATTCAAACAGGAAGCAACAGGGAAGAGAATGTGGCATGGTGTCTTGTAAACAGTAGGGCATGGTAGAATATGAAGGGGTAGCCATGGCCTGGGCAGGTAGGACTTGAAGGTCCCATGCTTGCAAGTTTGCACTGTAAGCCACAGACAGTGGGGACCACTGAGGATGATACAATCAGATACAATGGAATTTAGTAACTGTGAAAAGAGAAAGAATAGACAGACCCAAGAACTCGAGGGAGAGGAGTTTGGATGACTCCAAGTTTTCTGACTCCAAACACTGTCTAGGCACAGGATGAGTTTTGAACCCTGGTTTTTCCTGGAGGACATTTGGGTAGTCAGCTATGTGGGCCTTCAGGTCAGTGGTGACGTCTCTGCTGGGAATTCAGTTTTGCAGGTGCATACATAGCATGGGAAAAAACAGAAGATGAGGCGGGAACAAGACTGCTAGGTGGTAGTATGCAGACCCGAGCAACGAAACAAAGTAACAAAGCTAACATGTCCAGGGTGCTATCCACCATAGGCTAACTGGTTGGGAGATCTGAGATGGTAGTCCGGTGTGATGACCCCAAGGGAAAGGATTTTACACTGAAGTTCGAGGGACTCGTGGCCTGTGAGCCTGGAATGACTCGAACTGACTTAAAAAGTCACCGTGAATGCTGAATAAAAGTGACTGTATAGCAATGGAAGGAGAGGTCCTTGGTTCTATGAAGGCTCGATAGATGTCCCAGTGTAGGGGAATTGAGGCTGGGGAGGTGGCAGGGGCCTGGGTGGAGGAACACTCTCATAGAAGTAGGGGGAGGGAGGATGGGATAAGGGCTATCTGGGAATTGGGGGGGGGACTGGGAAAGGGGATAACATTTGAAATGTAAATAAAGAGCATATCCAATTTAAAAAAAAAACAAAACAAAAACGAAATCACCCAAGGAAAATCTAATAATGGGCTGGACCACAATGGTAGGAGAGAAGTAGGAGGCCAGGTAGTAGTGGTGGTGGTATGTTTTAAAGGTGTGACTAACAAGATTTGTCAATGAGGTGTGTCTGCTGTGTCACATGTGCATCTATAGGTGGCAGAGAGGAGAGAGGTTATGTCCACACTCAGTGTTCTGATCTATGACCATCTGAATGATTAGTAGCCTAACACTCCCAGAAGGACAAAAAACAAAAACAAACAAACAAAAAGATTTGCCAATGAGATTGGATGTTAAAGTGTGAGCCAAACATGACCCAATGTATAAGGTCTTTGGGGGAAAATATATTTGCTCAGGTAGGGAAAAAAAGAAAACAGACTGGAGGAGAACAGCGAGTGTGCCCACCGGGGTGGAGCAGTTACACAGGCCCTTTTAGTGAGTTCAGAAGAGTGAGCTGGTTGAGAGATAAAGAGAGGGAAGGGAGAGATCTTAACTAAGAGGTTTCAGTGCAAACATCAGGAGGATGAAAGCTATGCAGCATAGGAGACCGAGGGGCAGCGGTGGCAGCTGGGGGGGGGAGGAAGAGGAGGAGGAAGAAGCAGAGGAGGAGGAGGAAGAGGAGGAGGGAAGAATGAGGAACTGGAAACCAGTTGAGGTCGGGAGTGGCCATGCCAAATACTGATGTAACTTATCAGACTGTAGCCCACCTGTTTGGCACATATCTCCTCCAGACCCATGAGTAGGATCCTCATGTCTCCTCTTCTAACGTTACCTTTATCACCAAATGAAGCTCTGCTGCTGGGCACAGGGCAGTGTGCCACCGGACTCGACCCCTGGAGGATGGCCAGGAGCAGCGCTGGAAGTATATCAGCGTAGAGAGGTCTGCCACTGGCCCTGCAGATGTCCCTCTCAGAAGCCCACTTGTCCTCCTGGGGTGAGCTTGGTGACGGATGGCTGTGGATGCTGCAAAATCTGTGCCAAGCAACCAGGAGACATCTGTGATGAAGCTGAGATCTGTGACCCACACAAAGGCCTGTACTGTGACTACTCAGGGGACAAGCCTAGGTACGAGACAGGCGTGTGTGCATGTAAGTGTCTTCTGGACTCATTGGAAAAGGCTGAATTGAGACACATTTCTCCCTGTATAACTGTTAATTCAGAGTAGAGAATTAGAGAATTCAGTTTGGCTAGATAAAAGATAGATTTAGATTTCGTGCACCTGTGGGAAGTCTCAGTTTTACTGGATGACGTATGAAGTCAAAGACACGTGTTTGAAAGCCTATTATTTTTTATTGTATTAAAGTTATACTGCAGTTCTTAGATGAGGTATTTATTTATTTATTTATTTATTTGAGGCAAAGTCTCCCTACTTAACCCTAGAGGCACATATCTCCTCCAGACCCATGAGTAGGATCCTCATGTCTCCTCTTCTAACGTTACCTTTATCACCAAATGAAGCTCTGCTGCTGGGCACAGGGCAGTGTGCCACCGGACTCGACCCCTGGAGGATGGCCAGGAGCAGCGCTGGAAGTATATCAGCGTATATACGTATATACGTATATACTGCCCTAGAACTTGCTCTACAGACGAAGCTGGGTCCACCTGCCTCTGCCTTGAGTGCTGGATTTAAAGGAATGTGCCACCAAGCCTGTTTCAAGTAGCTGCTTTTCATGATAGAATATAGAAAAGATTATGTCTATAGGGTCTCACTTCAAAATGGCAGCTTTTGTTAATACTGTTTGACATTAATGTGAATTCAGCCACTCCTGTAAGGAGAAAATAATCCTCTTTAAAAATGTATGACGCAAAACGTGAGGCTGTAGACATGGTATTCACTTTCTGCTTTCTTCTCCATCTGACTAACCACCGGGTCCTCTTCCTCATCACTGAACATTTGCAAATCTGATTCTGGGCTCTCGGTCTCAATTCATGTGACTCAGACCATCTGAAATGGTAACATGCTGACAATAATTCGGAATGACAAATCATTTAGGGACACACAACATTTCTGACGAAAGCCTCACCTCAGTAGAGACACCTAGTCACCACAGGAAGGTTCAAGTGGGAATGTAGGACCTCAAACTATTGGCCAGGGACAGACCTAGACCTCGACCACGGCTTGATCTCTAACTGGTGCCTCATCAGAGCATAGCTCCGCCGTTTGCTGAGTCTAAGCCCGCTGCACAGAGGCAGAACAGTGTAGAGACCACGCAGCCTGGAATGACTAAGCTATTCAGGCTTTTATAGAAATTTTGTTGATCTCTGACCAAGAGCACTGGTTGTAAATCTTCTGTTCTAAAGTCTGAGGATCTTCTTACAGTCTTAGAAATCACTGAGGACTGGAGCTTCGGCTAATGTGGGCCTCTTGTCAATTGCTAGTCAGTGGATTTGTAATTTAAAAGTTCATTTAAATGTAACACATCTACAAGCTGATAGGAATAATATGCTTTCTTTAAAAAAGACTATTACTGAGAGCAAAGAAAATTTTAGTGAGAAGGCTGCTTTACACTATTGAAAATTTCCCTAATGTCTGGCTCAGTAGGTGACTAGATCCTTCCATCTGCTCCTTCTCCAAGCTGTTGTTTTTGTGCTTGGAATCTGAGAAAAACAGCTCCACACAGATACGCCATTAGAAGAGGGTGGGCCGTGTCCACATGCCTTGCAGACCCTCACACGAATACTTCTGATCTATTCAAGTGTGACACATGGTGGCTCCTTAGAAATCAGCTGCACCATGGGATCTGAGACTAAATCAATGAACTTTAATTCTAACACGAAATACCCAGACTCACTGGCGCTGTCTACATGTAATTCTAGCACTGAAGGGGTTGAGGCAGGATTGGGAGTTTGAGGTCAGCCTGGGCTACATGGGAAGATGTATAGTTGTTCAGCTTTCATGTATGTCTGTGTACTGCACATGCAGCTTATCCCTCTCAACAGTCAGAAGAGGACACTTGATCCTCCAAGACTGGAGTTGCCATGTGGGTGCTTGGAATGGAACAGAGTGGCAGACCCTATCTTAAAAAACAAAAACAAATACAAAGTCACCTGGAGTTGGTCTCTGGGTATTTGGAAAGTTCTGGTTTCCTATTGTGTACCTATTCGAATGTTATCTAACTATGGATTTTAAACTATCACTCTCAGCAGAAAGTTACCACATTTGGTAGATAAGTCTCCGCGGTGGCTATCAGTTTCCCAAAATCCTTTTACTTAGAAGTGTGAGTTCCATCACTGGCAATAAACACTTTGAGCTGTTTCCTTAGAAGTGACTATTAGACAAGCTACTGTTCACTTTCAAGAAAATCCTTCCAACAGTACCCAAGTCTGAGCACTCATGGTTTATCTGAGAGCTACTTAAGAAATGTTGGGACTGAAAACCTTGTCTTCTAACACAAGTATTTTCCTTAAGACTGCTATTGTGCTTTTGCATACTAAATACTTGATTTACTCTGTCATACAGAATATTAAACATAAATGGGTAGGGTTTAATAAAGTTAGCTTACTTTACTGTGCCTCTTAACACTGTTCAGGTAGCTCTATTATCCTAAGTAAGGAAAGGCAGAACACAGCTACTGCCTGGGCTGCCTGCGTTATGCTAAGGCATCAGTTTCAGCCATGGCTAACTCTGTTCCACGGATGATGTCACACATGAGCGACGATGCCTATCACATCCCAGTGTCTTGAAGAGTTTTCACCTTTCAGAACCTTTAAAAATACTCCAGCCACTCCTGAGGGGTTGGTGGGACACATTGAAATTGTTGGTCCTGAAAGGGAAAAACAGCCCTTGGAGGACATCCATGTCTCCTGCAGGTAAATTCTGGTTTCTCCAGACTGCCTATGGACACAATCTGGCTTGTATTCGTGTATCTGATAGAATTGTCTCATCAGGTATCAACCACTTATTTATAATCATTTCACTCCTCCTCCACTTCCTCCTCCTTCTCTTTCCATTTTCCGAGAAGGGTTTCTCTGTATAGCTTTAGTTGTCTTAGAACTCAACCTGTAGACCTGGCTTGCCTTGAACTTGAGATCTGCAGACCTCTGGAGTGCTGGGACTACAGTGTGTGTGGCCACCACATGACAAACCTTTCTGTAGATGTTTCCACAAAGGAGATTCTAAAGGAGGTGTAAGGAATCAAGAACTACATTCACAAAAGACAGTTACAACTGGAGTGGGTCTAACTAACCAAACTACTGAGCTCTATTTCTTTTTTGGTAATTCGCTTTTGTCTTTTTAGATCTTGTGGCAGTCGGATGTGAGTTCAACAGGGTCCATTATCAGAATGGCCAAGTATTTCAGCCCCACCCACTGTTCAGCTGCCTCTGTGTGAGTGGGGCCATTGGATGCATACCCCTCTTCATCCCCAAGCTGGCTGGCAGCAACTGTTCTGCAGCTAAAGGAAGAAGGAAGACTGATCCCCCAAACTGTGGCGGGGGACCCCCACGCTCGGTGGGTTACAAGACAATGCCAGGTGCGCCTCAGCAAGGCTGTTTCCCAGGGATCACCACTTTATATGCACCTCAGGCAGCAAGAACTTACTGCTGCGGGCTCCGGATTTACAGTAACTTAGCATTGAAGTGTTTGCCTCAGGCAGGTATATTCCAAGTATCCGAAAAGAAAACATTACATTTTGGATTTGAGGAAAAAAACAATATTCTGATTTTTAAAACTTACTAGATCAGGAAACTTCTAAAATCTTACACCTCTGCTTCTTCTCACTCCCTTCTTAGGAAAATTGAACAAATACTCTTCACAAGTACCTTAAAAAAACAAAAACCCTGTCATTTGTAATCTACTATGGGCAAGAAGTTTGACCACCCCAGTTCTTGCATTTCCAAAGATTTTTTATGTGGTACCAGAATAAATGGAAAGTTGATTTATAAAACTTTTTTGAGGATTAACACATTTTGAGGTTCAAAATATCATTCTCAAAACTGTAGGAATAGCTACAGTATTCTCAACACTTTAAATCTATGTAGTCAAGAAAGCAAGTAAGATTCCTGCTTGTTTACACTGAGCGCCTAGCTGAGGGGTAAATGAAGTTTTAACTCACTCACTGGAGAATGTTCCAGACAGGAGTTCCTCTAGGCTTACTTCATTATGTTCTTAACCAGTAAAAATTATAAGAGAAATGAGTTTTAGGTATTTAAAAATATCTTAGGAAATTGTAACTGAATTAAAGTTTTATAAACCAAGTCATTGCAATTTCTATTTCATCTAGCTTGCCACATCCCTTGTCAGGCCCACAGTATCCTCTATGCTCATCACTTAAAATCACCCGTGAGATACTCAGGGAAGCAACTGTGGATGAGCTGTGAGTGGGGAACTGGACCCCTGCCTCCTACTGCCTGCTGCACAGAAGCCAGAAAGAATAGCTGCTCCATCTCCGTGAACACACATTCCGAGGCTGTTACTGGACTCCAGTGAACCAGACCCTTGGCTCACGCTAGTAGACAGCATATCGATTGTTACCTCAACACATTTCTTTACTGTACATCCTCAACTTGACAATCTGGGAGTAAGGTGGGGAGCCGAGTCCAGTTAAGAAAGCACAGGTCTAGGAATTTAAGTACTAAGATCACATTGTCTACATCAAGGCCTGGTGATACATGCCTGTATTCTTAATGCTTGGAAGGCAGAAGAGTCACGAGCTAGACGGCAGCATGAGCTACATAGCAACACTATGTCTGGAGGAAAGAAAGCCTGCACTGTTCTAATTAACGTCCTGAATTCTCTAATCCTACCCATGTCTACTTCTGTATTTGCTAAAAGAATATCAACCAAACAACAGGCAGACACTGATTGGAACATGAGGCCTGATACTCAGAGGATGGGCAAGGCAGAATGAAACCAACAGGTAAAGATAAAGAGCCTTGACCCTCTAGGAACCTACATGGCCACACTTGACTGGACGGTAACTTAGGTAGTTGGAAGGGAAGGGGACTTAAAAGTGGAAGCTTTCATCCTTTCATGCAAAACCCTGAGAACTCTTAAATACTGACTTAATGTTTAAAAATTGAGTCCAGGTAAGTACATGTATGCATACATGCATATGCACTTCATTTATTTTAGCTTATAGGAATCTCCCACTTACTTGGAAGAAAAAATGTCTTGTGCAAGCAACAAAGTGGACTCCCTGCTCCAGAACGTGTGGAATGGGAATTTCTAACCGGGTAACCAACGAAAATGGCAACTGTGAAATGAGAAAGGAGAGAAGGCTGTGCTACATTCAGCCCTGCGGCAGGAGTGCGTGGAAGACAGTGAAGGTAACGTGTGAGCATTACGACTCAATGGTGAGGAGTCAGTGTGCATATGTTCTGGACGGGGGAGTTATGCTTGGCTCTTATCAAACTAAACCACCCGAACGTGACTCTCAGAGGGCGGCAGGTATCAATCTAGCTCAACTCTGTAGGGAAAATTTCACCTTGAGAGACGTTAACCACTCTAGGTGTCCTATCAGTGAGGGTCTTGCGCAGCCCTTCATGCATACTGCTCCTTCAGAGTAGACCTTTCTTGGATTCTTTTTTTCTTGCTCATATTTTAATTATAGGACTGTAACCAAAGTAGTGAACATAAAATTCTAGTTGTTGCACCACAGCTATGAAAACAGAAGTTCTGGTCATAGATACTGGCTGTCTTAGAGGAGGACCACACACAATGCTCTGTACATTATAGACAAGATTGCCAAAGGACCATGCTGTCCTAAAACAGGCATAAAACTGTAGAGCTGGTCTATTCTTGATTGAGGCAAGAGAATTATCTTTTTTCTTTTGAGGAAGGGTCTATATAGCCCTGGCTGAACTGGAACTCACAATGTAGACCAGACTGACCTTGAATTTAGAGACACAGCCATTTGCCACAGCTTCCAAATTAGTAAACAGCATATCAATTTGTTACCTCCACACATTTCTTTAATGTATATCCTGAACTTGACATTTTGGAGTAAGGCGGTGAGTTGAATCCACAGTTAACAAAGCACAGCTCTAAGAAAGTATCAGTCACTTTGAAATGAATGCTGCCTGATGACAGGCGGTGCGATGCTTCCTTCAGGGTAACCATGACGCCTTACTTGTGCACGCAGCACATTCATTCGTCTAACCACCACCCACCCCAAACTGTGTGACATGCAGTAAGGGATTTGCTAAGTCTTAGGTAAATAAACAATAAGGCATAGCTCTTGAAATGAAACAAAACAAGAAGTTTTCATTTATTGTAGAACTGAATGAAAGAACAAGAAACGTGAGAATCTGACAGAATGAAGAGGGGAAGGTGAGGCCCTTTATAGAGAGGAGGGTCCTACATGTCACAAGCAACTATTTAATAGACTTTATAAGCCAGGTCAAGCTGAATTAAAAGTATAAAGGTGGGGTTTATCTGAGCAGCTCTTGGAGGGTTCGCTCGCCTCAGAGAGCGGGGCCATGGAAACTGCCATGCACACAGTTTGTGGGCGGGCAGCGGGGGGGGGGGCAGCGGGGGGGGGCGCAGCGGGGGGGCGGGCAGCGGGGGGGGGGTTGCAGAGGAGTGCAAGGGCAGAAAGAGCCCTGACCCAAATGTCTGGATTATATAGGGAGGAGCCTCTGTGAGAGAGGAAGCCTGGCCCCTGGGCTTCAGAGTTCAGGGTAGAGGGCGGGGTATGCCAGCCACACCCTGTAACAGGTAGGGACTGAGGGATGCTGGGAGAACCTGGTCCACTTTGATATGTTTAACAGGCACCTCAGCAGCTTGTCTCGGGTCTCAAACCCAAGATTATTAGTGTCCAAGAAATAACTGTATCTAATATCTGTCTAATTCTTAAGTTATTATAATCAAACTTAAAGAATAACCTTTTAACTTTGTTCCTTTTCAGATCCCCAGAGGAGAAACATGTCAACCCACTTTCCAACTCCCCAGAGCTGAAAAATTTGTTTTTTCTGGATGCTCAAGTACTCAGAGTTACAGACCCATTTTCTGTGGAAAATGCCTGGACAAGAGATGCTGTGTTCCCAACAAGTCTAAAATGATTACTGTTAGGTTTGACTGTCCCAGTGAAGGGTCATTTAAGTGGCAGATGCTGTGGGTCACATCTTGTGTGTGTCAGAGGGACTGCAGAGAACCAGGGGATATATTTTCTGAGCTCAGGATTCTATAGAGTCAAACAGGGAGGAAAGGTTAAGGCTAAGTCAATCTCACCATAATGAAAACCCTGAAGTAGCTACACAAGGGCAAAAGCTCACTTAAGGGACTTAAAACACAGAGAGTGACTACTCTTGCTTGCTATATTTGTGACAATAGAAATTTCTAAAACATATACTAATAAAACAAAAATGAATGTTTGAAAAATTTTAAATAGAACTCATTTCTCAAGTATAGCCCTATAATTACATAATATGAAGATACATGGTTCCAGGTAAGGATTCCATACATAATGAAAAATATCACGCCTTTGACCCCAGCACATGGGAGGCAGAGGCAGGCAGATCTCTGTGAGTTTGAGGTCAACCTGGTCTACAGAGTGGGTTCTAGGACAGCTAGAGCTACAGAGAAACCCCGTCTTTAAAAACATTTTACATAGATATAAAGACATAATTTAAAATTTTATTCTGTACTTGGCAATACAGTCTATCAGATTCTATCACATAATTAGTAGAGGGACAGCAAGACTCTTAGAAATAAAATGATATTATAAATACATCTATAATCGTCATCGTCCTGTTCTGAATATCAGTTGAGATTCTTCTAGGAAGGAGAAAACAGAATGTCTATGATACTGTTAATAACTGTAATATTGTAGTTTTTATATCAAATACTATAAAAGTCTAGGGCTGGAGAGATGGCTCAGAGGTTAAGAACACTGACTGCTTTTCCAGAGGTCCTGAGTTCAAATCCCAGCACCCACATGGTGGCTCACAACCATCTGTAACGAGATCTGACACCCTCTTCTGGAGTGTCTGAAGACAGCTAGAGTGTACTTACATATAATAAATAAATAAATAAATAAATAAATAAATAAATAAATAAAGTAAGTCTAAACTTTTAAGATAAAAAACAAACATAGAACAATCACTCAGTAAAGAAAACAAAACAGAAAATATTAATAAAGAAGCACACACTGGATTATTTTTGCTTGAAAAGAATTTTTCCCTTAAAATTATTTCTTTGAAAGATAAGCCAACCAATGGATTTGAAATATAACTGTACTGAAAATAACATTAGTGATTCAAAAGAGAGATGCGTTAACTGGGGTAACGTCAGTGCATGATAACCATTTGCTACAAAGTTGGGCTGAAGATGTCAGTGTGCCATCACTGAAGATGACGTGCTCAGCCATCATAAGCAGCTGTTTACACATTTGCATTTACACCGTTTATTATAAAAGTGACTGGATGTCAAAGAGTCCAGATATTATATATATTATGTTCCTCCATTCCAAGGACCTACATTTAAATAGAGTATGAAAGCATAAAGTATAAATATACAAGGGATATGTACATCTTCCCTGAGGTGTTCATCACTATGACAAGGTCTGCAAAAGATACAAATAAAGCAAAGGGATAAAGAAATTGCTCCTTCACTCCACGTCGGCTCTTGCTACGTAGCCCAGGCTGGCCCTGAATGCATGTCCTGAATGCATGTGCCTGTCAGCCACACTGGGATTACATTTGTGTACCACCATATCGGGCTCTCTCTTACCTTAATTTTGTTGGCAAATTGCCTGAAGTGATACCATATACTGCTATAAAAAATTGTAATAAAAAAGAAACCACTATTTTAGATAAAATACTTCCTGACACTGTGAAAAACGTTGCGCTTTCTGAATCAGAAAAAAAGCTGAGACAGAAAGGGGGTGAACCCGATGAGGATCAGAGAAAAGGAACAGTTGCTTTCTTAGCTTCCTCGTTCACAAGGCCACGCTCAGCCTGGGCACATCTGGCACAGGCATGCTCTTGGTGGCCTCAAGGTCGCTGTACTCCTGTATGAGCGCTGACAGAGAGGACACCGCTTCTGTAAAGGTGCTGTCCTCCATCCCATCAACTTGCAGGTAGTGATGGAGGTGTGCCTGTAGTTGAAAAATCGCAATTACCATCCTGGGAATCTAAGACATACAACTATCCCATAAAATTTTAGCAAATATTGCTAAAATTATAGGTCATTTGCCCATCTGTCCTTGAGAGCTACAGCAGCTAATGGTTGCTGGGGAAGGGGTGCACGGGACTCAGTGGTATACACACCTGTAAGTTGCCTTAAGTGACTAACTCCTACCTCATTTAAGGAACACTAATTATAGTGGGGTATCACTCACACACACACACACACACACACACACACACACACACACACACCCCGCAACTAGGAAGACTCTGAGGAACAGAAGGATTTCAGATGGAGGGGAAAGAGAGGATGATGGGAAATATGATCAAACCAGGTTCTATGTACGTAGGAAATAGAAGGTTATAGGATATACCATTGTATGTCCTATTCACTATTATTTTGCTAAATGGACATGTTACAAAACTGTTCATTTATATTTATATCCATAGATTAGTGCTGTTCACAATGTTGGCCACAAAGGCATTTTTTCCTTTCTTCCAGTGGACAGTGCAAGAGACCCAGAACTGGTTAAAATGTGGGGGATAAGCAACTACTGAGCACTTAGCTATATATGGACACTATAGAATCCCTTCTCCCAGCCCCGACTCACCAAGGCTCAGAGAACACACACACAGAAAGAACCTACGAGCCAGAGGGTGGGAGAGCATCAGGTGAGCGTGTGCTCTGGACATGGCACGCCACAGTGCTCACGACTTCATAGCAGCCGCGGTTCTCTGCACAGATGGCGCCTGTCAGTGGTTAACATGGACTGGGGAGGGGCTCATGGGGCCCCAGCTCTAATGCAGAGCTATGGAAGGGGAGCCATTCTTGCTCAGTGATGTAGCCACTGGTAAGTTGCATATGATGTGTGTGTGTGTGTGTGTGTGTGTGTGTGTGTGTGTGAGAGAGAGAGAGAGAGAGAGAGAGGGGAGAAGGAAAGTAGGAGGGGGATTTGCTAGGAAAAGAGGATCCAAAGGGAATGGGAGGATGAGTGAGGGCAGTGTGGGAGAAATACTTAAAATACGCCCAATACATGTGTGAAATTGTTGAAGAATAAATGAATTTTTAAAGACAAAATTAGTATATTGCCTAAATTCTACAAATACATAGAATTTCTCATTTAGATTTGAAATAGCACAGGTAAATTTCTCTTGAATTGCAACTAGATAACAAATATGCCGGACAGCTTTAGCCCTGATTTCCAATGGCATAATACTTCTTAGCCAAACGAAACGCAGTCACGAAGAAGAGTAATTACCTTTTTCTTGTAGAGCCGCATGAACCTTTCTCTCAGCTCCACGAAGGTAGGCTTCACACATGTGTTATTCGCTAAAGCTAACAATGAATGTGAGTGGCCCACAGGAGGTACAGAGCACAGGCTAGTCTTCCAGCCTTCTTGATTCCAGGAGACAAACTGCAGAGCGGGTTTTAATCTGAGATGTAAAAACCCAAAGGTAAGAATTAAGTTACTAAAACTGCCACCTTCCAGCAGCTCAGTCCACATAAGCTAATCAGGGGCACGGGCAGCAGCGGCGGTCCAGCTGTGCCGCTGGGCTCTGCCCTCCGTGTTTATGACGGCAGCATCATGAGACAGGATGCGAAGCACTCTGTCAGGCAGTGCTCACAAAACAAGGCTAAGGTCACGTTTTACGGTAATTTGCACAAAGGCAAACTGTACACATAAATTATCTTAAAGATAAAAAGCACACCTTTCAATATTTCTGCGAAGATCGGAAATCTGCACGTCTCCTCTGACGATGAGGGCGCAGGCAAGGTAGAGGCTGTGTTTGGGGTCTGCCTGGATGAGCTGGTGATCTTTACTAAAGGCATCTGAAAACATCTGATCCAATCTACAAGGAAAGGGCCAGTGTCCATCAAAACACACCTTTCTTCAACAAGGACTCGTGACATGAAATTGCACACTGGCATGATGGCCGTGGGTTATCCGCACTATAGTCGAGTTAGAAGACCCAACAAAACCCGGGAAACCCTTGACAACAGAAAATGACACCAAGACCAGTCGGTGCAACATTGAAAAGTTCCTTGTGGATTTTTACTAGCAGACTTTAAAGAAAAATAGCCACACACATTGTCATGATTAAAATTAAAAATGTTGATACAAGTATTATTTCTGTCTAAATATACCAAGCAGATTACCTCACTGCCTTTGAAATATTCACGTTGAAGGACCAAGTCAAACATGTTCCTTTTCATTATGCTGAACTTAGTTATAAGGATTAACTTATTAACTTACAAAAGGATTAACTATTAACTTACAAAACAGTTTACTACTGCTGGGCAGTGGTAGCACATCCCAGCACTTGGGAGGCAGGTGAATCTCTGTGAGCTTAAGACCAGCCTGGTCTACAAAGGGAGTTCTAGGATAGTCAAGGCTTCTTAGAGAAACCTTGTATTGAAAATATGAAAAAACAAAACAAAAAAAACCAAAAACAAACAAACAAAAAGTTTACTACCAATTTACATGGGTATGTATTTAATGTATGTCTACATTAAAACGTTCATTCTTCTTAAACATGAGTTCTAACGATACTAGTGAACAGTCAGTGTTGTAATCTATACTCAACACACGACTTCTCTTGTTGAAATTATTACAGGATACCTGGCAATCCCTGTCCTATCTATGCCCGGCACAACCAGCCACTTGCTATTTGTTTAAATAAAATTACTAGTATCACTTGTAATATTCATTAAATATAGAACTGTGACCTTGCCAAAATTTTAATCATAAAAAAGAGCATATATATGAGAGCTGGAGAGATGGCTCAGCAGCTACAGGCATGTATTTCTCTTGCAGAAAACACGAGTTTGATTCCCAACACCCACATAGGGCGGCTTACAACACACCTCCAGGGGCTCTGCTGCCTGTGGCCTCTGCAGGCACCTGCACTCACTCCCACATATGTACCCACAACGTACACATAATTAAAAAAAAGAGCCTTAAAACAACAACAAAACCTTTGGGCCCACATGATGGCTTGGCAGGAGAAGGAACGGCTGCCAAGCCTGACAGCTTGGGCTCAGCTCCGGGGCCCATCAGTGACAAGATGGTGGAGGGAACTCAGTCCCACAGGTTGTTCTCTGCCCTTCAAACACCATAGCACACACAAAGATTTAAAATGTAAGAACGATAACAATAAGAAGTTTTACTTCCTCCTCTCCTTTTCAGTCTTCCTACAGGTTCTGGCAGACCCTGTCTATCTCTTTCAACAGTGACTGCCAGCATGTGTTTCCAAGCTCGCCATCACCGTAGAAGCTAAATGAATGTGTGTGTCTGTCTGTGCACCATCATGTGCCTGGTGATCTTTGAGGCCAGAGGAAGGCATCAGAGCCCCAGGACTGGGGTTATAGATGGTTGTGAGCCATCATGTGGGTTCTGGGGGTTCCCAGGGCTTCACGAATGCTAGGCAAGCAAGCACTCTGAGAGACACCCCCAGACAGGTGCTTGTTTGCTTGTTTTTCTGAGACAGCATCACTCTGTATTTCAGGCTGGCTTAGAACCCATGAACATCCTTCCTCTAGCCCCAAAGTGCTCACATCACAGGTGTACACTACCATGCCCAGCCTACGAGCATTCTTATTTTATTTTATTTTTGGAGACAGGAACTCACCATGTAGACCAGGCTGGCCTCTAACTCAGAGATATGCCTGTCTCTACTTCCTAAGATCTGGGACTACAGAGTGTGTTATGCCTGGCACTAAGAGCAACTTGAGGTGATCTGGAAATGATATGCAACAGCTACTGTATGAAAGCCTTCCGGGGGCTTGGCTGTGGTAAGAACTTAAAGCCCAACACTTCATCTACCCCACAAACAGAATGACAAAGAATTTAAGACATCTGCCCAAGATCTTACAGCAGGTGACAGAGTCAGCATTCAAATCTGCTGGGTCCTATTAATCTTTAAAAGTCTAAACATTATGTTACCAGGTTTAGTTTCAGTTTAATACTAACATTTTAAAACAATTTACTTCTAAAGAAATATTTGACTAGTGAGAAATGAATGTCACCAACTACATTTATGATTCTCACCAATAAGCTGATATAAATGTCCTGAGTTAACACAAACTTTCCTGAAGGGCTCTCGGCGATGGAGCCCAGCCACACCTCACCTTCGCGGTGGAATGCTAACATCGGCCAGAGTGTACAGAGGTGTCAGGCTGGACACGAGGTAATGCAGCTGAGGGAAGGGAACCAAGTTCATGCTGATCTCATTCAGGTCCATGTTGAGGGAGCCCTCAAACCGCGCAGAGCTAGAAGGCCAACATGAGAACAAGGAGAAATACTTTCACTAAAGACAGTAATTTGGCAGGTCATGTTCTCAGACCCTTTGCTGCACTGGTCAACCAGAGCAGAACGGGGCTCTTGATTCTGAATCACTGAAGTTTACTTTCACAACAGTCATGAATGAAGCCAATTAAAATACAACACAGTGCTTAGCAAGTCTCATTTCTAGATTTCTAAAGTGCAAGCAACATCTGTTATACCTGCTCATTATACATTTAAAAGTATCTCATGCAAACAGACTTTATATTGAGTTAAACACATGTGGGCCAATTATTTATTGTGGAAAATTTATTTAATTTACTAAGGGTCTGTTTAAAACATTCATAATCATAGGTCATAATCGTGATCTTAAAAGCTTGAGAGACTGAGACCCAAGCATGGAAATGCTTTGGATGGATGCAGGGATGCATGGATGCAGGGATGCACAGACGCGCTGCGTACAGCAGGGGCGGCATGTCTACAATGAGACCACCTGTCACGGAGCACCCGCCATGTTCCACTCCAACACATGAAAATCCAACACTAAACCAGTATCTAGGCAGCACAAATTGGTCTTGATCAGGGAAAAAACCAGACAGGAAGTTGGAGAGGAAGAAGGACTAGGAGGGAATTACCAAATTTGTTGTGAGAAATTCTCAAAGAACTAATCAAAAAAAGTGTCAGACTGATCTGAAGAAAAAAAAGCCCCTTTAACCTTAAACACTCCTGGCTGGGCCTACAGCTCAGTGGTTAGGTGCATGCTTCAACACACTCAAGGCTAGATTAATAGTGTCCTGAAATCAAACAGAGGACGGAGGCACAGTAAGTGTGGCCGTCCTGAGAGGGTTACCTTGTCAGGCTGAGGAGCAGGTTCGCCACAATGTTGTTCATGGCGTCGAAGGGCTTCTTGTGACGCCTTTTAACACACCCCATGTTCGAAGTAATGAGACTCTTGGACTTCACAGCTGAGCCCAACTTTCCAGAATTTACCACAAGATCAATTTTGCTAATGATGTCAAATAAAGACTGGAGAGAAAAAAAATATTGGGTGAGAAACTATTAATGACACTTAGGTGATATTTTCTTTGCAAGAAAAAAGAATTAAACTTATTTCTTCTCTTAGCTGGAAAAGCTTAAAATACTGAACAAGCACAAAGGGACGTAACACAGAATGAAATGTACGTAAAATCCATCGTCATGTCCAGTACCGTTTCTTACTTGGTTGTCAATGGGCAGCACACAGTCTGCGTGCTCACTGAGTTCCTTCATGGCCAGCATGCTGTTATAAGGCGAGGTGATGACATCGTCCTCGCTGGAAGGATAAACCGCTGTCACAAACCGGTACACTTCTGGGAACTCATCTTCAAGCACCTTTAATAGAAATGTGCCAAGTCCAGAGCCTGTTCCTGGGAATTAAAATTTCAAAAGCAAACAACCCGAATGGTTAGAAGTGTAATTCTGAAGAGTCCAGAATGTTTTATTGGTACGCATAACTTTCAACTCCCTGAAGAGAGTTGCCAGGCTGCCAGGGTTCAAGTCCAGAATTCCATCTCAGGCTCTGAGCCATGAGTCTGGGAGAAGAGCTGAGGATGAAAACTTCAACCAACATGGCAGCCAGTGTTCCTGATAGCAACTTAAAAAACAAAGCAAAAGTCTATTTTGACAGCTTTGGTCTCAACAATATAGAAAACTGTCATCAAGCAACTTCCAACAGCCAATAAAATATGTCCACCTGGAACACAACATGCTATCACCACTTATTCAAAAGCAGAAACTCTGGAAATCTCATTAGTAACTTTTTGATGTTTAAAGTCACAATTTTAAGGACTTGAAGGAGAAAACTGGATACTATAACTTAGTGCTGTGAAAGTGGCGATGAAGAAAGTTTGCAAGCTGAAACGGTAAAAAGTAGCAATGTGTCAAATGTAGTGTGAATAAGTAGTTTTCAGAATCTTGTCTTATAGGGTGCGTGCATGCTATGTTGCTGCATGAAAATTATATATATACACACATATGTATATGCATATATATAAATCTCTCTATATAAATATATATAAGTAAATATATGTATACACACACACAAACACATACATGCACATACACGCGCACAAGGTTTATTGTGATTAAAATGTAAAGCCAAGGCTCCCAGGTGTGGGGATGGGCCACATTTAGCCAACATAAACACAGAAGTCTAAGACACGAGCCTACTTATTTGTTTGCTTGTTTAATTTCTGTAACTCCATTACCCAGTTCTTGACTGTGAACTTTGTATATGACAATGTCACATTGCAAGCCCCAGAATGTAAAGTCTTAATATCAGTTTTAGAAAGAAAATTGTTATTTTTTTCTTCCAGACTCTGTTCATATGACTATTTTAAAATCAGCACATCATTCTGTTTCTGTTTTATCAATAAGAGAGCAGAATAATTCCATTTCCAAGTCCAGGCTTATTCCGGAAGCAAAGCAATGTAGATCATGACTGCAGCTCAGGCCTGAGTGTACTGAGTGCTTTTCAAGGAACCGAGTGACATTTTTCTTAGTCTTCCTTTTTGTTACTGGAGGAGGGAGGTTGGGCAGGTTTAAAGGTGGTTGAGAGAAGAGGACTAGTAGCTATGTAAGCAAGCCACCTGAGGACATGCCAGAAATGCTCAGCTCCACTTGGGATAAAGAACCAACTGGGCACAGCAGAAGCTAAGCATTTCTTAAAAGCACGTACCTACTGCAGTGTGACTGGAAATATTACAAGAGAATGTAAATGTGAAAGGAAAAAATTCAAAATTAAGAACAACTGGTCAACAGTGACCAACAGTGACAATTTCACAGTTTTATATATGTGTCGTGCATGTGTGTGCCTGTGCTCAAGCACTGTGTGTCTGTGTGTGTGTGTGTGCGCGCACGAGTGTGTGTGTGTATGTGTGCACATGGAGGGTGAAGTCACCACCAGGCGTTAGTCAGGCGCTGCTCTCCCTTCTGCTTGATAGCTGGCGTCCAGTGAACCCCAGGGGCCCGTCTGTCTTTTGCTCCCTGGCTCTGGAATTGGAAGCACGCGCCCCACACCCAAGCTTTTTGATGTGGGTTCTGATGCTCAGACTCAGGCCCTCATGCTGGTAGCATGAGCAGGAACACAGTACCCCATAAGCGATCTCCTCAGTTCCAATTTCACAGCAGTTTAAGATAAAAAGCTAAAGTGTCCAGACACTGACGCACACCGACACCCTACCAGGCATCCAACCTACATCTCTTGGGCCATATGAATCCGAGGCTAGCCATGAACGTGGCCCAACACAATACACGAAACTCCCTAAGATTGTTTCTGTTTAGTTGTCTTCGGTCCTGTGGCTGACACCGTGTCTCACTGTGAGAAGACTGACTGGACACGTCTGCTAGCGTATGTGGAGCAAGCATCTGGCCTTACAATAGGCTTGTGAGACTATGTTTGCGACTGCGCTCCCGCTCGCAGGGAACGTTACCACAGCGAGCAGCGGCGTTACCTCCTCCCATGGAGTGGATGATGAAGAAGCACTGCAAGCAATCGCACTGCTCTGCCGACTTCCGGAGTTTCTCTAAAATCTGTTCCCGGTAAAGACTTCCAAACACTTTGTGACCCACAGCCCTAAAAATAAGAACACACATAAAAAAAAAATCCTTGATTACTATTTTATGATTTTATTATTTCCTCAATCTAAAAAAGATTGAAGAAAAATGGAGAACTATTTAAATTTGGACTAAGACATCTATTTTATCATTTAATAAGTCCTATTTATCATATATTACATGCCAATAATTTTCAAATATCTTTATAGGTAAGCAGTATTAACTATAGTTTTTAAAACTTTCTCTTCAATTTTTCCAGATAAATTATAATAATTAAGAATTCAGCTATAATTTATTTCCATTTAATTTACATATTAAAAGGTAGAAAAAGGTCAACTCAACAGATATCAAAATGAAAATTTTTCAACTAATTCATCTAGTTTAAAATAGGGAAACCTGGTCACATTCCATTATTAGATGAAATAGCAAATGGTTGAAGATGACAGTGGAGACCTGTGCTAATCAGGTCTTGGAGTGTCACCATGACAGACCACAAAATAAACATGGTTTCCCCGTGATGCAGCTTTAGTACAACACAAATACTACATAATGAGTTCTACACAACCCAAGAGGAAAGCTAGGCGGGTGGTCAGTCAGGCTCATTTCTTAAGTTATTGGTTCCCTAGTGTTATGGTTTGTATATGCTCTAGCCGGGGAGTGGCACTATTAGAAGGTGTGGCCCTGTTGGTGTGGGTGTGTCACTGTGGGTGTGGGCAATGAGACCCTCACCCTAGCTGCCTGGAAGCCAATATTCTGCTAGCAGAACTCCCAGCTCCTCCTGCACACCATGCCTGCCTGGATGCCGCCATGTTCCAGCCTTGATGACAATGGACTGAACCTCTGAACCTGTAAGCCAGCCCCAATTAAATGATGTCCTTATAAGAGTTGCCTTGGTCATGGTGTCTGTTCACAGCAGTAAAACCCTAACTAAGACACCTAGTCTCCTGACATATAGAATCCAAATTCATGCTTTAATAAAACTATACATCTGAACTCTACATGTGAACCCAAGTAACTGGTAGCAAATACTTAATATAGATAATGTGAGATTTACAAACAATGGGAAACTACTTAATTTTTAAGCAAGAGAAAAAAAAATCAATGTGAATTTTTTAATTTTTGAGGTGCATTTTTTCCCCATTGAAGAGATTATATATTTAAAAGTCAAAACAGCCTCTGACTCAGGTTGGAAAAGAGGATAGGGGTTTGCCTTATATCTTTCTGTTAATTCTGTTGATTTAGACACACAGGAAAAGTTGAGAAATTAAGTAATATAAGCAAATAGTTTTTAAAAATACTTAAACCTTTAAGAATTGAGAATTATCAAGTTCTCATGATTCATTTTCTGCTAAACAACAACAAGAAAGTACACAGAGGAGTAAAAGCCACGCCGGGCAGCACTGCAGCACCGTGAAGCATCGCCATCAATTCATCACTGAGGATGAGGCAGAAAGGCAGACTGCGGCCTGCTGTCAGGACTCACTGCACAGGGCCTATTCGGATACGGAATTGAATACTCAACGTTTTCAAATGACATTCAGTACAGCCTCACCAATTATTTCCCGAGCCAGAGATATCAGTGATGAGCTGTTTGCTATCAAATACGTCTCTCAGTGGGCCTTGGAGAATCTCATTCACTACTCCTTCTTCCATGTCAATCAAAACAGCCTGAAAAGAGAATTTAAATTTAACATATTTTCTTTAGTAATTTACCCTATAAATTTAAGAATTCATGAGCTCTAAGTTAGATTATTTTTTTTCACAATTTAAGATTAAAATTTTTCTTTATGTAATCTATTGTAAGGATTAAAAAGGTAATTTCATCCAGCTCAAAATGATGAAACCCAATTAAAAGGTGGATTGTAACTCTTAACTCTATTCCAAAAGGGGCCAGTAGGGAACAAAGGAACCCAATAATCCTTTCAACTGAATTCTAACAGGGTCTTAGAAATCTAGAAGGCAATTCTGACCAGAAAAAAAATTTCAATAAATGTAGGATGTGTTAATGCATTTGCTCACTAGAAATCAAAATGGAACAATACAGCTAAGAAATGTCCAGTTCAAGTGAGCTAACTGCTAAAGCCAGGACACTAGACAGATGGCAAAGATGACAAGGACCCCTCATTTCAGTAATGCACAGGCAAATTCATACACTCTGACGATACTGATAGGGGAGATAATCTATTACTATCTCTCTATATATAATAGATATATAATTATTTTATTAGAAAATAAAAACATAAAAGATAAAATTAAAGGAGATACGGCCAATGCAAGCAGGACTGGCTTGCCAATAGGACCATGTGCTCCCTCCTTTCGGTTTTCGTTTTTACTTTCCCAAGAAAAGCTGTCATAGAATTTAATGTGAACAACGTAGTGGCCATTCAGCATCTGAAAGAACCTGGAAAGTGACTAAGCTGGAATACCGGGTGCCTAAGGAGATGCTCGAAAAGGAAACAAATCCTTGTTTTGAAATGTTGTCCTCTCTTAACCTGCACAACAAACCACTCTAGATTGGACTGAGAAGTTTTAAAATTTCCAAAACTTCAAAATTTGAAAATTTAAAATTCCAGATATGTCCAAAGCCAAATTTACACATACATGCACACGAGTGCAAGGTGTCTTAGTCACTATTGGTCTGCTGCTGGTCTGATCCACATCTTTCTGAATCCCAGAGAAACTGTAATAGCTCAGCAATTCGATGGGCTACACTGAAACTGCAATGCCTGAAACTGCCATGAGTGAACAGAAATGGCCCAATTCTTGTAAAAACAACAGAGCCTTGCCATGCTACAACCAACGCTTCCAAAGTTGAAAGAACTGGGCTATTAAATTTTGCCTTATCCACCATATTTGCCAATCATCTTCCACTTCTTCAAGTACCTGCATACTGTTATGCAAGGAAACAACGTATTGACTTAGCCTACTTACCCAACGCACTTTAGGGGTGCTACCACCTGGGCAGGTGGTCCTGGATGGCATAAGAAAGCAGGCTGAGGGCGGTGGTGGCGCACGCCTTTAATCCCAGCACTTGGGAGGTAGAGGCAGGAGGATTTCTGAGTTCGAGGCCAGCCTGGTCTACAGAGTGAGTTCCAGGACAGCCAGGGCTACACAGAGAAACCCTGTCTCAAAAAACCAAAAAAAAAAAAAAAAAAGAAAGCAGGCTGAGCAAGCCCTGAGGACCACGCCAGCAACTTTAGTTCCTGCTTCCGGATTCTTACCCTGACTTCCTTTGATGCTGAACTATGACGTGGATGTGTAGGTGAAGTAAACTCTTTCCTCCTCACATTACTTTGGTCACTGTATTTTATCCCAGCAACAGAAACCGTAAAATGAAGGTAGACAATGGATATATCATAAATTAAAAGCTGCAACTATTGTTAAGAATTTCTTTCAAAGATGTTGGATGTGGAGACACATGCCTGCGCCTGCAATTTATCAGCACTCAGGAGGCTGGGACAGGATTACTAGAAGGTTTTTTTTTTTAATCCGTTATTTTACTTTTGTGTATGGGTGTCTTGCCTCCACGTATCATGTCTGTTCCTATCATATCATGTTCCCGTTTCACAGCATGTTCATCCCTGGTTCCTCAGGAGGCCACACATCCTCTGTAACAGAGCTGCTATGTAGATTCTGGAACTCAGACCCTGAGTCCTCTAGAAGAGCAGACAGTGATCTTCACCTTGACGCCGTCTCTCCAGCACCGCGTAACTGTGTGTGTGTGTGTGTGTGTGTGTGTGTGTGTGTGTGTGTGTGTGTGTGTGTGTGTGTGTGTACACATGACTGCAGGTGTCCGAGGAGGCCGAGGCCAGAGGTATGGGACTGCCCTGGAGCTGTGGGCAGTTGTTAGTCCGCCAGACCTAATTGCTCTGCTCTGCACAGCAGCAAGCACTGCTAATGCTGACAGCTCTCTCTGCAACTATGTTTATAATTGTGCTCCTTTTTTGTTTTTTACATAAACGAGATTATTAAGGGTGTGTACTGGTTAATTTTAGGGATTTTCAAGGATATACTGAATAACACGCAATTTTGACTTTAAATGTAGATATTGCACAAACAAGAGTCCTGACTGAACAGACAAACTGTCTAAGATTATAAAACCTTACACCGGTCTTGTTCCAAACCGGCTTTGACGCTGTGCACGGAAGTCTGCAGTGAGCGAGCCGTAGCGCCTGGGACACTTTGCTCTCTGTCAAGGAAACATGTAGAACACACATTCTAACCTGGGCCTCCCCGAGTGAGTGCTTACAGGATCGCCACTGACCTAGTCACCCACTTAGCTCTTCTGATCTTTCCTTAGGTACATCAAGCCCTTGGTTTCTTCTTCCTTTGAGAAATAACCAAATGTTGAGAGTGTTTTTGATTCTTCGCTTAGGCATCCCAGTCTGCAGTCACAATTGCTCTAGTAATAATGCAGAAGTCTAGATTCCCTTCCAGAGCTGCATGATAATAACCAGACTACAGATTTACAACACTCAGGGTGCCGATTAGCCTACAATCCTACATTTATTTAGCAGTCTAGGAGATATCGACGTTTCTTTCTCTAGCGGTTGAGGTGCCAGCTCTTCGCATCCATAACTGGGCTCTTTCTTACCATCATGTCCATGAGCAGCGGAAGGAGATGGGACACACTAGGAGAGGAGAAAAGAGCATGTTCCTGGAAAGCCCTTCCATCCTCTCTTCAGGAGCCTGGTGTTCTGTGATTACAGAGGAGGCTGCTTCACAGGGGCCCCGCACTGCTCACCGTGGTGTCAGCCGCCCTGATGCAGACAGTCTCTCCTTCAGCTCTGTTTCCATCAGAGGGAAACAGCCTTCAGGACACACCCCGCTGCTCTAGTCTTTCTGGACACTGAGCCTCAGCACCTCAGTTCCTTACCCAGTGCTAACTGCCTTTCTTTGTCTAATAGTCAGAGACCAGTTAACAACCAGAAGAGAAAAACAAACTAGAGAAACAATGAACTCAAATTTCAGTGCCACGTTACAAATATTCCATATGTGAAACCCCGAGAGCATGCATCTTACCCGTGCTTTTAAAGAAGATATTCTTCCTTTGGAAATACTGCCACCATCCCCAACGGCTCTGAAAGATAAGGAAATTGAGAAAGAGCTGCAAGATTTGTCAGGGCTGCTAGTGTTACTCATTACACATAAGGCAGCTCTCTCCTTCCAGATGGGTCCAGGGCTCGAACTCACGGCTTCAGTTCAGCAGCACCTTGGCCTGCTGAGCCATCTTGCCAGTCTCAGTATCTGTCTTTGAGGGATTTCTCTGAACCTAGAACATCTGAGTTGCAGATTTGTGAGTAAATGTGTATCTTCCCTGTTTAAGTTACTACTAACTAGGCTTTCTGCCACAGCCAAACATGTCAACTGATATAAGCATCACATCCACTCAGGCTGCTTCTAGAATTTTAGTGAAAGTACTGAAACCCGTGCAATTATATGGTGTACCAGCCAATATAGCTTACAAGACAGAGACTAGATGAAGAGAAGCTGGCTAAACACAGAGTACAGACCAGTGACAAGTGAACTGTAATCCTCGGGACAACTCCATTTGGCTCCTGTTTTGCTACATAGAATTGTATTTAAACACAGCCATTTCCATTCATTTATGTGCCCACTATTCATGAAGGCGGACAAGCAGCTGCAACAAGACCTTAGGGTCTGGGTTGTCATGGAAACAGTTTGCCAATATAGATCTACTTTTGGTAGATCTTTAGGTTATTCAAAAAGGACTAATTTGAAAAGCAGGTGTACACAAAGATGTAGGAGCGTCTTTCAAGAGGAGTCTTTGGTACTAAACTCATGGAGCAGAGGCTGGCACTGGCAGCACAGAAGGAAGAGCATTTTGGCCTCTCCAAACCGAGACAGAAGAAAACCCGATGTCTTCATTTATAGGTATAGACCTACAAGGTGGATGGAGATTAGAACTTAAGGAAGAAAACCCAGTCTTAAGACCAACTGCCAACATGTAATGCGTTTTCTTCATTAACTTAGAAAGAATTTGGTTTCATTCTATCATTTCTCAAACAATGCTTTGTTGTTGTTTCTCTCGCCCATTCTTACCATGCCTTCTTGTGCTCTCCTACCCCCAGAGCTTCCTGTTTTCATGTCACAGGGGAGCTGTGCCCCTACCTCAGCCTGTCTCTAAGTCCCCGTCATGGTCTCCTACACATTCAACTCTGTAATAATCACAAGGAAGGGAGGCTGGGGTGGAACCAGGAAGGGAAGCATGGAAGGAATATTGCAAAGGGAAGTCTGAGTGCAGGTATGTCAGGGAGATGATATTCTAGGTCTCAAATAAGTAAAGTGACCTAAAGGACAGCTCTCTCCCTATAATAACTACTCTGCCTGCTACTGTGGAAATTCACTCTAATCCTTAATCTCACACCATATCTCTAAGCTACCTTCTGAATAGCATGTAGCTTTGGTAGAGTTCTTCCAAACCAAAAAAAAAAAAAAAAAGTATGCTGACGACTCAAAAGGACTATCTGGCCTGAGTTTATACTGCCCATCAGCCCATCACCAACAAAGACTTCCCACATTTTAACCTCCCAGCTCTTTGGATTTGACTAATCTGACTGTACTGGAGGCTCTGGGATTCATCAACAACCCTAAAGTTGGGTTTCCTGAGAAGATAACGGCTCCAACACAGCCAACAAATTCAAACTAGATTTCTACCAAGCTGGACAAGCCAAGCCTGATATTTAATTGTAATTGTCAGGACAAGTCTACTACAGCTGGTTTATAAAAAAACTTTCATATGGATAAACTTAATGATTAACAGTAAAAGACCACGGGCATTTCTCAAATGTCAAAAGAATTCTAACATCTGTATCTTACACTAAACAAAAAGTAACATGTTGTGAGCAGTTTCTACCTCTTTCTTTTCTGCATATTCTGAGGGTAAGTAATCCACAAAATAATCTTTCAAAAACTGCCCACTGCTAGACTCATAACATGGTAGGTACCACCAGTGAAAACGTCAGCTTTTCCAAGTTACTGGGAGTCCCTTTAATGGCTATTTTTGGCTCCTTACTGAAGCTGTCAAGGAAGCCTGCTGTTCTGCAGAATGGTATGAAAATGTGACATGAGAATACGCTTTCACTCAGAACAGCAGACAAAGCAGATGCCGTCATAGCTGGAGACTGTTTCCTTATCCTATAAGGAATCCTTCCATTCAGCTGACAGGGAAAGGAGGAGTCCTAACGACCGACCCAAGACAGACCCGAGACAGACTCACCCACTCACCTGGTATCAACATTCCTGAAGAAGCTGCTTATTGCATCGTCATAAATTCCTTTCTAGAAACAAAGCAAACTATAGCATTTAAGTTTATTTTCTCTAAAGCCCTTTTAGCTGTAGCAATTCTACAACGCTGAAGGGGCTCTAAGAAAAAGAAACCTAGGTCGACTCTTCCAATTACATCTAAGGGTAAAAAAACGCCAGGAGAAGCCTGGACTAAGTTTGACAGTGATGTAGAAAGCACGCCCTGTCATACAGCTGGTACACCAAGTGGGGATTTCTTGGCATTCTGGATCGCTTGATGTGTTATCTACTTTACAGTGCTTTCACCTCTAGCGTCTACTGTCTTTCAAAATAATAGGAGGAAGAAGAGAAAAAAGAGGAAGAGGGAGGGGATGGAGGGGAGAAAAGGAGAAAGAGGAGAAGGAGGCGGATACTGCTAAAGATTAGGGAAACTTAAGACCAAACTCTTTGGCGAGTGCCTTCTGCCTGTGACTAAAAAGAAACCGGCCACTATCCGTATGAGAAGATCCTATGCAACTTATGGTACAGATTAAAAAGCCCAAATGAGCTCTGGGCATGATAGTGGTAGTCCTGGGGAAGCAGAGAGAGATGGATTGCTGCAAATTCGAGAACATGATCTACACAGCGAGTTCTCCAGGTCAGCCAGGGCTCCTTAGCAGGATCCAAAGCACCCCTCCCCAAACCTCAAGTGAACTCTGCGTTCTCCGCTGGCAGGCCGGGTGACAGGCAGGTGGGGGCGGGTACCTGGTTGACCGCGGCGTGCTCCCTCAGCGCCAGGTCCCAGAAGCAGCAGCCGATCTGGTTCCCGCACTGTCCGACTGCGGCCAGCAGCGTGGAAGAGAGAGAAGTGCATTAGGACGGCAACCAGGTGACTGGGCTCCGCAGCCACCCGGTCCCCGCGGACGGGGTTGGCTCACCCTGTACGACCACCGACTGGGTCATTCCGCCGGGAGGACCAGCAGGAGCACTCCCGCCCGAACTCCCGCCTTCGCTTTCGAGCCCAACGACGCGTTACGCGGGGCGGCCTTAGGTCGCGTCGTAATGCCCTTGTTTCTTTACGGCCAGGATTTCTGCGCAAGCGCATTTGCGGCTAGCCGTTACTATAGCAACTGGGCCTCCGGCAGGTAAATCCTAGCTGCCCTGTCAACATCGTTGAGCATCTGCAGCTCCGGAGGCCCTGGTAACTGACTGGTAACTAGGTTTCGGAGTGGCATTTAAAATTAGGGACTTCAATATTGATCACTTTGAGAGGCTCACAGCCTAAACACTCAGGGCAGTGGGTCCGATTCCTCGGGATGTTACCTACTAGTGTCGTTATCTAACAGAAAAACGAATGTCGAGGAACGCAGAGAAACCCCAGGCAAATAGGTTCATCTGTGAGCAACAGAAGCTAGGTACACTCCAAATACCACAGCTAAGTCAGAGACTAAAGCGATATACTCCTCAAACTTAAGGTTTCTGGATAATTCAAAGCATCCACACAGATCCAACTTCCAACAGCCAGCAATGCCATTGAAAGATACACACGATGCACTCAAAAGACATGACCTAAAATATTATGTGGCGCTGACAAGGGTAGCCGTAATATTGAGTTGAGAAGGGTCTAGGAAAAGCAGAGATGGGTTAAAAGTTAAGGCATTTGATTTGATGTATGTACAATGTGGACGAGATAAAAAAAAAAGGCAGGGGTGGGGCACAAAGTTTGAAAAAACGGTTATTTTTCAGAAATTGAATTTTTACTGAACAAATTAAATGAGGTTTTAGTTAAGAACTAAATTAGGAATTTAGGCTGGAGAGATGGCCCAGCAAGCCTCTGAAGTATGGGACATCAATGCAGACCCTAGCGCTTAACAAAAATCTGGGAGCCTTTAACCCTAGGCTTGGAAGTCTGGAGAAGGGAGGCTTCCTAGAATCTAGCTGAATCTGTGAGTGTCAGGTTCAGGCTCTATAGGAGACAATGTCTTAAAAAGTAAGATGAAGACTGATTAAGGAAAACTCTTGATGTCTCACATCTTGTTTCCATACATGTGCACTCGTGCAAATCCCCTCAAGAACTCTAATGCTTTAATGAAGTTAATAGTTCCCATAGAAATTCTGAGAAACTGAAAAACCTTTACTCTTCATTTAGCAAAAGTTAAATTATACTTGCTATTAATTTGTTGTGATGTGTGATATGATACATAACATGATAAGAGCACGATGATTGATTGATTGATTGATTAGAACACCTTATTCAGTCACCAAAATACAGCAGTTTGTTATGACACAGTTTCAAAAGATATGAAGTTTGACATTGTAGATAGATTCTGGTGCCAACGCACTTGGTGTTCTGGCCTTTGCAGAGCTCTGCCCAGGCTGTAGCTCCTGCCATTCTCCAGAAGCCACGCAACAGCAAGGAGTTGTAAGAAAGTCCTTACAAGTTTCACCGATAACTTCAGTCTGGAGTAAATCAGATGTGTCCGCTTCATAGCCAGGTGAGGTAGCACCTTCTACACCAGTCACACCAGGTCCTCAGTGTAGGCGCATTTAGGTTAGCCAAGATGGCAGAAACAGCTGATTGGCAGCTTGTCTACCATCTTACAAGCAAGATATTTTTTTTGTTAAAAAATTTATTAAGATTTTTGGGGTGCAATTGTATTAGAGTGACTCAACAAGTTTTGATTGCTAAATAGAAGCAAAAGAAAAAAGTCAGTGAGGGCCACGTAGACTGCTCCTATAAAAGGAAGGAAAGAGGAAAGGAGAAAAGGAAGAGGAAGGAAGGAATATGACTTTTAAGGTGGGTGGCACACATGATGTGAGATAAGATGTATGCTAGGAGAAAAGAGAACTTACATAAGCATTTTGCACTGCAGCGCTGAGCAATGTAAGAACACAGTGACAGCACATTGAGAACGTATAGGCTGAGTTTTGCCAGTCTGCTACTACGTGCTCAGGACTTGGCACCTTGTCTACTATGCGGTAGATAGTAAATAAGTGTTGGCTGCAAAATGAAATAAAACTGAGATGGAAGAAGTAAGGAAACAAAGATCAAAGCACTGTAGAGGATTAAAGGGCAAGTTTCAAAATCATGGAAAAAGCAGACTAGAGGAACGAAACCAAATTACTGACCAAGAGGACACCGAGGGAAAGGCAAGCTTATCGAAACTATTAAACACAATATTCATGGTGGAGGCAAAATGCTCAGCATAAGATCAATAAATACCCATGAAGTACAAAACACAGAATATACAGGGACAAATGTACTCAATGATATAAAAAATGAAAAAAATTGTATGGGTTAGAAGGATGCACCATGTTCCACAGGAATGTTTCTATAGAGCAATCAACAGCATTAACCATATCTTGGTTAAGTTATTCAGTTTTTAGAATAAAGAATTCTTTAGGTTTCTGGATAAGAAACAAGGAGTGGGGTGGGGAGAAACCAATTAGGTTCCTTTATACTGGTCTATAAGAGGGCACATCTTTATATGCGGCTGTAATGCTTCAGCAGTTGATGGAAATTCTATCCCAATCCTACCTACTGAAACTTTATACCCCTCTGGTGATCACCATTTTACTCTCTTCCCTTACATGGTTAATCTTTTAGCTCTCAACACACAAGTGACACATGTAGCATATCTTTTGCTGCCTGACTTATTTCATTTAATGTAATGTCTTCAAGAGGCTCATTCACATTGTTGTAAATGACAGGAATTTCCTCTTTTCCTTCTCTCCTTGCAGTCCTGGATTTGAGACGGGATTGCCAGGCAAGTGCTCTACCACCAAGCTACACCGCCAATTAGGATTTCTTTTTCTTTTTTTAAATACCGAATAGTAAATTAATTCACAGGGTTGGGTCCAATTCACATTCATAACATCATGAGCAAAGACTCCTTCTAATCCATAGTTTATTGAATTAAGTAACAACTATAGATTAATACTATATGAAAGGTTCTGGCGATATAGCCTAAAAAAGCATAAAACCAGTTTTTCAAAAAGCCAAGCTGTTTCTATGTTCCAAACCAAAACTCATAAGGTCTCCGAAGACTTAAAAATGAAATTATCCCACAATGTAAAATTTTCATTGTCTGTCATTATAAGATAAACACTCCCCAGTATGCAAAGATCCATAGCCAGGAGAAAACTCAGCTAAAACAGATCAAGAAAGGGCACAAAGGTAAGAATTAGTAAACAAGAACAATAGCACCTCTATTATAGATACACCACATGTTCACGAAGGAAGGATGGGAAGATTAAGGGAGGACTGGTAAGAAAAACCATGCTGGACTTCAAGAGATAAAAAGAGCAGCATCTAAGGAATAATAAAAAAAATTAAGAACAGATTATGAATTGCAAACCCAAAGAGTAAAGACAGCAATGGAAACTAAAATACAGTGGAGAATGAAAGATCTTTTTTTTTTTTTTGGTTTTTTGAGACAGGGTTTCTCTGTGTAGCCCTGGCTGTCCTGGAACTCACTCTGTAGACCAAGCTGGCCTCGAGAACTCAGAAATCCACCTGCCTCTGCCTCCCCAGTGCTGGGATTAAAGGATGTGCCACTACTGCCCATTGAAAGCAGGCCTTTAAAAAGGGAGACTGTGGCCGTGGGACACATTTAGACAGCTTAAGATACAGGGAATCGGGGACAGCAAGAAGCATTTGGGAAAATAATGGCTGAAACTGTTCCAACTGCGATTAACACTATGGACCCACAATTCAAAAGGGTCAATTTATTTTAGATGTAAGAAGCAAGATGAACATGACACTGTACGCCCTATGATCAAATTGCTTAGTATCAGTGATAAAGATAAACTAGCAGAGAGAAAAGACCCACTATATAGAGAAGTAAAAAGAATAATATCTGAGTTCCCCTCCTCCTTGTCCTCCTCTTCCTCTTCTTTCTTCAGAGATGGTCTGATTATATAGCCCTGTCTACCCTGGAACTCACTATGTAGATTAGGCTAGCTTTGAACTCATACAGATCTGCCTGCCCCTGTCTCCCAAGTGCTGGCATTAAAGACATGTGTTAGCACACCTGGCCACATTGGACTTCTTATTGGAAGAAATGAAAGTCAGGAAATAGTGGAGCAAAATCTGGAAAGCACTTAACAGAATCAAAAGAAAACAAAACTGTCAACTTTTGATTTTGTATTCAATGGAAATGCCATGCAAAAATTAAAGGGAGACAAAACTTAAATATGACCCATTAGCCCTGTTCAATGAAAACTGTAATGGCTATTCCTGGTTTTCATCTTGACTATATCTGGAATGAACCACAATCCAGAATTGGAGGGCTCACCTGTGATCCAGATCTTGAGACTGGAAGACACAAGTTTCTGACCTGGATCTTGGCATGGAGATCTTGAGCCATATTGGCCATGAAAAGCTTAGACACAGACAAGGTAGTACATGCCTTTAATCCCGGGAGAGTGAGGCAAGGAAATCTGAGTTCAAGGTCAGCCTGGGACAAAGCAAGTCTTAGGTCCAGGCATGGTGGTACACACCTTTATTCTGGGCCACACCTTCTGCTGGAGACCTATATAAGGACATTCGAAGAAGGAAGATACACTCTTCTTGCCTGCTTGCATTTACTTGCCAGCATATCTGTTGGAACCTACAGAAGACCAGCTGGAACAACTAGCCTCATGGGACTGAGTAAGTACTAGATTCTTGGACTTCTCATCCATAGCTGCCCATTGTTGGGTTAGTTAGACTACAGAGTGTAAGTCATCACAACAAATTCTCTTAATATATAGAGACATTCTGTGACTCTAGAGAACCCTGATTAATACAAAAGCCTACAGGCAAAAGGGAAAAATTGATGAAAACCTGGGCCTACTTCATGTTATAGAAAATACTGAAAATAATAAATAAGTATATGTCTACTGCACTAAAAATCTCCCCAAAACATAATTGCTAAGGGAAACATTGACATGTTGAATCATTTACAACAAATAATTACAAGTAAATATAATAAAATCAGCTTTTGATTTTATATTTATCTTTTATTATGGCAGCAGGACAAATAAAATATACTTTTATTAGATTCCTTTACAATATAAAGTGCCACGTAAAGTCATTTGAAGGAAGACCATAAAAATTAAAAAATGTTTCCCAGGGTTCCTTGACACATTCCTGTCCTTTTCGCCTTTGATTGGTGGGCAAGTTAAAAACTAAGCTGCGTCAGTCAACTGATTACCTTTAAAGAACACTTCACACAACAGTAGCAAAAGATACATGCTTCCCTAGTACACCTGGAACATTGCTAAGGTAGTCCATATTCTGGTCACAAAGTCAGTTAAAAAGTCAGGTAATTTGAGATACTTGCTGATAAAATAGAATTAAGGATGTTTCAGTGGTTAAGAACACTTATGTTAGCCGGGCGGTGGTGGCGCACGCCTTTAATCCCAGCACTTGGGAGGCAGAGGCAGGTGGATTTCTGAGTTCGAGGCCAGCCTGGTCTACAGAGTGAGTTCCAGGATAGCCAGGGTTACACAGAGAAACCCTGTCTCGAAAAACCAAAAAAAAAAAAAAAAGAACACTCATGTTTTCCTGGGGGAACTGAGTCTCAGTACGCTCATTAGATGGCTTACCACTTCCTGTGTCTCCAGTTCCAGAGGATCCAGTGTCCTCTTCTGGCATGCCCAGGCAGATACCGCCCCCCCCCACACATGATACACATAATGTAAGGAATAACTGTGATAGGATCAGAGGTGAGGAGGACGCAACATCTGTCCCAACATCGGGAGTAACTGGGAACAGTGGGACCCAGGCACACAGGAACTCCGCCCAACAAGTGGCTCGGGTTCCTTACATGCTGGGCTAGTTCCCTGACCAGACCCTGGGTGCAAACTCCACAGCCAGTGGAAGCTCCAACAACACCCAGAGGAAGCTCCACTCCAAGGCGCTTTAATACACCCAGGATCTCAGGATCCCAGGATCCCAGAATCACAGGATCACAGATACAGCTTGACCCTGAGAAGTTCTGACACAACCGGGATCATAGGAAGGACAGGCTCCAGTCAGATATAGCGAGGGCAGGTAGCATTAGAGATAACCAGATGGTCGGAGACAAGTGCAAGAACATAAGCAACAGAAACTAAGGCTCCGTGGCATCATCAGAACCCAATTCTCCCACCGAAAACAAGTCCTGGATACACCACACCGGAAAATAAGATTCAGATCTAAAATCCCTTCTCATTATGATGATAGAGGACCTTAAGAAGGTCATAAATAACTCCCTTAAAGAAATACAGGAGACGCCGGGCGGTGGTGGCGCACGCCTTTAATCCCAGCACTTGGGAGACAGAGGCAGGAGGATTTCTGAGTTCGAGGCCAGCCTGGTCTACAAAGTGAGTTCCAGGACAGCCAGAGCTATACAGAGAAACCCTGTCTCGAAAAAAAAAAAAAAAAAGAAATACAGGAGAACACAGGTAAAGAGGTAGAGGCCCTTAAAGAGTTAATATAAAAATCCTTTAAAGAATTACAGGAAAACACCATCAAACAGGCAAAGGAAATGAACAAAGCCATCCAGGATCTCAAAATGGAACTAGAAACAATAAAGAAATCACAAAGGGAGACAATCCTGGAACTAGAAAACCTAGGAAAGAGATCAGGAGTGATAGATGCAAGCATCACCAACCAAATACAAGAGATAGAAGAGAGAATCTCAGGTGCAGAAGATAACATAGAAAACATTGACACAACAGTCAAAGAAAACACAAAAAGCAAAAAGTTCCTAACCCAAAATATCCAGGAAATTCAGGACAAAATGAGAAGACCAACCTAAGGATAATAGGTATAGAAGAGAGCGAAGACTTACAACTTAAAGGACCAGTAAATATCTTCAACAAAATTATAGAAGAAAACTTCCCTAACCTAAAGAAAGAGATGCCCATGAATATACAAGAAGCCTACAGAACTCCAAACTGGACCAGAAAAGAAATTCCTCCCATCACATAATAAAACACCAAATGCACTAAACAAAGAATATTAAAAGCAGTAAGGAAAAAAGGTAAAGTAATATATAAAGGCAGGCCTATCAGAATTACACCAGACTATGAAAAGCTAGAAGATCCTGGGCAGATGGGAAAGGAAGGAAGGGAAGGAAAGGAAGGAAGAAAGAAAGAGAAGGAAAGTAAGCAAAAAATAAGACAGGAAAAAAGAAATCATGAGTGGAGTAGAGATCAAATTTATATACAGAACAAAATTTGTAATGAAAACAAAATCAGTGAAATTTGTGTCCTAAGAAATTAAAATTCTTTGATAGGTTCTATTCATAAGACAGAAAGTCTTTAACTTGGTTTCATTATTTTCCAAGAACATATACCCATCTCTTGAAGCACATTTCTATGTTCTGATCTTTTGTAATTTTTAAAACTAACAAAGGACCTTTGCATATGGTCCTGTTTGCCATCTCCCTAGTTATTCGATGTCTTTGCTCCACCCAATTCTATGTAGCTAATGCCTATTTATCTTTTACATTTAGATTGACTGTTCTCATAGGATTTGTTTTTTTTAATTAGATATTTTCTTTATTTACATTTCAAATGTTATCCCCTATCCTAGTTTCCACTCCAAAAACCCCCTATCCCATCCCTACCTCCCCCTGCTTCTATGAGGGTGTCCCCCCCCCACTCCTGCTTCCCCACCTTGGCATTCCCCTGCCCTGGGGCATCGGTTTGCTCAGTCTTTTTAATATTTAACATGGTTGTGGCTCATGGTAGACTCTTTAGCAAAATATTGCTGGATGAGCGAATGAAGTATAATAGTCATGTTTTCCTGGATATAACCTTTTTTGTATTTTATGAATATGATAGTTATGAAAGATCATTATTTGGGGGCTTATCAAGAGAATATATTTAGAGATATTGCTATCATTTTATTCTTTATTTATACTTATGCATCTATTGCTTTGTGGATACTGCTGTAGATCAAGCCCATGTGTCTTATGATATATTACACTGTTACCAATTTTTACTGATAAGTCTATTGTTTGATTTCATTTTATCAGTTGCACAGAAAACCTGACACAATCTGTGCCAAATAGATGATCTAAAATAATATTAAAGGGCTTAAAGAATAGTAATCTTGAAGATACTTCACTTTGTGGTTTTAAAGTCATTTTACAGACAAACTTTTGGTGATGTGCTTAGAATTTTAGTGCTAACTTCCTGTCAAAATTCATATCTAATTTTGATGCCTAACCCATCATCTTTCCACTGTTACCTTGTCTCAAACACACCAACTTAAACTTTTTTGCCATCTTAAGGAACTGTTTAGATATTAGTAATATGCTAGCTAACAATGGGCAGCAATTATGTCAGGTGTCTGATTGTGACACAGTACGTTGAACTGAGTTTTCTCTAAGACGAAATTGTGATCAATGTATTCACAGAAAACCCTTGTAAGAGAAAGAAGATAGAGGTAAGATTTTTATCCAACATAAACTTCATTCCTAGAGTAGATGCCAGGTTTTTTTGTAGCCTAAGTTCTGAAGCACAACAGTAGGAGCTGAATATAATGTGTAGTTGCCAAGACTTTCACAGAGTTAAGAATTCTCACTCGCATTCAACACTTAGTCATTAGTTATGAAGACTGAGCAGGTTGTTAGTTGAAGATTTTTGGAGTCTGGAGCATGGGTTAAACTAAAAGCACTACAAAGTAGGGCAGACATTGAGTGAAGCAAGCAGAGGCTACAGAAACCCAGAAGAGTCCTAAGGATAGGATCAGCAGCAGAGACTCTAGAACAAGAAAATGAGTAGCAGGAGTCGACAAAATGTAGTTCTCCTTTCACCATTCTCATTCCCTCCATCTGGGGATGTCAAGGCTGTTGGGATGAAGCAGGAAAAAGAGGTGGTACAGGAATTACAAGAAATAACCCGGGGACTGGAGAGAGGGCTCAGCGGTTAAGAGCACTGACTGCTCTTCCAGAGGTCCTGAGTTCAAATCTCAGCAACCACATGGTGGCTCACAACCATCTGTAAAGGGATCTGATGCCCTCTTCTGGTGTTTCTGAAGATAGCAATGGTGTACTCACATACATAAAAATAAATAAATAAGTAAACAAATCTAAAAAAAATTACATTAAAAAAAAAAGAAAGAAATATCCCAGGACATGGAAGAATTCCAAGTAAGATGAGATCTGTGCGTGAAAATCTCTTCTCAGTCTTTTAGCTAAGATCAAGTTCAGAGACACAGAGAACTTTAGTCTGAGTATCAAGACTCTGAGTGGGAGAATGGTGTAGACAGATAGGTGTACTTGCTGTTGATAAGAGCAAGTCTGGGAGATGGAGATGAAGAGGAAACTGTGTATGAGGTAGAAGAATCAGGAGCACGGCTTTATGCAAATTGATTAGTTCTTGGTCTTCATAGATTAAGATACGTAATGTTGAAAATAAGGCTCTGACAAGAACAAACCTCCATAACAGGTTAACTGAACATTCATCCTGTTAGCAGAGATCTGAACAGAGCTGCTTGATTTGTTAGCAGACAGGAAGCTATGTGAAGGAATCTCCTGATGTCATCATTCTGGGCGTCACTGGAACACTTGATCACCATTCCTTTGGCAAGTCTAGCCTTCTGCGGAAAGTCAGTAGAAGCAATTGATTTATTCACCTCTACAGGAATCAGACTTGGCCTATTTTGGTAAGTCTATGTCTCCTTGAGCCAGGTAGCTAAGGCTTAATTTTCCACAGACAGTTACATGAAGCCACAGGTGACAATGTTTACACAAGATCTTCATTGAATAACTCCCCTTTCTTGATAATGACCACACTCTACTAATCAAATTCTTGGAACTTAAAAAATTGGTTTTATTATTACTTCTAATAAGTACTTATTATGAATAGAATATCAGGCATAAGAAATGCTTTAAAGACATTTTTTATCTTTCCTATACCTTGTGTATTAATAAAGACAGGTAAATTTATTCAAGATAGTTATTAAATGTCCACTGTGTACCCAAACTTGTTTAGCTATAAAGAATTAAATGGTGACAAAGATGGACAAGGAATGGTTAGGACAGTTAAAGCATTTATTAGAATAATTAGCACAGTGCTTCTCAACAGGGAGAAAGTTTGCTTTCTCTTATCGTGATAATGGCTTTTCTCTCCTACCAGGGGATATGTGATAATGTCTAGGGACATTTCAAAAAAGAAAAACTGTCAAAACACCGGGATAAGGTTGTTGTTGACATCTAGTGGGTGAATACTGAAGAATATTTTACAATGCCTATGACAGTCTCCTTTCTCCAGCTTAGAAGCGCGTGATCTCAAATGTCCACAGCACCCTGGTTAGAGATCCTGAATTAGAATGATAACTGTTACAAAACAGAAAGAGTGCCATGAAGACTTAGAATAAGGGTTATGGGAGCATTCTTTCTCTAAGAAAGGGAAATGTAAATTCATGGGAGCTTTGGGCTGGGAGAGTTCCAGGCACAGGAAATAGTAGATAGTGATGAACTTACTTGTGTACATATATTGCGATACTTAATCTCTCCCATTTACATGTGTGTTTACTAATGCTCAGCATCTACTAATTAATACTAGTTATCTCTAAGTGAGCACTTACTGTGTGTCAGGCATTATATTTCACATAGTTACCTCCTTTAAATCCACTGTCATCTGAAAGCAGATATGAACTTACCCTTTAGGAATATAGACAAGTTGCCAGGCAGTGGTGGTGCACGCCTTTAATCCCAGCACTCAGGAGGCAAAGGCAGGAGGCAGGTGGATCTCTTTGAGGTCAGCCTACTCTACAAAGTGAGTTCCAGGACAGCCAGGGCGACACAGAGAAACCCTGTCTCAGAGAGAGGGATGGAGGGAGGAAGGGGGAGGGGGGAGAGGGGGAAGGGGGAGAGGGGAGAGGGAAGAGAGAGGAGAGAGGAGAGAAATAGGGGAGAGAGGAGAAAAATAGGGGAGAGAAATAGGGGAGAGAGGAGAGAGGAGAGAGGAGAGAAATAGGGACAAATTAAATGTTTACTCTTAAAAAGCCACTTTCTTAACTAATGCACTATGACATAGGGGTTGGGTAGACTAAATGGTCATGGGAACACAAAGTTTATTCTATTCAAAGAGAGCCTACATTAATGGAGAAGCATAGAATGGTAGGGAATGACGACTCAAACTTGCTGATTTCAACAATCATGGGAAGAAAATTTGACCTTTTCTTTCTCTATAGTATAGATATCTCTGTTAACCACAGGCTAACTACAACATAGTCACAGTTTGCTTACACTTCTTGGGGGGTCATTTTGAATTTGTTGTAATATTCGAAATTGTTAGTTATATAATTAACTCTTACAGATTTTTCAGATGTCACCTTCTGAATGTTTTTGTATACTTGTAAGAAAATTGAAGCATTAAAAATATCAACTTATCTTTGAAGATAAGCGCCATTGTTGTCTTAACTTTGTATTCTAGGATTTCAGTGAATTATGCCTTTTCGGTTTGGAACCCAGCCAAGGAGGTTTCCAGTGGAAGGAGGAGACTCTTCAACTGAGCTAGAATCAGGCCTGAGCTCCAGTGCTTCCTGTAACGGGAAAGAGACGTCACCCAATAGGTGGATATCTTGCCAACTGAGGATATGGGTATTGGCTGTCTATCATCAGTATGAGCACTGACACTTAATAATAGCAGAAACAAATTAAATCTGGGAAGCCAAGCACTGCTATTATTACATTAGTACTAACAAGAACCCAGATTTTAAGTCTACATTTTGTAACTATGTATGTCTAAACCAATCCTTTCTCTGCTCTGTACATTTTTATTCAGATTGTGTCTATATTCTCAAGGTCAACATCAAACCACCCATATACTTATGTGTGGGGTATTGTTCTAGGTACAAGGGCACAAATGCAAAAACAGACGGAGGCCTCTCCTTGGTGTACTTGGCTTGCATTAGATCAAGTTGTGTTTGACTGAGGCATCAGTAGAGTATGGAAACCACTTTTACAGGATTGAAGCAAACTATGACAAAAGGACTTGCCTCACTTTTCTGCTGTTTGCCATATTGAAAGAGTAAATAATAAACTCCCACTTCTCTTAGTGGATTAGAAATTTCTGGTCACAGAGTTAAGTTTAGGAAGGTAGATACTTTAAAAGTTAGACTTACTTGTGGATGGAAAAGGCTAAAATATCCAGGGTTGATTATTTGGTGGGAGTGTTAGAAAAGGAACCCAGGCTCTAGATGCATTTAAGGATATTTTAACTCTGAGGTTCTACAAACATTTGAGCATTAGTTTGCTAGCTTTCACTCCACAAATGTTTTGAAATTACTCAGCCAAAATGATTGAAGGTTCATATCTGAATTTACACACTATTACCATTTATTTATATTTATGCATTTTTGCCATTTAATAATTACTTCAAACTCTTAAAATGAACATCTGGAACATAATTTTGTTTTAATGAATTTCCCATAATAAAATATATGGGAATAAGTAGATGTTCATTGTTCTGTATGTGTAGATTCTCATCAGAACCTCTGATTATATATTTTTGTGACATTGAAAGGCTTCAGAGAGATTTTAAACAGTTGAAAAGATATTGAAAATTTTCTTTGCTTTGAAAATAATTTCCTGTTCTGTATCTTAACTACCTATCATTTGCCCTTTCATTCAGGCAACTCCGAAGATGCCCTGGAAGTCATTGCCTGACAATAACTGATGTTCCCATCACTGTCTATGCAACAATGAGAAAGCCACCTGTGCAAAGCAGCAAGGAAATGCACCCCAAATAACATCATTAAGTCTTCTGTCGAGGGTTGACTAGGTCAAGGGTAATGGGCCAGTATCATCTCATGGTCTGCCTGGTAAACAAATAAAGGTGGTGGCACTCATTGGCTGATGACAATAGTTGACTCTTCCATTTTAATAAGAACAAATGTGTGGTCAGTTGACCACTCGTCATGCTAAGCCCTTGGTTGTATCTGACAAGACAGACTACTTCACACTTGTACCCTAGAGGTCACCTTGTTAATGCAGATTACTAGTTTCAAAAATTCAAGATGAAGCCTGACCCACGATGGTCATAATGGCAGATTTTCAGAGCTTATACAAAGCTGGTAGGCATTTGAATTTTTGTTAGCTGAAGAGAAAAGACCATGCAGAAAAGTGGGCACCCAGTCCTGCCTCTATAGGTCTAAACTACTTCCCTGGAGAAGAGCTTTTACTTGTTCAACTTTTACTGGAAATCTATACTGTAAATGTGGAGTGACTCCTTTCAATTGCATTAGTTCCTGTGGTTCCTTGCACCTTGAAGCTTTATTTAATTATTAATCTCATTACTCCACCCTTTATATAATTATTAATCTCATTACTCCACCCTTCTTTATATAATTATTAATCTCATTACTCCACCCTTCTTCTGACTAATGTTTGCAGGTATTCTACTTGCATCCTTTTCTACTTTGTAAAAAGTATTTATTTTATGTGTGTGGGTGTTTCATCTGCATGTGAGTGTGCAGCACATGGGTTCAGGGCCCACAGATGCCAGAAGAAGATATTAGATATTATATTTATTATATAAATGTTATAAAAATAAGCAGAGAAATAGAGGAAAAAGTGGAACCCAACCCCCTTTTTTTCCCACATGATCAATAAAATTGACAATCTTCTAAACAGAATTATCAGGTAGAACAGAAACCACAATAACTGATGTCAGGATTCCCAGTGGAGCATCCCTGCCAATCATACAAGGATAAGCACCTTCTCAGCACTATGGATGCTTTAGTATTGAATAAATGTCTCTCGCATTCCCTTACATTGGGTATGTGCTCTTTCAGAGTGTGTCATATTTCCATAACTTGCCTCCAGGTTGACATTAGCTCATGATCATTTGAAAGATATTCTGTTGAGGTTGTGGGTATGGGTTGAGGCTGTAGGTCAAGGCTGAGGGTGTGGGTCCCTGTGACCTCAGTATGGTCTACCTAGGTTGATTATAATAAATTCTGAGCTCTCTTATCCCATCACTTTGGGAGTTCTGGAGAGATTCGAGTGCTGCATGTGATAGGCAGTGTCATCCTACACTTTGATGTTTGTGCTTGTGTCTGATGATTACATAGGCAATTGGAATGTCATCCTTCAATCTCATTTACCCCTCCCCACCCTCTCCTAGCTGTCCCATCTGCTCTCTTATGGGCCAGTTTTGAGAACTCAAAAGGTTACAGACTTCTCACCTTTCTGACAGCTGTCAGTCGTTCCTCCAGTCTCCTCACACCCTCAGGCAAGTCCACAGGCTCGGTGGGATCAAAAGTAGAAGTATCAATTTTTCCTTTTCTCAGGAACTTTATTATTGCCTTGGAAGGTGAGGGGAGGGGAATAAACTTCACGGAAACTCTGCTTTCCTGAAATTCACTTACTATTTATTGAGTATATTCCTGTACATGCCAGACACAGTTCTAACTGCTTACAACAGATTTGTGAGCTATCCAGAAATTCATGTATTTTATATTTTAGAAAAACATCCTATGTGTATGAATGTTTCATCTACATGTATGTACCTACAGTGCTCTAGGAGGACAGAGGAGGGTGGCAGAGGCCCTGGGACTGGAGTTGCAGGTGGCCGTGAGCTATCAGGTGGATGGTAGCAGCTGAATCAGGGTCTTGCTCTTACTCCCTGAGGCATCTTTCCAGTTCCTAGCTTACAGTTTTTGCAGTTATATGAACTTTTTCTGAAGAGATGTGGACAGATGTTTATCAGTAGCAGGAGTGATTCCACCCAAGTGTAGCATGGAGAGCCAATGAGTCATTGGAGTTGCAGGAGTATGGGTGAGGGATGACTGACAGAGCCACGAGCAACTTACAGGTGGCTGCACCTCTGAAGCAAGAATTCTTATAAACCTTCAATTGCCTATTTTCAGGGGACAGGGGCCTTCATTAGCCTCACACCCAGCAGCTGTTAAGGCCTATACATTTTCAGGGAAAGGCAGGAACTGTTGAAAACCCTGTCACCAATGGGCCCAATTCCTAGCTGGGGACTGAGGTAAACATTACTGGACAAAGGGTAGGGGAACATGCCATTCTAGAACTACAGAACAATGCTGTGGTTTGCATTCTTCTGAATGCTTGTCCTGAGCAGCTAAAAATCACATTCAGTTGGGATCTTTTTGGCTTCAACTCCCACTAAGTGCCTGGTTTTCTTGTTTCATAATCCAAACTTACAAGAGAAAATATTCCGTTGTTCACACTCATCTTTTCATACATGGCAGAATCTTGTCCAGTCAGGCGTGGCTGCGAGAGAAGTAGAACAAAGGCACAGAGAGGCCTCTTTTCATGAAAGGGCCTCTTCACGCTGTAGGGGCACTGGCAGGAGCCATGCACAACTGACCAATTCTATACCGAGTACTGATAATGCTATGCCTAGCTAGAAGAAGAAGAAAGAAGAGGAAGAGGAGGAGGAAGAAGAAAAGGAAGAAAGACGAGGAAGAAGAAAGAAGAGAGGAGAAGGAGAAGGAGAAGGAGGAGAACCCTTTTCATTTTGAGTCTGGGAGAGTGCTCTCATCCAAGAACTGGCTTAAGTTCATGTAAATGGGGAAGCAAAGGGTTTCAAGCAGTTGTTGCATGTTCTAAGTGATAATCTGAGTCAGGAAAATTCTCATTTTTTGACCATAAGAATTAGAAGTACTAACTGTAAGAAGGTGGCCTCCTGTCAATCCAGAAAATATTAAATTATACTACCATTTCCTCTTACAATTTTTTTTATGATTATGTACTTATGTGTGCACACATGTGCCTCATACTGTACCCAGTACACATGAGGCACTCATGGCCTTTGTTGGGAGGTCAAAAGTTAATTCTCCTAACGCCTTATGGGGCTGAGGATCTAATTCAGATCATCTGCCTTGTGCTCCTCTGAGTCATCTCCACAGCCACATAAAACATAACCCATTAGAGCTATTCCTACATATACAGGTGAAAACGGGCAATGTAATTTAGGTTGTCAACAAGTCAGTAAATGAAAGGTAGGAGGAGGTAGTTGAGAACAAACAAAAGTCGGGTATACATTGAATGATCTTCCCTGAAAGACGGCTGCCTCTGAGAACAAACGTAGTCATATTTCACTTGCACACCAGGGCTGGTTAAGGACCCCTTCTAACTATTAGAGACAGGAGCAGGAGCCTTGTCAGCTGAAGTACATGGGTTTTCAGTATAAGGAACTCCTCCACTTTTCGAATTGCTGTCTGCTGCAGACATTTTGGATCCCCAGGATGAATTTGAATTCAAATAAGAAATAGGAAGCAGCTGGTCTCTGATTTATTGAAATCCCCTTCAACCAGGTGAGAGCTTCTGTAGGGAGGGGGAGTTCCGGTCCCCTAACCCCACCCCCCCAACACACACACACTTCTGTGTTTATTTCAGTGCTAGAAGGAACTCTCTTCAGCAGCCCTGCAGCTGTGTCGTTCAGGCTGTGGGACAGGAGTTGATGCTCACAGCACCACTGACCAGGGCTGCTTTGCTGAAGCTCACCGGGCGCCCATCAATTACAAAGTGGCGGATGCAGCCTGTGAAGGGCTTGCTGGGAGCCAAATGGGGTGTCAGTAAAGACTCTGAAAAGAGAGACAGGAAAAAAAATGTCAATGCAGGGAATCCCAAGCCCCAGTATCACCTCCTGGTATAAACCGGAAGACTGCTCAGGCTTTCAAAACAGTTCTCCAGTCAGCAGTGACTCCCAGTTCTCCAGCGGACTCCCAGGAAGAATGGGAACACATGGGGATTTAATGTTTGCCACGTTTCTGTGGTCACATTCCCCTGCATACGGTGACTGTCTTCCAGGGATGAAATTCACTATTTCCTTGGGAAGCCTCAGCCAGTGTGAGTTCTCGTGAGCTACCTGAGCCATTCGAGTTAATTTCCCTGAGGCCTTATTTGTTTACCATGTTTTGCAGAGAAGGGGAAAGGAATTTGCACTTCCCTGTCATTTTTTCCACAGAATTATTGTTTCTGTTTAATTCCTATCTTCATTACCCGCCACCTATAAGCCTCTACATTTTTGCCAAGCTTATAGAATATAATGAGAGAATATTGAATTCAAACGAGGTAAAATTTAATTTTTCTGAGCTCATGGCTTAAGAACTATAAATAGGGAAGTGCTAACAAGCACAGATTTTTGTATGGACACAGGTGCCTTCCAGCATGTCTGGGAACCTTCTATTATAGTTAGGTATCTCAAAGAAGTCTGGCGTTTATGAGTTATAGCGATATAATTAGTATTGAGATGATAGGAACAATATAATTTAAAGCAATCTGGAGAGCTTATAAATATTATGAAATTAAAACCCATTTAGTCAAAGCTCACTGTTATAAGCACACAACGATGGGAGCAGTGGTAGACAAAAGGGGACAAACAGTTGGCAACTTATAACCGAGGAAGGCAGATAAAGCAGGAGACCAAACCAGCAGCACCAAGCAGCGGCCGTGGGCGTCCTCATGCGCTGCAGAGTAAGTACGCACAGAAGCCGTGTGCTGAAAACAGAGAAGGGGAACTGCTTTCCCCCTTACAATGGTAAGCATAGCGCTTTAGCTTGAGCCTGGTGATGGCAGGGCACAGCGTTAATCCCAGCACTCAGGAGGCAGAAGCAGGGGCATCTGTGAGTTCAAGACCAGGCTGGTCTACAGAGTGAGTTCCAGAATAGTCAGGGCTACACAGAAGAACCCTGTCTCCAAAACGGTTTGAAAGGGGCGCCAGAGATGAGCTCCTTTTATTTGTATCTAATTCCCAACGGCTTCACGTTTGTACAGCCTGCTCAGTGTGCTTCATCCTTAGAATAAAAACAGAGCTAAAGCTGGAGAAGAAGCGTCTCCTAAGCCCTCTGCCATCCTGTGCAGAGTGGGACACAGCTTCCATCCCGCCTGAGCTGTCCACCCTTGGTTCATGCGGAAAACCATCCGGAGAATATAATTAATATAGCAACTACAGTCTGCATGATGTACCATGAAATTAATCATATGTAGTGACAGAAAAGGGCCCTAGGGTCCTGAGTAATTGGTTAACAAAATGAACACACTTGTTTTTGTGTGTGTGTGTGTGTGATAGTGTGTGGTGTATGTGCACCTATGTGTGCAGAAGTCAGAGGCATGTGTTAAGTGTTCTTCATTATCTCTCTCTGCCTTACTTTTTGGACACAGGTTCTCCCTCAAACCCCGAGCACACTATCTTGTTTCCAGCTATGATACTGAGCCATTGTCACCCAGAGATCCCCCTGTCTCTGCTGCCCTTGGGGTTGGGGTTACGTGCATGATGTGGACAATACCAAGCTTTTATGTGGGTACTGGGATCTGAACTCCAGTCTTCATGCTTCATCATCAAGCACTTTACTGTTGAGCCATTTTTCCACCCCCTTAACATGGAATTTTAAGAGAGAATGTTTCCAAGATCAAATGAAGGCTTGGCACAGTGGTACTGTGTGCATCCTAGGCAGAAAGGTTGGAAGGAAGAGGCAAGCCCAAAGGAGCAATAAGGAACTAGGTTGGAGGAAAAGGAGAAGCTGTTCCATAGAACGGTACTAGCAGAGAAAGAAAGGAAGCGATATTTACTAGAAACTGGATCCCCAAGTACTTGTAGGACAATCTGGAACAAAGGCAGTATTCCTGAATATTAAGGAACTTCAGTCTCAGATGCTACAGGGAGACCAGAGGCAAGGACAAAGAGAGGACAGGTGAGTGCTTCGTTTAATTTAATCCTGTGTGCACTGGAAACCTGTGAAATAGCTGAAGCTATAGCATGATTTCTAGGCAGGAAACAATGTGGGGAAATAGACCTGACATGAGACAGTTTTCTCGGGTGATAGCATGAGGTGCAATGGTGGCCTTTTCTAGAGTCCCTTTCAGAATCACAGCCAGAACAGAGGCAGAGGACTGGGGGTACTGGTGCGAGTACCTGTGGGAAACACAAGAGGGAGTTTGCTTCTGATGATCTTAACTAAGCTTTTTGGCTCTTGAGTTACCACTGTTGGTAATGCTGGTATCTAACTGTTCTACTGCTGTGACGAGACACAGCAACCAAAGCAACTCTTATAAAAGAGTTATTTTTTTTTGTCATTGGGGCTGGCTTACAGTTTCAGAGGTATAGTCCATTATTATAATGGTTGGAAGGATGGTGGTGTGCATGCGTAGTGCTGGAAAGGGAGCTTAGAGCTTTACATCCTGATCCTTATGCAGCATGAAGGAAGAGACAGACTGGACTTAACACAGACTTTAGAAAACTGAGAGACACCTGCCCCCAACACACACACACACACACACACACACACACACACACACACACACAGTGGCTCACTTCCTCTAACAAGGCCACACCTCTTAATCCTTTGCAAATAGTGCCTGGTGACTAAGCTTTCAAATATATGAGCCTATGGGTGCCATTTTCATTCAAACCACTACAGCTGGTATCTGAAAACATCAGCATAGAAAGAAGAGGAATACTTTGAGAGCACACAAGGTAAGATGCTTGATTTTATCTGTAGATTTTTCTCTTTTTAAATTATTGACTACCTTTATATGATACAGTAGAAAAAAAATCTAGTTAGGAGATTACTAAGTTTCCCACAACATTCCAGATGAAGACTTAAATATCTCTATTTTATAACCCCCTCTCTAGCTTTCACTTTCAACGTTTCACAACTAGAGAAATACATAAAAGCAGTCGTGTTCAACATTAAGGTAATGGTTGCTGTTCTAGGGCCATAAAGTAACTGTAGGCTGCCCACAAGTGCCTTCTCACTATCCTGAATGAGATGCCATTTTGGCAGCTGTTTACAGAACTGTAGCTGGGAACCTCTCTTAGGGAATGCCATTCTATGGGAGCAACATAACTTATGGTCTGCAGCTGTTTTCACAGTCCGGACTAAGTCTGGGCAGGGGAAGCATGCATTCTTTCCTATTGTGTAAGGGGAGTAATTGTCAGTGAACTTTTAATACTCAAGGTTCTCCGGTCCTACAGCACTCTCATTCATAAGTGAATTTTCTCTGTGTGTTTGTGTGTGTGTGTGTGTAGAGGGTATTTAAAGGGGAAGGATGAGAAGAGGGGAGGGAGGGAAGGAGGGAGGGAGGGACAGAGAGAGAGAGAGAGAGAGAGAGAGAGAGAGAGAGAGAGAGAAGAAGAAGAAGAAGAAGAAGAAGAAGAAGAGAGAAGAGAGGAGAAGAGAGAAGTAAACATAGCAGGATGGAATCACATCACCTGTTGAGCATGATAAGTTTATGTGTTATTAATCCTGAATGAAGAGTTAAAGTGTTGGTACATTGCTCTTTTTTTTTAAGTGCTGGGATCAAGTTCAGTACTTTCCTATTAAGGACCATGGCATATAAAACCCCTTGAATTATTAGGTGAGTTATGAAAATACATGACTCACTTCTTAATATAACAACAATTATGGGGGCTCACTTTTTTTTTCTGGATTTGGAAGCATGTACATTCTCAGAAGCACTTACCTGGGACACCTCCAACAAACACAGGCTCCCTATGATCAACTGGCTTTGGATTCAATGGTCCAACTACATGGTTCACTTCTGAATCTACATCCAACTGAACCACGTTTGAATCTCTAATAACTGAAAAGCAGAACAAAGACTGGTTACATGTGACAACGGGGTTATTTTTACATGAAATAATTTATCACAACACCAGTACATTCTCGAACAAAAGCCTCCATACTCCTCTATCATTGAAAACAGCAATACTGTCTAAGCATAATTAATCGAGTAATCATAGTGACATTTTTCTTAGAAAAGGGGTCAATTAAACTACACTCTACTTGGTTTTTTTTTGGGGGGGGTTATTTTGCTTCCAAAGTTTCATGACACATTTTGGCATTATTTTGGTAGTATTCATATTTATGCTTTTATTATTCATATTCATCGCTTATTAAGAATAGCTGAGGGTGGAGGTGCTGGTGCTGGTGGAGAGATGGCTCAGAGGTTACGAGCACTGGTTGCTCTTTCAGAGAACCTGGGTTCAATCTCCAGCATGCACAACCATCTAATTCCAAGGGATCCAGCGCCCTCGTCTGGATTCTGTTGACACCAGGCATGCCTGTGGTACACAGACATACATGCAAGCAAACATATAAAAATAATTTTAAAAAAAGAAGAAAAAGAATAGCTGTGGGGCTAGAGAGATGGCTTAACAGGTAAGAGTGTTTTAGTCATCTACTCTCTAAGTTCTTCTAGGACACCACCCTCCTTGTCTCCATGTGCTCTGTAGGCTCAGGCTTGTATGTGATACCCGGGACCTGCCAAATTCTTCACCTGTGATTCTGTGCCATCTGCCATCACAGAGGTTCTGCTTGGGAGTTACCGAGGTAGAAAAGTCTCTGACACCGTTGTTGACTTTCACTATGACCTGTCAAGAAGAGGCATGTTATAAAGTTAGCTTAATTTCTCACCATCAGGGTCAACCTGAGTTTCATAACTAACTTACCACAGATAAGAAATACCCTGAATAAATACTTATACATGAGTACAGTTGCAATGTGAACACAAGAGGTCACTCTTGGATAGGAGATAGAAACAGTTTACATTAAAATAGTTTAAGTACAACTTTGGAGCGAGAACAAAATAATACTACTGGAGAGAAATAGAGGGATAGTAAGAACTGTAATACAATGAGTTTGCTTAGTTTACAGACTGTGTTCTGTTTATACAAAGCAGGTTGAGACCCTGAAGACACTCTGCGGCAGGCCTTGTGCCCAGCATAGTTGGCCAGTGCACAATAAACTCAACTTACTCTTGTAAAAACAATTTTTTTTGCCATTTTATTTTTGTCTTACTGACCTTTTGATTGTTTGTTTTGATTTTTATTTTTGTCTTTTTTTTTAAGGAGAGAACATAAAAATGGGTGGGTAAGGAGGTTGGGAGGATCTGGAAGAAGTTGAAGGAGAAGAAAAACATGATCAAACTATATTGAATGGAAAATTTTTCAATCAAAAATAAAAAAATAAAAGTTACTGGTGAAGAGAATGGAGTTTCAAACCAAACTGTTTCTGTCCCATTTTTCTCAGATGTAAAGTAAGTGTGATAATACTATATACATCTTTGAGAGAATAGGAGGTCTAAGTCAATTCACTTGCATAAATCTTTTAGAATAGTATTCAATACCTGGTAACTATATATATATATATATAGCACATATTATATACTAATATGACACATAATATATAATACCAATATATAATGTATATGTTATATATAATATATATATATAATCATACATAGAAAAAATATATACACACATACACACATATATTCATTTTAGGGTCTTATGACAGATAAGTTTTATTTTTATGGCCTAACTGTATGTACTAGAACCTAAAAAAAGCTTAGTTATATTAAGTATGAGGCATAAACAAAATATTTCTTTTCCTTTAAACTTATTCTCACTCATTGTTTTTTAGTAGTATCTTAGGGTGAGTGTGGTGTTTAACTATAATATAGCATAATACAAACTTCTGGTAATTGAGAATAATATGCACACACACACATGCACACACACATGTACACACTCACACACACTTACACACTCACACATACACACATGCTCACACCCACACACACTCACATACACACTCACACACATGCACACACACTCACACATGCACACACACATGCACACACAGGTACACACTCACACACACACTCACCCACATACATGTACATCTGAGATAAGCATATAAACATTCAGAAAGATGCTTTCAAATTCGTGGATGTTGGGAAGTAGATATATTTTACCTTTTATCTGCTGAAAAAGCTTTTTTCTAATTTTTATCTTAAAATGCCATGCTGTTGTTGGTGACTTTCTGGTAGTCTTGCCACAGTCGCATGACTCTGTTCTAATGAACTCCCAGTACGTGAATGTGAACACACGCATTGCACACACTTAGCACTCATGTTCAGCTCTCCTCTCTTCCATTAGAAAGACTGTGAACTAATGCTGTGAGGCATGTCTGCAGCTGTATATCAGCACTCAAGGTTAGACAGGCTAGACCATTAACTCTCAGGATACTACCTGTCCGTTCCTCATGTGCACGTTCAGGTATTCCCCGTTGACACTGTGGCCATGGACAAGGGTTCCAGAACTGCTCCGGGGGCGGACTTCAAAGGCAATTTCAAACTTTAACCCAATATTGAAAGACTCATCTGCAGAGGGAAATAGAGATTACCAAGAGAGGAAAGCTAAATTTCTAGTCATGGGCTGACTTTGTGAGGACAGTACACTAAAAGTACTCTATATGCTATGGCAATTCAGAGGCAGCAGCGGTCCAACCCGCAGCTCCATTTACTCCTTTAAGAGAGGGATGGGGATGGCACGATGGTTCAGTAGGTAGCGCACTTGCTGCAAAAGCCAGCCGCCCTGAGTTCCATCCTTGGAACATATGTAAAGGTGGAAGGAAAGAACCAACTCCACAGAACTGTTCTGTGATCTCACACATGTGCTGTGCTGTGTGCCCCCTCCCCATCACGCACACACATAGGACACATAACATACACACTATAATAAACAAGAAGCAAGGAGGGAAGAGTAGTTTGGGTAAAGGATGAAATCTGGACACATATTCACGCACACATAATTTTTAAAAAGGAGGGTAGTAAAGACTGAGCAGAGACTAGAATTTGAAGCCATGTACAGTGGCTGGAAAATGGAGACCCTCCAGGAAGCAGCTCCAGATGGTCCCATGGGTATGATGGGGAGTCCTGCCTGGAAGGGCTCCAGAGTGCAAATTTGGAAGACAGATTTCATTTTGTAGTCATTTAGGAAGAGATCTGATTAACTGTATTGTAAGGTAATTTAAACTTAAAAATTAGCTGGTGCTAGGATTTAGGAACTGTTGCTGTGGTGAGCTAAAGCATTGCTTATTAAGAATTATATGGGGTGGAGGTGCTGGTGGTGCTGGTGGAAAGATGGCTCAGAGGTTAAGAGCGCTGGCTGCTCTTTCAGAGAACCTGGGTTCAATCTCCAGCATGCACGGAGCAGTTCACAACCATCCAAAGGATGGTTCCAAGGGATTGGAATTCCAAGGGATCCAGAACTTTCTTCTGATTCTGTTGACACCAGGAATGCATGCAGTACAAAGACATAAATGCAGGCTAACACACACACACACACACACACACACACACACACACACACACACACACACAATTAATTTTAAAAAGGAAATACAAAGAATATCTGTGAGGCCAGACAGATGGCTCAACAATTAAGAGCATATACTACACTTCCAGTGGATCTGAGTTCAGTTATTAGCACTAACATTGGATGGTTCATAACCATCTGTTAGTCCAGCTCTGGGGGATCAGATACATTCTTCTGGCACTTGTATTCATGTGCACATAACCCGCACCCCCCCATATATACAAGTAATTACAGGCTTGTTGTAAACGTAGGCATTTTAAAGATTTATTTATTGAGTACACTATTGCTCTCTTCAGTCGCACCAGCAGAGGGCGCCAGATCTCATTAGGGATGGTTGTGAGCCACCATGTGGTTGCTGGGAATTGAACTCAGGACCTCTGGAAGAGCAATCAGTGCTCTTAACTGCTGAGCCATCTCTCTAGTCCCAGAATGTAGGCATTTTAATAGTGTCTACTTGATATACTTCCTCATAAATAACTTAAAATATTTCCAATGCTTCTTTTCTTTCTTCTTGTTTTTAGACAGGGTCTCTCTGTGTAACTCTGACTGACGCGGAACTTGATATATGGTCAGGCTGGCCTCAAACTCACAGAGTTCCTGAGAGTGCTAGGATTAAAAGTGTCTACCACCATGCCAGGCCTTCCAGGTATTAGACAGTACTCAAGGGAGAGAACATAAATTATACAGTTGGCTATATATTTCAAACTGCCCAAACTTTAGGATTCTTTAAGGACTAAGAAATGTGTATGTTTTTGTTGGAGTCATTGGAAGTGGCAGGGAAAGAAAGCGAAATCTGAGGTAGACAGTGTGCCTTTAGTCATGTTCTACTGGACATGAGTGGTTGTTTAAGAAAGTGTATTTGATTACAGTATGATTTCTTTGTCAGAGGTTGTGCAAAATTCCTAATGGTTGTTCTGTTGAACCTATTAAACACTTAGATCATTAAGAAGGGTTAATCCTTTATATGTCTGTTGCTGTGGGTTAGATGGTGGGTGTGTGTAGGCTCCTAAGATTTCTTTTGCTTGTGGAATGATTTCAGTCCATCATCCAGCACACAGACAGCCATACATGTTGCATGTAATAAAAACTGCTGAATGCATGAACTGGGCAGCAATGATTGGGAGGACATCTTCTGAATAAGGTCTCCCAAGGGCCATGCACAGGGTTTCAGGGTGTGTGTGGGGAGTAATTTCCTTTAGTGGGGACAATAGTTCATACTAATGATCAAGAAAACAGAGGAATACGACGGCCAAAGTGCAGGAAGTTCTGTGTCGAGACAGTCTGCACCCAGAAGTTCAGCCATGGACAGCAAATGAGGGTTGGTGCTGCACATTTGGTTTGAAACCGTAAAGGGGCCAACAGTGGTTCTTGAGGAAAGGAGTCATCGCACAGGGATAAGCTTGACACTATAACATTTTAACAGTGAGCTTAAAATTCCCTGTTAACTATCTCTAGGAAAAGAGCATTTTTGGATTCAATGCTCTCAACATAACATAATTGTCTTAGTTTGTTTTGTTGCTATAACAGAATTCCTAATGCGGGTTGATTTACAAAGAAAGGAGGTTTATTTGGCTCATAGTCCTGGAGGGAAAGTATGATGGTAGAATCTGTACTGCAGAGGTGGGAGGGTCTATGCATGTGTGTGCAGGGGTTGGGGGGAGGAGTAGGGAGGGGAGAGAGAGAGAGGTGAAGAGGGGCTAGGAGTTTATAACAGTGCATTCTGATGTTGAGCAATGTAATCTTCAGGAAATGAGAACTCACTCACATGAGGACAGTGTTACCTCTCACAGCAGCGCCCCCCTCCCCCCCCCGGCCAATTCTTCACGAGTTGCACTGGGAGCAAGCTTTAACTGGAGTTTAGGTGGGGATAACTTTAATCACATCTCTGCAGTCATATTACCTAGAACGACATAGCCTCCTTCTGTGGAAAAATAAGTTCCTGTTTCCATTGGCCCTTCAAAGCAAGGGGTAACGCTAAACGTTTGAGAAGCGGAGGCGATGGAGGCCCCATTGAGCTGGAGATTGCCAAGGCAGCCACTGAAACTGTAGACGGAGTTAATCTGAAAGAAGAAGCAGTTACTTAAAATCCCCTTGCCCAGCACCCAGATGCACCATGGGAAAGTAAACAACTGAGTTAGCCCTTGTTCATTTTAGCTTTCTGAATGATCAATATTGCTCCTTCCTGGCAATTACTTTTAACTAATTCATCAAAGCTGGGATTTTGTATTAATAAGTTGCAATTGGGGTTTTCTAGTTGACGACTTATTATCATTCATTTTCTACAGGAATGCACTGGGTCCAAGATCGCAGATGTGGATGAAAGTATTATGCCAACGGCAGGAAGCTTGCCGATCAGGCTTCATTAGCTTGTAATGTAGCTGCGAATTTATCATACTACGGGACATAACACTTGGGTCACTGTAGACAACTGGTTTTACCACATTTGGGAACAGTGAAGATGCCTGCCATCTCTCATGTGAGAAAGTGTGAGCCCATCTTGGAAGGTCAGGGACTCTCTTTCTTCCTCTCAGTGAGCTTTTGGTTCTCTCGTTCTTGGGATGGCAGAAACTTTATTCCTTGATCTTTGTCCTAGAGCAGATGCCTTTATTGCAAACAGAACTGGCTGTTTACTTCAATTCTAGTTATAATGTAAACCGCCTTTCCTACCTATGTGCCAATGGATCTTAACAACGTACTGACCCTGTGATAAAATCAAATCTACCTTTGTGTTTAAGATAAATTAAGTCCTTTGATACTTTCCTCTCACTGGGAAACACTTTAAAACCAGGTATTAGTTATACGTTGATTTACAAAAATGTTTCTTATATTCTCAATTCTTCCACTTATATGTGCGTTCTGTGCATATTTAGAAATTGTGAGAAAGAGAAAATGGAACTGAATTTAAATGAGCTGAGGTTTTGGTTTTTGTTTTTACATTCAGTAAATGACTTGTTATATGGTCTTACTGTAGCTTTACATTAAAATTAAAGGTACTTGCAGAACTAATAAAACCCCATGGAGACATCAGTTTCAGGACAGTTTATACCTATTAAACTTTTTTCATCTCATTTCTATTTTAAGAGTCAAAATGCTCCAGGGCAGGCAGGAATCCTACAGGACAGCCTAGGATGGTTTTCTTTTCTCCATTAAAACTGCTTCACTTCTACTAGATTCCTACTCTGTAAGTGAGGATGTGGAATCAGTGTGCTTCCAGTTCAAGGGGTCAGTGGCTCAGCCTTGCCACAGCTGGCTTACCTGGACATTTTTCACAGCCCTTCCAGGAGCCACTCCTCCCAGATAAATGGGACCCTTGATTTTCCAGGCAGCGCCACTAGGGGGAAGCCTTTCTTCCAGGACTCGCAGACCATCAATGACCAGTCGGCCACTGCTCTTTTCTCGAATAAATATCACCTAGATAGAAAGGAGAAAAACTGTTTGTTGTAGGTACATCCCCAAATTGGGGGAAGGCTGTGATGTCCACTTTCCCAACCCTGGTATCGAAATGCTCTGGGAAGGTACAGAAAGTTTTCAAAAATGTGAGCCCATCTCGGAAGGTCAGGGTCTCTTCCTCTCAGTGAGCTTTTGGTTCTCTCGTTCTTGGGATGGCAGAAACTTTATTCCTTGATCTTTGTCCTAGAGCAGATGCCTTTATTGCAAACTGTTTCTAGCCCCCCTTGTTTTATGCATATTGGCAATTTTAACCCCCTGGCTCTCCTTGGGTTTACCATTGATGCACTGGAGCAAGTGTTCCTCTATTTTTTTTTTTTTACTCTCTAGATAGAATGACCTACAGATATCCGTTTCATTTCTGAGTACAGGTTACATTTTTGACATGATTCTTTAGGAAGCTCTTTCTAGCTGACCAGCCACAGTCTACAGTTAACTGTAACACATCTTGTACAGTGTATTCTTCCATCCCATCCCCACAGGCTACCACCAGGATTTAGGCACTCCTGGTCTTCCCAAGTTATTGACTCACTTCATAGCTCCCACAGTTTACCTTTTGAAAGGAAATCAATAATAGTTGTCAAAAATTATGAACCTAGCTTACAACTGAGTGGAGAAAAGTAAAACATTCATTAGAATCCAAATTTTAGGGCACTGGAGAGATGGCTTAGTGGTTATGGGCACTAAATACCCTTCCAGAGGGCCTGAGTTCAAATCCCAGCAACCACATGATAGTTCACAACCATCTGTAATGAGATCTGATGCCCTCTTCTAGTGGGTCTGAAGACAGCTACGGTGTACTTATATATAATAAATAAATAAATCTTAAAAAAAAAAGAATCTAAATTTTAGCTCATGCTGATTACTGAGCCTTTGATTGAAATGATTACTGTTAAGGTCGAAGGAAAATATTAAGGCCTAGATAGAATGTTACAGCCTAGGTAAAATGTTAGGACCAAGGTAACTGTTACCCAGCTAGCCTGCCATTATAAGGAAACTTTCTCCTATGCTGTTTCCACTGTTACTAAGAAACTTTTTCATGCCTGACTTGATTACATATTCTGTTATGTTCTGTGCCCTTGGAAACCAATCACAATAGACGTCAGTGGAACTGCTTTGTATAGTTACTCACAATAAGCTTGGACCCGAACCAACCACCCAGCAGCACTTCTTGCACCTGTGTATAAGCTTTTATGCTATTTACTTTTATACGCTGCCCCTGGGACGACCCCCAACGTAAGAGAGACACCTGCACCAATATAGGAAACTATTTAGAATAAGACTTCCATTTTAAGTAGAGGTTGAGTAAAGTTTAAGTTCCCAAGACCTCACTGGGAACTGACATCCTGCTTCGCAGAAAGACACACATATATGGGTAACTGACATCCTGGTTGACAAGTTAAGACATGAATGTTAGACAAGGCAAGTCCCCTGCCACAGTTGAATACCCCAATGATGGGAGCAGGATAAATGTATAACAAAGACATATTCCTAAGGAAATCCCCTATACCTACATCCTGATTGGTGGAATAACTTGGCATAGATGTTTGTAGATCTCAGGCTTAAAAAGTCTTGTAGGACCTTAACTTGGGGTCGTGGTTCAGCTCTTGAGTCTGAGTTATGCCCCTAATCAGGCAGTCTTGGAATGTGGTGTTCAAATAAACCATCCCTACTTGACTGAGATGGGTGTCTGAGTGGTTCGCGTAGTCATTCCCAAACCCCAAAGATTACAATTAGCATGTGATTATCTAAAAATATGGTTCAAAAATTTTAAAATAAGCAATTAATAAATTCTGGAAATTGATGGGCTGGAGAGATGGCTCAGCTGTTAAGAACACTGACTGCTCCTCCAGATGTCCTGAATTCAATTACCAGCAACCACATGGGGCTCATAACCATCTGTAATGGGATCTGATACCCTATTCAAGTGTGTCTGAAGATAGCTACAGTGTATTCATATACATAACATAAATAAATAATTTTAAATAAATAAATAAATTAAATTAAATAGAAAAATAAGTAAAATCATTAAAAATAAATTCTTGAAATTGAACTTTGGGTGTGCAGAATTTTAACACTGTGTTTTCTATCAGGCTAGGTGGATAGAACTGGCGCAGTGCTAAGCCACTGGGCAGTGGGTAACATTTGCTGACAGCGCTATTCTCTGTATTCAACTTACATCATGCCACAATCCATCATTGTATTTCTCCTGGCTTCTAATCTTCAGTTTCTTGTGGCCAACATTAAACATAAAGACCAAGCGACCATGGGCCAAGAACAGGGTCATGAAATCATTCTCTTCTTGGTCTGAGACATAGAAAATCATCCCATGTGAGGAACGGGTCTTCAGACGAATGGCAAACTGGGATCTGGTAAATGAAAAGAGAAATTACCCTATGTGAAGTGAGATAGAATAATAAATTCAAAGTAGCTTTCGAAGTAATACAGTCCAAGAAAGAAAAGCCACTCTATCTAGTCCCAAATAGCTTCTTTCCAATTGTTCCTGATGATGTGTTAATGAATTATTGGGAAGGCATGGTACTTCAAAAATGAAAAGTCCTCTCTAGACCCTTTGCTCTAGAAGAATCTCAGGCACACAAGACTCCATGGAAGTCGTTCTTACTTTACTCTGCAGGTATGTTATACACTTAACAAAGTCTTGTGTTGGCTAAGGATCCTGTGGTATTTTGCTTTGAAAGTTAGTGTGATGGTTAATTTTGGTTGTCAACTTGACTACAGCTGGAATTAACTAAAACCCAAGCAGTTAGGCACACTGTGAGGAATTTTTCCTAGTAAGATTATTTAAGGTGGGAAGACCCACCCTAAATCTTGATTTATGGCCAGAAAAACCACCATAAATCTGGGCCACACCTTCTGGAAGCTGCTGATACAACAGGACATGGAATAAGGAAGCTTCTGTATTTGTTTGCCCTTGCTCTCACTCGCAGTGGCAAGTTCATCTACCCTGTTGTCAAGACATTGCTTTGCTGGTATTAGAATCAACTTCTTTGGGACAGTAACATAGATCAAAGACTAGCTGAGACATCTAGGTCATGGGTGGAACAATTGCTGGGGTCTTTGCCTATCTGTTGGGGGCTAGCCATTGTTGTACTAGCCTGACCACAGCCTGCAGGTAGGTCAACCTAAAAAAAAATCCTCTTTATATATAATATAATATAATAATACACACACTTACTCACTACTCACTTCATATATCCCATATATTACCCTTTGAAAGAAGTAAGTAGTAGTTTTCAAAAATTATGAACCTAGCTTACTGGTGAGTGGAGAATATATATATATATATATATATGTATATAAAATCAGCTCTGTTCCTCTAGAGTAGTGATTCTCAACCTTCCTAATGCTGAGACCCTTTCCTCATATTGTGGTGACCCTCCCCAACCATACAATTATTTTGTTGCTATATCATAACCGTAATTTTGCTACTATTATGAATTATAATGTAAATATCTGTCTTTTCCAATGGTCTTAGGAGACACCCATGAAAGGGTCATTTATCCCCAAAGGGATTGTAACCCACAGGTTGAGAACTACGGCTCTAGAAAATCCTATGTAATAAAATTAGCAAACACTAAAACCCAACATGTTATATTAATTTATCTCTGTGAATAAAGTGCAATGAGTAGTTAACATGCATAGAGAAAATTTCACAGAATTATTGTTTGTATACCACATCAATTATAGATTAAAGGTCTCTTCAAGTAGAAGGGTATAGAGTCTACACTACAGTCAAATATAACATGTCAAAAACAGCCACCTAAGGGGGTGGAAATAAGTGTGTAAAGAAACCAGTCTAGAACTTTAGCTCCAAGTATGTGTAAGATATGTTCATTAAATCTATTATTTCTTGAAGAATACAAAAACTTGGATTTTGCCTGCAAGGTAAGAGGCATCCAGGATGAAGGCCCTGGAGACATAAACACTATAACAATGTATCTTTAGTAACCTTAAGCCAATAGAGATTTGTGAAGACATAGTGGGGTTTGAGACAGTGGGAGATGCAGATGTACAAGAGCATTAGCATTTTCTGTGTCTCTTGTACTTTCTGTGTCCAGAAGTTTGGCTGCATTCTCACTCACAAAATCTGAATGCAATTTGTGTGGCAGGAGGGAAGGTGCTAACAAGGCAGCTGATGGGGTCATTTACAAATTTCCTTGATCAGGATCAAGGAAGGTTTTCTTTGATCAACCTTGGTAAGCTGCAAGAATGATGTTTTATGTGCCTGCTATTTGGAGAGAAAGTGGGCGCATAAATCATGTATTGTTTAGTATATACTTTGACATAAAAACCCAAGCAAACTGAAAAACAAAACAAACCAAACAAACAAACAGGATAAGAAGACATAGAAAGCAAAGGTTGGAGAAAGGCTCCTTGTGACAAACAAGGATGGAGAGTGATGTGAAACTTCTAGAAGGAAAGTGCACATGTTTACTTTTCACCAAAATCTCCGTGTACGTGTTCAAACTCTTGGCGGCTGTTGGCTGTGCCGCCATATTGATAGGCGTGTTCTATCGCCCTGGGGCTGCTGGAGAGCTGGCAATGGGAATCTCTTGGAGCTTTCCGTTCTGGAAACTTCAGGCCAATAGGATCCCACAAAGGTGCATCCTTACTTTGCTCTCCCTGTAGGAAAAACAAGTAAAACGGAGAGAAAAAAGTTCCGCAGTTGGTAACAAAGTTTGATATGCCCGATCTTTATCCTTCACTAAGAATACAAAATTAACAAAGTAGCAACTGTGTATTTCTCTTCATGAAATAGCAGGCTACTTTGCGTTCTAATGCCATAAACAAGGGACAGTGATGGCAACAACATAGTTTGTCAGCAGATCCAAAGTTCTAATCTGTGATTGTAAAAGGGCACGAGAGTGCAGTGTTAGAGGTAGCATCACATTACCACACAGTGTTGTTTATATATGCTATGTAAATATGTTAAGATATTGTGGCTGGAGAGGTGGGTTAGAAGTTAAGAGCACTGGCTGCATCTCCAATGGACCTGGGCTTGGTTGCCAGTACCTACATGACAGCTCACAACAGTCATCAACTCCAGTTCCAAGGGATCTGATGACCCCTTCAGATCTCCTACGGCACCAGGCATGCACATGGTGCACAGACATGCATGCAGGCAGAACACTTATACACATAGAATAAATAAGTCTTAAAAAAAGTTAAGCTTGAAAATATTTAATATTATT